>JAUJPP010000005.1:16610937-16738905 GCA_030562195.1 Nipponacmea schrenckii | reverse complement strand
AAATTTTGGGGTGGTAAAATGGACCACTTAATAAAACCGAAATAATTGTTTAAATTTTCAAAATTGTTCAATATCACTTTCGGGTGACCTATGGGGTATCTCTTCGTCTTATTGACGAAAGGATATAGCGAGGTTATGTCTTTATATAAAATTTCTTCGCCGTTTTCCGCGGCTTTTTTGTAAAGGCTTAAAGCGTTGACCCTCCCCCCGTAAAATGAGTCTCGTACTTCTAAAGGTTCTTTTAAAGTTGGCACATCGCGTTCAAATGCCTTATAGGCGTCAGATTTTTGTATCAACTTGATCTCGCATTCCCAAATCATACGCGTTTTCAAATTTTCATTTTCGAGACGAAGAGCGCGCGCTTGATGTTCGCGATACAGATCGTCCATAGTTTTGTCGTTATAGGGGTGTTTCCTTTCGCGATTCTTTTGACAAAGAATGCATCCGTGAAAAACGCAACCAAGTATCTCAACGACGATGTTTTGGTTCGAAAAAGGGCAAAAATAATACCCGTCGACAGCCAATGATTGCACGCGATGTTCACCCCCATTTCTAGCGTGTTGAATTTGTATGTTTTCCGTATGCTCTAAATATTGCAAATATCGCAAGGCCAATAAACTTTGTTTACGCGCTTTAATGAATCTGGAAGGTTGTGTCGTAGCGATAGTCAAATTTGGTAGAAAATTGGTCCGATACGTCCTCATAGCTAAGCCAGCTATAGTTGAACTGCTATGAAACGCCGGAATAGCGGTTAAACCGTCAAAGAGCGTCAGAAAAGCTCCACTACCTAATCTTAAGAGATTAACGTCGTCTCGACAATACTCTATGAGTTCCTTTCGAGTGTCAAAGTGATCAATTCCTTGCCTCTGTTTATACCAAAAACGTAATTCATCTACCCCCTTAGATGACAGGCTACGTGTATCGTAATAAGAAAAAGCCGGCAATGGCCCAATATATTCTAACGTACGTCGATTTAAAAATGAATAAGGGAATGTACCTTTACATACGGGTAACATGAAAGTCGACGAAAATTTTTTCAAGGGAATCGAAATAAATTTGAAAGAATCTATAAATTTCATGTTTTCCCCGATGCTCATAGAAGAAATTTTTGTACCCACCCCCACGAGTTTAGGGTTAAGATTAGTTTCTGAACATAAAAATTTAATGACGAATTGTAAATCGAACCCACTCGCATTGTGGGCTATATAGCGGGTATCTCTATGTTTGCGCACTGTCACTTTATGTCGTTTTCTAGAGTTTTCACTTACTTTCTCGATTTCTTCCGTTTCCA
This sequence comes from Nipponacmea schrenckii, assembly GCA_030562195.1. Taxonomy (NCBI): domain Eukaryota; kingdom Metazoa; phylum Mollusca; class Gastropoda; family Lottiidae; genus Nipponacmea; species Nipponacmea schrenckii. Next base: position 16,737,614 of record JAUJPP010000005.1, on the reverse strand, counting down.
AAAACCACTCGCAAAACTCTCGTAAACAGCTTTCACCATAAAATACAAACTCCCTAACGGGATTAGAAGAGGCACATGTATTACAAGGCTCGTTTAAAGGGAGAGAAAGACAATCACGGCAAACTCTGTGGGCGATACAGAGGCAAGGCACGTGTATATTATCTTCATCTAAAAACGTTTCGAAATCGTAAAACACGTAAAACCTAACCTCCGTCTGATCAGGTTCGAGACGTTGTAGATAGCATTTATGGTTTGCGTGAACTTTCATTGAGCATGTGCTACACTTTTTTTCACCGCAAACGTGATCACTATCGCGTTCGATAGTGGCGTAACATATACCACACGCAACGAACCTTTCGCAGACGGAGCCTTTGTCATTCGTAGTTTTGTGATTGTCGAAACATTCCTGCCCTTTAAAGGAGCGATTACAATCAGCACATTTCTGATATTTTTCGCCATTCGACGTACAAGACGTTTTACACCTATAGCAGTGATTTATACACTTATGTTCTTTCGTGTTGTACGCCTTATGGCAATCGTAACAGAAATATGCTTTATTAAATAGGCTATGCATTAATCTGATGTAATAAAAATGCTCATCTTTCAAGAGGAGTCTTATAGGAATAGTATCGGGACATGAGTCGCCCTCGAAAATTTCCTCATAGTCCGAATTATAATCATATACATAAATTTTGTATTCCTCTTTCAACACCTCTTGAAATTTCCGCCATTCGATGATACCACAGGGGGAAGCGGTATCGACATTGGCTGCGTTACACAGATCAATTGCACGCCTAAGTTGGAGAGGGTTTCTTCGGGGATTTTTTAGCGTACAGAAATATGCCTCCTTTTCAGCTAGTGTAAGGTTAATTTTGTTCCTGTCGCACTCATTTATCCCTAAAATGATCGACATGGCACAACATATCTGGAGACGACGATCAGTTTTAGCCGGAGCCAAAAGCGTACGCCCAATTTTTGATTGTAGAAAATCTACATCCATCCCCCTTCGAGGACGTACTCTCCTTCCACCGCCTCTCCGATGAGGGACGTAGATGAGTGAAACTTGAACCCTATCGTCAAAAGTAAAAGTTTTACAACTTTGCATTACCTTTTCGATAGAGGCCAAGATATCTTCAACTGTGAGGTCCCTCATCATCGTAAAAGCGTGGAGTATAGGTATTTGTAACTCCGGATGCGAAATTTCGATTCTAAGCATCTCATCGTCTCCAATGTTAAACCTGTCTCTCGCCGCCTGTATAATTTGCGTGATGAAACGCTCGAGCCAATTCGGGTGAGCCACGACAGCAACATCATTAACGCTTACCTGCATGATTTCTGTATAAACGTTAAACTTAGCCGAAAACCCTCTCCGCACTGTTCGCAGGGTGAAAAGATCTTCTTCGCCACCCCCGATCTATATAAAAAAAGAAAAAAGAAAATGTTTTTTTTTTAAAAATGGTCCAAAAACCTTTGCGAAACTAGATCCTCTATCGAGGCTTCAGGACCAGGAACCCCTATCCTCTCAATGAGACTGAGAATATTAGGAGGGGTCCATTCGTCCTGCGATACAGGGGAAAAACCGAAGTAGCTCCTGAACGCCTCCGTGGAAGTTTGCTAAAACGAAAATAAAGAGAAACGTTGCAAAAATAATGATAGTAAAAATCGTGTGGTAACCATACAAATAAAAAGGTTAGGTGGTAATTTACGGTGATTCACACCAGAGAAAAATAATTTGCAATTTACCTGATCAACGCGCTCTTCGTCCGACTCTTCGTCACTCGAAATAACGACGGGCGATGATATTGGCTAGACGATAAATAAAAAAGAGGTTTTTTATATATTTTTTTTTATAAACTCTCATCCCCACATTTATTTATTATTTTTTATTTATTATGTTAATTTTTTTTTAAAAAATATATATGTAATCTACCTCTCTTTCCGCACTCATTTTGAATCTTATCGAAATAACAAAAAATATCAATTACCTCGTATTCGGGAAAAAGATCGGGCGTGGGCGGAATCACATCCTCTTCATCAGAGATTTGTATAACCTTATACGTTTAAATAAAAAGAAAAAAAAGAAATTTAAATCCGAAATATCGTTACCTCATTTGTTTAGAGTCGAGTTGAGCTTTCTAAAACAGATATTACCAGTCATTAGAACATAAGTAGCTAAGTATCAAATTATCGTATTAGGGTCTATATATGAAAATATGAGAATACGAAGAGGGGGGGGGGTCTTTTAACTAATCACAACTCAATAATAACATTCGCAATAATAATTTTAAAAAAAACAAAAAAAACCAGAAAAACAAAAACACGAATAGAGAAAATTCCTACCTCTAATTGATCGAGATTTTCAATTTCACCCTCAAATGGACTAGACCATATCACCTCTTCGTTATTACTTTGACCCTCCTCGAAATCAAGAAGGGCTCTCAAAAGAATTTTATCTTCACTATCCATATTTTTACGATTGTTTCGATTTTTGGGGTTTTGCTTACTGAATAAGAATTAAAAATAACTTTAGTGTTCATCCAACCATTTTTCGAAAAAAAAAAGGGTTTCCTCTCCTTCTTTATTTTAATTCTTTTTAAAAATCCAACGTGACTAATTTAGAATTTTAGTTTTCGAAAGAAAGATTAATTCACATTCGTAATATTTGAGAAAAAAACATAAGCATTAAAACATAAGCGTATTTTTTTTAGGTTTCAAAACGCCTCACCTAAAAAAACCAAAACAAAACAAAAAAACTTGCCTCGTGTGTCCAGTAAAAAAAGTTGGAATAGCGCTATTCCGCTAACGCTGGGTAATTTATACTCTTTTCGTAACAAAGACAACAATTAAAATCGAGATTTGAGCCGTGATAAAAAAAAGTGTTTTTCCATTTACGATTTTCAACCCACCAGATAAAATCGATTTACGAACATAAAGCGAGGAATCAAACGCGGGTATTTTCCGAATTTTGGATATCAGAAGTCTACATTTTTCTATACATTCAGCAGATGTCACCGGTCAAAAGCTTTTCTTTTTTCTAAAAGCGTGGGGTTAAAAACCCTTCAAACAATACTGTCGTTATATTTTACTCGGACAGATGCATAATTTGGAGGGAAAAGGTGTATTTTCATTTTTTTATGTTTTTATTTTTAATTAGTTTTGTCAGATAAATACCGACAGATGTAACATATGGTCATTAAAAGGACATCTATCAATAATCGGAGGGGTATTCTTGGTCATTTTCGAGGACACGCGAATCGACAATAAAAGACATTCATGATTCATTTACGCTCACGGTTATTAAATCCACGGACAATACACGAAAGAACTTGAAGGAGAATAGTTTTACAGCTGTTTTAATAATCGACACGCGACTTCTACAACCTCTGAAATGTACATACTCGATATAGAGAGGGGTAGGGGTCATCCAAGTGTAAAAGCGTGTTAATTGACCATTCATTCGCTAAAAGGAGATTATCTTTAGCTAAGTCAGAGTCAGTCGTTCGAAGATCTTATTTCTTAAAGAACACACATCCGAAAAAAAGAATTAATCCAGAGACGGGCATAAAACTTATATAAAAACTGTCTCTAATTTCGATATTTACAAATTTAATCGAGAAGAAAAAAGAGAGAAAAAGTACTGCAAATGTATGCATCCTAAATGACTTTTCGAGAGAATGTATTGTATTATTTTAAAAAAAAAACCCTAAACAAAAAAAAAAAAGTGCATGACTATTTTCCCTAAACAAAAAAAAAAGTGCATGACTATTTTCCCTAAACAAAAAAAAAAAAAAAAACAGTGCATGACTATTTTCAAGACCGCAATAAAATCCACCGACTTTCGACAACGTAAGAAAACAAAAAGAGGGGTCACACCGTACTAATACAATAGGGTTTTTCAATAGCCCACTACACACAAAAGTATGAATGACCGGCTCGATGAACGAAACCTCTATCAATAGTCAACTACGGCTGTATACTATACGTCGGCTTAATTCGATGTACTATTGGTAGAGACGACGTATTTTTTTCTTTTAGTTATTTATAAAAAAACTCGAATAATTCGATAATACTACGTCAGTGTTAATATTTGATTTAATATCGCGATTAAAAATAATCAGGGGTATGCAGAAAATACGACAACTTTATTTTTTACTTTAAAAACAAAAAAGAAAACTTTAATTACTTCTGTAGGTCCAAGAAGTTTTATATCATAACGTTATGATTTTGTTTTATTTAGTTCCTTACACATAAACATAACTTTAACCCTGTGCCAGTGACTTATATCGAATAGTAACTCGTTACTTTTCAATCACCCAAATCTCTACATAATACCGTATATTCGCGAGAAAAAAGGACACGGTAAAACAAACACTCCAAAAAAACACGTCTCACTTTTCAAAAATGACATACAGAGCAAAATAAAAAAAACTACAAAATTGCAACCACGTACGATGTTAATTAGTTTTTTATTTTTTTTATTATTGTTGGACGTTAATGTAAAATATCATAGATGTTTTTTCGTAAAGAAAACCAACAATAATACTGTATTGTAAACGTAAAATAACATTAAAATCAATACTCGAAAACAATGTGACGATATAAACGATTTCAAAAACTTTCGCACCTGTTTTCGAACAATGACGGAAACGCACCTGGTACCTTTACCAATATTGGCACCGCATTGTCTCACTTCCAGGATTCTTTGTTCACTTTGGCACCATTGTTTAACATCCTTTGTTCACCGTCAACCCATTGTTCCCTTAATCGATCACCCATTGTTCGCCAATTAATCGCTTCAATAACCCCATTGTTCTCCATTGTTCTAGCTCTATTGTTTTTTTCTTTTCATAAAGTCTTCTCTTCACTACTCATACCAAGTTTTAAAATCGGATGCAAACTTTTTTAGGCCTTTCCTATTTGGGGGGTTGCATCAAGAGATTCGTTCGTTAAGTTAAAGAAAGGGTATAATAAAAAAAAATTCATTATAAATGGATTTGGATTTCATAACAAACACTAAAATACCCCCCCCCCCATTTTCCCCTCTTTGCCCCTCCCCATCCTTAGCCCTCATAATCAATTAAGATAGATAATAAGTTAAAATCAGAATAAAAATGGAAAGAGGGTCGTTTAATCTAAAATGATATCCTGATTGCCGAAACTCATATTTTGTAAATTGACGCAGAGAATAATATCCAATAGATATCCAATTTTCTGATGGCGAAGAAACCAAAGGTACACATCATAGAACAAATGTATATATAGCATTGGGTAGGCATTGTCGATAGCTATATACTTTGTACAAATCAAAAGGTCACTGATGGTTTAAGCTGTCGTAAGTCTCCAGGGTATAACATTGAGACCCCACATAAATAGCGCGGCTTAACATTTTGAAATTTATATTGAATTGAGTTCCGTCCCTTAGACCACTATTCCACTCGACTGTATATTATTGTTGCATAAGAGATAAAATTTAAAATTCTAATGGTTTAATTTCGTTCCAAATATTCAGTATTTACATCACCCATAAGAAGAAATAAACGACAATTGCATTTATTTAACAGTTTGAGTCATTTTAACTGGATGTAGAACGATTAAACTAAAAATAAATTCGGATCGCTGAAACTCATATCTTGTAGATTGCCCAAATGCAAACACATTAAACAGATTGTTCTATAGGAAAAATTCGGTTTTAAATGGCGATAAAAGCGGAAGTATACATCTTACAATAAAGCTTTATATATCATAAGATAGAACTTCTCGAGACCTATCACATTTGTACAGGTCAAAAATTCGCCAAAGGTCAACGTCAGAATATACGACCCTTCAAAGTTTTTAAAAATTTTAATCGTAAAAAAATCAAAATCAAAATCAAAATTCAAAAATCGGTTTCCATATATATTTCGGCAATCGGTTATAGATTCTATATACATCAAAATAACACAAATCGAATCACCCCTCCCCCCCCCCCCCCTTAGACCCTATTTCGATTTAAAGAAAAACACGCACAGTTAGCGTAGAAGATATTACAGCATTGTCAAATTTTTAAACGCGTAATTTTGATTAAAATACCAAGTGTGATATATTAATGGAAAGATGAGATTAAGCGTAAAAGGAATATGTAAGAAATTCTGTCCTGTGTAAATTAGGTCACGTGATAGAGCTCTTTAAAGTTAAAATTCGTGATTTTCAATAGGCTGAAAAACCGGAAGTAAACATCGGACAACAAAAGTGAAGAAAACATTGGGCAGATATAATCAAGGGCAATAACTTTTGTTCAGGTCAAAGGTCACCAAAGGTCAAGGTCACGAAATATGACCGGTTAAAGTTTTGACAATTACTGAAAAAATTCAACTGGAAATAAAAGAAAAGCAAAATAGAAATTCAAAAATTCCTTCCCATACTTTTTTGCGCAAACAATTGATATTTCTAGAAAATTCAAAATTATGCAAATTAGACTTATCCCTGAGAACTTATTTCAGTTTTACGCAATTCAGTCGTATCAAGATGGCGGAAGATCAGTTAGTTCCGGTTCGAATTTTCTTAATTTAGCATCATTCAATAGACAATTGTAGCTAATTGCAAAAGAAATTTTTCAAATATCTTCATTATTCCGGAAGTGCAAAGTTCAACTTTAAAAGCAAATAACATCAAAACCGGAAGTGATATCGAAATTTTGAAAATTAATTATACTTTGCAATCCAAATGTCTATATATCTGTAAGCTTTCAGATCGATCGAAATAAAACTGTAGAAGTTAAAAAATGCAAAAAAATTTAAATTCAAAATGTCAGCCACAAAGTTGGGAAATGTATAATTCTTAAATTGCTATCTTTTAAAACTAAACTCAATGTAGTTACCTAAACAGAAACGATGAAAATTGGATCAAAAAATAAGCCGCAAATTAAAAAACAAAGAAAAACTGTAGACGGCGCTACGACATTTCCTGTAGGTCAAAATGACGTCAAAATACATTCATCAGATTAAGTCTCGCGGCATTTTGGGGAGAAATGTTAACAGTATTTGCGTGGCATGTGAAGTTTTGGCTGGGCACTCTGACCAGAATTCGAAAAAAAAAACTAGAGCCGTACGCCTAACGGCACTGAAGCAGTGCGTTCCATCCAGGGATTCGTTCGTTAAGCAAAAGACAAAAAGGGTTTATTAAAATAAAAAAAAAATGTGCATCAGAAATGGACTTTGATTTCATAACAAACACTCTCATACCCCCCCCCCCCCTTTCCCCCTTTCCCCTCTTTGCCCCTCCCCATCCTTAGCCCTCACCATCAATTAAGATAGATAATAAGTTAAAATCATAATAAAAAATGGATAGAGGGTCGTTTAATCTAAAAAAGATATCCGGATCGCCGAAACTCATATTTGTAAATCGCCCAAACGTAGAGAATAATACCCAATGCAATGTAGATTGTTTTATATATTAAATTCGCAATTTTCAGATGGCGATGAAACAAAAGTAGATATCGTACAAAAAATATATATATAGCATTGGATAGACAATGTCGAAGCTATATACAAATCGCCAGGGTATAACATTGAGACACCACATAAATAACGCGGCCTAACATTTTAAAATTTATATTGAATAGAGTTTCGTCCCTTAGACCATTATTCCAGTCAACTGTATATTGTTGCATAATTATAAGAGATAAAATTTAAAATTCTAAAGGTTGTAATTTCGTTCCAAATATTCAATATTTACATCACCCACAACAAGAAAAACATATATAACAACTTTGAATCATTTTAAAGATTAAACTAAAAAATAATTTCAGATCGCTGAAACTTATATCTTGTAGGTCGTCCAAATGCAACACATTAATCAGATTGTTTTATAGGGAAAATTCGCAATTTTCAAATGGCGATAAAAGCGGAAGTATACATCTTACAATAAAGCTTTATATATCATTGGATAGAACTTCTCGAGAGCTATCATATTTGTACAGGTCAAATATTCGTCAAAGGTCAACGTCACAATATACGACCCTTCAAAGTTTTTAAAAATTTTAATCGTTAAAAAATCAAAATCAAAATCAAAATTCAAAAATAGGTTTCCATATATATTTCGGCAATCGGTTATAGATTCTATATACATCAAAATAACACAAATCGAATTATCCCCCGAGACCCTATTTCGATTTAAAGAAAAACACGCACAGTTAGTATAGAAGAAATTACAAAATTTTGAAATTTTTAAACGCGCAATTTTGACTAAAATACCAAGTTTGATATATTAATGGGAAGATGACATTAAGCGTAAAAGGAATATGTAAGAAATTCTGTCCTATGTAAATTAGGTCACGTGATAGAGCTCTTTAAAGTTAAAATTCGTGATTTTCAATAGGCTGCAAAACCGGAAGTAAACATCAGACAACAAAAGTGAACATACCATTGGGTAGATATAATCAAGGGCAATAACTTTTGTTCAGGTCAAAAGGTCACCGAAGGTCAAGGTCGCGAAATATGACCTTTTAAATTTTGACAATTACTGGAAAATTTCAACCGGAAATAAAAGAAAAGCAAAAGCGAAATTGAAAAATCCCTTCCCATACTTTTTTGCGCAATCGTTGAATGTTTTTAGAAAATCTAAAATTATGGAAATTAGATTTAACCCTGAGGCCCCATTTTGAGTTTTACAAAAGTTAGTCATATCAACATGGCGGCTGATCCGTTACTTCCGGTTCGGATTTTTTTAATTTAGCATCATTTAATAGACAATTGTAGCTAATTGCAAAATAAATTTTTTAAATATCTTCTATATTTCGGAAGTGCAAAATTCAACTTTAAAAGCAAATAACTTCAAAATCGGAAGTGATATCGAAATTTTGAAAATTAATTTTGGTTCGCAATCAAAATGTCTTTATATCTGTAAGTTTTCAAGTCGATCGAAAGAAAACTGTAGAAGTAAAAAAATGCTAAAAATTCAAAATTCAAAAAGTCAGCGACAAAGTTTGGAAATGTTTAATTCTCAAATTGCTATCTTTTAGAACTAAGTTCAATGTAGTTATCTAAAAAAGAACGATCAACATTGGATCAAAAATAAAGCCGCAAATTGAAAAAGAAAGAAAACCTTTGGAATGCGCTACGTCATTTCCTGTTAAAAAAAAATGCATCAAATTACATTCATTAACATTACTTTCACGAGTACGACAAGAAAATGGAAAGAGTGAATTCATAGCATATGTAGTTTTGGCTGGGCGCTCTGGGAAGAATTCGAAAAAAAAAAACCATTTCGAAAACAAAGCAGTGCGTTCGAATGAACGCACTGCAACTAGAACCGTGGACGGTACCAATGCAGTGCGTCTCACTTAATCTCACACGGATTTGCCACGCCCATCCACAAAATATTGTTATATCCATTATGACCTGCACAATGGTGAATATTCAAATTTTCAAGCAATAACGATCTTTTTGTCTTTTTAAAAATGTTGGTGGTAAATAGACATCGCCAAATTACGCCCAGTTACTATAGAAAGCAATCTAAAATTTTTCAAATTTCAAAGGCCTCAATTTTGATCAAATTATAAAGTGTGATATATACGTTTAGAAGGGTTAGATGACACACATTAAGAATATACAAGAAATATTTTCGTATGTTAATTAGATCACGTGACAGTTTTCAAAGTTAATATTCGCGATTTTAAATGGCTGTAGAATGAAGGGTTGATGTTGCACGTCCACAATGGTGACATATTTGGATAGATCTCATAAAGAGGTACAACTTGTGTGCAGGTCACAAGTTCACAAAATGCATAGGTCACAAGATATGAGCCTTGACAGTTTGGGAAGTTTTTTTCAAAAAATCAACCGGAAATAACAAAAAATTGAAATCGGAATTCAAAAATCGACTCTCACACAATTGTGAGGAATTGTTCAATGATAATAAACACATGAAAATAATTCAAATAGGAAAAAACCTCATGCTATAAAGTTCTTTTATTGAGAAATTAGCCAATATCGAGATGGCGGCTGATCCGATGATTCTGGGACAATTTTTATTAATGAATAATTCTTCTATTACTAATATCATATGTCTGAAAAAAAAAATTCAAATATCTGTTAAATTCCAGAAGTTAAAATTTCAACTTTAGAAGCAAATGACGTCAAAACCGGAAGTGATATCGAAATTTTGAAATTAGATTTTTGGTTGCAATTAAAATGTCTATCTACTTGTAAGTTTTCAGATCGATCGAATTAAAGGGATAATAGGCGTTAGAATACACTCGTCCTACGGCTTATATTTGTGTTTCATATTGACTATTAGTTAAATAATTATGCATCCCACACTTTACCAAATTTTAAAAAGCCACAATAAAAATATATTCGGAATTTTTAAAAAAAAGTGAGCCATTGACGATTCCATTCAGTTTGAGAATAAAAGCGTCTGGTAAATCAACGCTAAAACATCATTGTGGAATTCAACAGTAGGGGTCAAGGACGCGTGAAAACTCACATGTAAGAGTTACTTCCCTTTATATTTACACGATTTAAAAATCGCTTGATGGATGGCTCAAGCGTTTTATGATTAACTACTTTATTTTGGGGATTTATCGGATTTTAGAGGGATTTTGATGTATAGGTAAGTCCACTGATGGGTATATACTGTTATTGTCCAAATTTGAGTGAACTTAAAATTTTATGTTCGTTCTAACGCCTATTATCCCTTTAAAATTGTAGAAGTTGGAAAGGAGTTTAAAAAGGTTGTTGGTTCGGTGAATAAGGACATCTTAAATTTACGCACAGTTACTATAGAAAGCAATCCAAAATTTTCAAATTTCAAAAGCCGCAATTTTGATCAAAATATCAAGTATGATATATGTTTAGAAAGGTTAGATGAAGCACATTAAGAATACACAAGCAATATTGTCATATGATCATTAGGTCACGTGACAGAGCAGTTCAAATTTAAATTCGCGATTTTCAAATGGCTGTAGAATGAAAGGTTGATGATGCACGTCAGCGATGTTGGTATATTTGGATAGATCTCACAAAATGCAACAACATTGGTGCAGGTTACAAGGTCACAAAAGGTCAAGGTCACAAGATATGAGTCTTGACAGTTTTTGGAGTTTTTTCAAAAATTTAACCGGAAATAACTAAAATTTGAAATCGAAATTCAAAAATCGGTTGCCACACGATTGTGAGGAATTATTCAATGATAAAAAAAAACATGAAAATAATAAAAATCGGAGAAAACCCTGATCAAAAAAGTACTTTTATACAGAAATTAGGCATATCAAGATGGCGGCTGATCTGATGAATCTGGGACAAGTTTTATTAATGTATAATTCTTCTTTTATTACTATTATCATATGTCCGAAAGAAATTTGCAAATATCTGTTTAATTTTAGAAGTTAAAATTTCAACTTTAGAAGCAAATGACGTCAAAACCGGAAGTGATATCGAAATTTTGAAAATAGATTTTTGGTTGCAATTAAAATGTCTATCTACTTGTAAGTTTTCAGATCTTTCGAATTAAAATTGTAGAAGTTGGAAAGGAGTTAAAAAAGGCTGTTGGTTCGGTGAATAAGGACACCTTAAATTTACGCACAGTTACTATAGAAAGCAATCCAAAATTTTCAAATTTCAAAAGCCGCAATTTTGATCAAACTATCAAGTGTAATATATGTTTAGAAAGGTGAGATGACGCACATTAAGAATACACAAGCCACATTGTCATATGTCCATTAGGTCACGTGACAGAGCTCTTCAAAGTTAAAATTCGCGATTTTCAAATGGCTGTAGAATGAAAGGTTGAAGTTGCACGTCAGCGATGTTGGTATATTTGGATAGATCTCACAAAATGCAACAACATTGGTGCAGGTCACAAGGTCACAAAAGGTCAAGGTCACAAGATATGAGTCTTGACAGATTTGGGAGTTTTTTCAAAAATTCAACCGGAAATAACTAAAATTTGAAATCAAAATTCAAAAATCGGCTCCCACACGATTGTGAGGAATTATTCAATGATAAAAAATACATGAAAATAATACAAATCGGAAAAAACCCTGATCCCAAAAAGTACTTTTATAGAGAAATTAGGCATATCAAGATGGCGGCTGGTCCGATGAATCTGGGACAAATTTTATTAATGTATAATTCTTCTTTTATTACTAATATCATATGTCCGAAAAAAATTATATCTTTAAATTCCGGAAGTTAAAATTTCAACTTTAGAAGCAAATGACGTCAAAACCGGAAGTAATATCGAAATTTTGAAAAATGAATTTTGTTCGCAATTAAAATGTCTATCCACTTGTAAGTTTTCAATTCGATCGAAATAAAACTGTAGAAGTTGAAAAAAATACAAAAATTTAAATTAAAAATGTCAGCGACAAAAGTCAAAATCTGAAATTTTTTAAAGTCTTATCTTTTGAGCTTTCGTTCAAAATGATGAACAAAGCTGAAATTGCGATGGAAATGAATACAGAATGCTATTGACAATTGCAATGGTCTTTTTTAAAAGTGAAGTCCTAAGTCACTTCCGGTGTGACGAAAATGCGTCATTTTACATTCACCTAGTACGGACATGCAATGTGTGAGAGATGATCATGTGAACTGATATGTGACATGCACAGTTTTGGCTGTGCGTTCTGACCAGAAAGCGAAAAAAAAAAATAGTCATTTGCAAAACAAAGCAGTGCGTTCGATAGAACGCACTGCAACTAGAACCGTAGGAACGGTACTGAGCAGTGTGCATGCGAATATTAACATTGGTGAGAGGTTGCATTTTGAATCCAGAGTGAAAAACAAAAGAACATTCGGTATGTCAATATGAATTAAATAAATACAAAGTCGCAATGATGATCAAAATAGCTATTGTTATACATCATTGGAAGGAGCAAATCAAGTTCATTTCATGAATAAAGGCTCTTTCTGTCATTTTTGACAGAGCTGTTTAAAAATCACAATTTTCAAATGGTCGAAAAAATGGAGATAAGCATTGGATTGAATAACCTTTAAAATTATTATTTTGTTAATATTTACAATATTCGTGTAATATTATTAAAAATGTAATATGTGGGAGATCAAATTATGGCATAAATTATTTGGATAAAAAAGGTCCAAAGTCAAATCACCGAGACGTATTTAATCTCCAATCCGCATATTTTGACTGAATATGATATCAGTAATATTATTTCAGACGTTATTCTTCTTTGTGCCTCAAACATTTGAATTACCTTTGAACAGCCTACTTTTTCCTCTAGCTAGAGGAGAGTTAACCCACTGCTCTCCAATCTATATAGATATAGACGCAGTGGATTAATCATATTCAGTATAGTCCTTCCAACAGACTTAATTCAATATCAAAGTTTTTTGTAAAAGTTATTTGTGGTAAAAATAAAAAGATCTTTTAAAATAAATATGAAATACATTTATTGAATCTAACCTTTATAAGCAGTATTTTGTTAACAATATTCTTAAATTATTAGAATAATTTTCAGTTGGCTTGATTAAATAGATTAACCTTTTTTTTAATTATTATGTATTTCACAAAGATCAAATTACCTCCCTTATCAAACGGTTGATATTAATAACAAAACGTGAATTATGACTAGTTTCGGAGAGCTATAAAACCGGAAGTAAACTTAGGAGAACAAAAATGAACATACCATTGGATAGATTTGATCAAGAGGTATATCTTGTATTCAGGCCTCGATGTCTTCAAAGGTCAAAGTCACAAGGTATGAGCCTTGAAACTTTTAACGATTACTGAAAAAATTCAACCGGAAATTGCAAAAAAGCAAAATCGAAATTCAAAAATTCCTTCCCATACTTTTTTGCGCAATCAACTGTAGTTACCAGAAATACACAACTCAGATTTAACCCTAAGGCCCCATTTTGATTTTTACAAAAGTGGGTCATATCAATTTTGCGGCCAAACTATCAACAATTCCTACCCTAAAAGTGTCCTTCATTCTTTAAGTCATAGAAGTCAAAAGTCATATTGATAGAAACCTATCAATATAAGTTTTGGTGACATTCAGACAATACTTAATGAGTGGGCTAACCGGAAGTTTGATCCTTTATTTTGTGGAAACCGGAAGTGATGCAAAATTTTTGTTTGAGCAAAATTGTTTTCTTTTGTGGTCTGTTTTAGCACAATAAATTTCAAATCAATCGGACAAATACACGAGAAAATAGAAAATTTGGCCAAAATTGGCAAAATTCGGGTCAAAAATGTATGCTATGAATTTTCAAAATTCGAATTTTTTTTAATGCTATCATATTAGATATTCGAGCAAGACTTTAAAATTGAAATCCCGAGCAAAATTGAAGCAAAAACGTGCCTTCAATGACCAATTTTCTGTTTTTTGATCAGTTTTTAATTTTGCACTTCCGGTTTAGCAAAAACGTTCCAATTTATATTCATCCAGTAATAGACCAAAAATGAATATCTAGGGCATTGAAAATGTTGTTTTAACTATTATAGTTGCTGAGGACTACTCGTTACAAAATCATAATTTTTAAAAATTACGAAAACAAAGCAGTGTGTTCGATAGAACACACTGCAAAAAAATAAAATAATCCGCACGATTACAATACGTTTTCGCCAAAGTCGAAATACGTAAATTATGATATATTTTATTCGTATATTAATGAAAAAAAAAGGCTACGATTTTTTATTCCAAAACCATCATACGCCATATATAAAAATAGCGGGAGGTCGAGTCGATCGAAGTTCAATTCGGGTGACACGGGTAATAAAAATTTTCTGCTATAACAACCCCCAGCGGGAGGTCGAGTCGATCGAAGTTCAATTCGTGTGACACGGGTAATACAAATTTTCTGCTATAACAGCCTCCCTTCATCACACAGTCTATGCAGAAAGCTCCCTCAAATACATCATACCTAGCTGATTTTTAGGGGGTGGTATAAATTACGATGAAAACCAAAGATTAAAGATATATATAACATTTATTGCACAATTATTTTGCCTTTCTTGAATTCTTGAAACCAAGAATTGTATTTAAACCCACAGCTTCTCGAATATTACTGGCACAATCAAATTTTTTAGATCTTCGAACTGATAGTGAAAGATTACAGTTCAGTACATATTCTTCACATCAATGGATATCTTCTTATCCGCTAATAAAAGACATCTACCTATGACTACAACTATAAGGAGCTGCAGGCATTCCCGCCCGAGATAAAGCTTGCACTTTTCACTCTGACATAGGCGTATTTCATTTGGGTTGCTGAGAATATCTGCACGAGAAAAACGTGGATCGTTGTCGCTGACAGTTGTACCAAAGAGATATTAAAAGTGCAACAGCATCCACGAATTCGTGCGATTTCATTTGAGCTTCAGACTAATACAGACATTGTTCAGTTTTATTGGTAAAATATATTGTACCAGTACTTCCATCAGGGGTTATCTTCCTATCCTCTAATAAAAGACGTTTACGTGTGTTTGAAAACAGCCCAGATATAAGACCTAGCTTAGTTTTCTCAGCAAACCATAGGTAACGTCTTGGCCCTAATGACGTAACTTGTTTAGCGGATAACTGGATATGCTCTAGCGATTATTACAGGCGGACTGAAAGTGTAAGTCTCTAGTAAAAAAAGTATAATCCATAACATTTAGTAGTCCATATACTGTGCATGCACTGGTAGCGCTGCGTCCTACTACTAGGTGTTTTATTGTGGTCCATTCATCTGTTTCTATATTGTAACATTCTACTGTATTGGTTGTGGACGTACCTAGGGAGTAAGAATAAAAAAATGTTCATATAGGTTGACAGAACACAAAAATAGTAATTATGTTACACATCGAAAGTCAGCATAGGTCACAAATTTTCTTAATAGGGTGGCATTTTAATTCAATGATCCTTGTGCGACAAGAAAGGGATTTTGATGAACACAAATTGAATGATGACGATGACTTTCTGTATGTGATCGAGCTAGGACATTCCGTTAAACTGCAGCATTACTAAATTGACATATACTTAATGTCTTTTGAAAGGATAGGTTCCACATCTGTTGCACAATCATACCATAGTCTTATTTTATTTAGAGGTTTTTTTTTGCTAAACTAATCAGTTATAGTGTTCACAACTCTCCGCCAGAAATTAAGCCTTTAGAACCATGTGTGGCAAGAATTATCCGCGTTTGAAAGTCAAAATGACGACTCGGTACCCCGTAATAGAAAGTATATTTGGAGGGACAATGCGGATTTCGTGCAGATCTAATGCTTCTAGAGACTATAAGATATGTACTTTATATATTATAAGATCCATATCAACCCAAGACTATAAAGTATTTGAAAAAAAAAAAAAACTTTAAATGAATTTTCGTTCTCTAACACGATATTTACCGTTAAAGCCACCAATAGCATAAATCTTCCTTTCTAGGGTTGTTATGGCGAAGTTACTCCTTGCATGAGACATGCCACTTACTGTCGACCATTTTTTAGATATGGGGTGATATCGCTCCACTGTAAAATAAAGTTATACAACTGATTTCAAACAATGTTAAACTCGAATGACAGTGCAGGGAACGAGAACAGCAAACGAAAATATGTGTTGCTTGCAAGTTGTAACACCAA
Organism: Nipponacmea schrenckii; assembly: GCA_030562195.1. Classification (NCBI taxonomy): domain Eukaryota; kingdom Metazoa; phylum Mollusca; class Gastropoda; family Lottiidae; genus Nipponacmea; species Nipponacmea schrenckii. The sequence goes on along the minus strand of JAUJPP010000005.1, from coordinate 16,721,054 downwards.
ACAGGAGCATTAGATGCAAACGTAATTTTTATTTTGTTGTTCGAGTATTCATGTGAGGTGGGCCTAGATCTAGATGAATCTTTAAATAAATGAAATGAAAGGTGTTTTACGTCCTGCTTTCTGAACTTTTTAGGCGAACGAAGACGGACAAAACCATACGATGTGCAATGAGTAGAATTTAGCCTAATCTTTTTCGATTTCCGACTGTTGCGGGATCTTTAACGTGTACAACAAACGGAACCTCGTCCCATTCGAACGACCAAAATCTAATTTCCATTTTTGACTCTCCTTCCAGACATGGGGAGTCAACGTTTAAAAAAATCGAAGATATTATTTCAACAAGCGTCTAATTCATGGCGACACTGCGGCTCTGGATATGTCTTTAAAAGATATTGACAATGCTAACGAATTATATGCTAATATAATACTATATGCTTTTCAGAAAAACACACCAACTATGCTATTTAAACTGATTCGCGATATCAAATATACCTGAGCCCAGTCTTTGAAGTCCATTAAAACCACCAAGGACATACATATAGCCTTCAAAACTGGTAACTGCTACTCCACTTCTATGCATCTCCATATCCTCAATCATGGTCCATTGGTTTGTTTTGGGAGAATATACTTCGGTGCTAATCAAACATGTTGCACCGTCAAAACCACCACAGACGTATAGCAGTCCTGCGTTAACGAAAGAGTTTCAGAAACAGCATCAATCATGCGCCTATCATAATAAGGATACGAACATACCTTAAATCTAAATGACTTATCAACAATCGGTATCCTACACTATACGATCAGCAGATTAGGGTCACCAGCGAAACATCCTCTAGCTTGCAACCCGAAGCTGGTGATAAGGTTTTCTTACAGTTACATGCACACTTATTAAAATGACAAGTAGAGTCCCCAAAGCTCAATAACGACAAAAATAATTATAAGAAGTTGGTTAGACTGAGAGTTGAAAACTCAACGCGTTGAAAAATCCTGTAGCAGCAACATCGTGTATAGTCTCTGAGCTCAGACTATTCATATAAGATGAGGATCCTTCGTCTAAGATGTAAAATGAAGGTCTAGATGATAGAGGCTACATCAATTATATTTCCATCTATTTCGTAAGGAAAATATTATTTTCCAATCCACTGTTATGCTAGGGAATCGAGAGGACTACGACTTACCATCAAGGGCACAAACACCGGAATCACTTCTGATCGATCTCATCTGAGCAATGTAGCTCCATTGATTCTTTTGTGGACAGTATCTTTCAGCAGAATTATGTCGTGTCTCTCCATCAAATCCTCCACAAGCGTATAAATAATTATCAATGGCAGCTGCACCCACGTAACATCGTTTATCATGCATGTTAGATAGAACTTCCCATTGTTCTTCTAGTGGATCCCATCTTTTTACTGCGTTTAAGCAAGTAGCTGTTGTGAAGCCCCCAATTACATAAACAAAACGACTATGAGAAACAAGGGCATGATAGGCCAACGGTGTTTCTTTAACGGTCGATTTGAAGGAGTACCACCTACCAACCCGATTATCATACGATTCCATGTGTCCACAGACGCTATCGTTCGTCCAACCACCAAGAACAAAGATTACCCCATGTGGATTTCTCGGCATTAACATGTAACAGGGACCATTTAGATAATTCTGAGTTTTTTCTAGCAAAGTGAATTGGCTCATAGCATAGCCTTTATAGACCAAATCACGACAAGATTTTTGGGCCATAATTGTCTTATTCTTTAAAATTATGTCTTCAAAGAAGACTTTCTCACATCTTCCCAATCTGGCAGTTGCTAGTAGGTCGTAGTAATGTCTCTTTCGTTTTGGAAAGTGATGTACCCATCTGATGGAAGCTAGAACCACCATATTTTCTGTGGGTACATTTAATCGATTATGTTGTAGTATAGGCAACAACTCGTTAATATGTAATTGTAGATATTCTGCACTTTCTTTCCAAACTTGATCAAAGTGTGTCACGATGTAATTCTCCACCCGCACTTCCAAAAATTTACAATTACAATGATGTGCGAGTCTATAAACACCAACCGCATTTAATGGGTCGACATTTTCTTCGAGATAATTAGCACATAATTTGAGAAGTCCTAACACATGAAGCCTATCTGCTGCGATGAAAATAGACTCTATCGTATCTGGTGAAAATTCCACTTGATTTGTGTAAGCAAACTGTATTATTGTCTCCATCTCTTCTTTTGAAATTTCTGGAAGAACAATCTCCACTTTCTTGGAGTCTGCCATTGCCGAGGTGAAGAGAGATCTGAAAAACGGACTGCAGCTCGCCAGAATGGCCCTGTGGACAGAAAGAGTACAATTTTCACCATTGTTCAGTCTAATTTTCACATCACAAAATAACTGTTGTTCTCTAATTTCGTTCAACTGATCGCGAAATTCTTTTAAACTAGAATTTGAATCTAGATAATGTGAAGCTGAAACTTCCATTTTGTTTTTGTCGTCTGTGGTTACATTGTGATCGTTGACGTTATTTTTTTTATTCTATGACGCTGAATAAAATGACGTTATTTATTAGAAAGATAACCTCTCAAAAGCTCATAAATATGCATTGCCTTATACTAGAAATGAGCTATTAAAAACATTGCATCATTTATGGACGAGATGATGTGCTATGTTTAACACCTGCATTGTTCAATATTCATATAAATTCAAAATATTGTATTCAGAAATTTTGAACCAATTTTCCCCCCTTTCCCATATTCTCTACCAATAACATGAAAATAATCATTTGATTATAGGTTAATTTGTTTTCCTTTCAATGAACATTCAAGAAGGTCGGTAAAGTGAAATGTATATGCTTTACACCATATGAACTGATGGAATGTTGGCATGAATCCCTTTCAAAACGATTATCCGATGTTATGTGTAATGAATTGTTTAGTTGGTTGGTAAATGACAAGTTAACGTTCGCTCCCAGCAATTGCTGATATCGCAAACTGGATAATTGTTGGTATTCGTAATAGTTGGTAGTTGGATTGGTTCAAATTAGATGATTCTGTGCTGTTGTTTTGGTTGTTGATAAATCTTGAGATCTGGTCGGGTCGAATGATATGGCGGTGAAACTCGGCCCTGAATGATGTGGCGTGAGTTACCCGATCTTCTTCAATCTTCCAAGCTCGTTCTGATCATGGTTGTTCTTGTTGATTGGTATTCGAATGATAGTTGTTGGTTTGGTTTTGTTGGTATCACTTTGTAATGAATGAAAACGGTGTGTATTTTTTAAAAACTATTCAAGGGATAATTGGTCTTAGAATGAACATAAAATTTGATAATTTTAAACTTGGTCAATAAGACCTCTGTTCATCGGTAAATATACCTGCTGCCATAAATAACATAAAAAAATAAATATAAAAAAAGCAAGTACTTATAATAAATATGCATTATTTTGATCATTGAAAAACGCTTAATATAATGATTAAGCGTTTATAAAAAATGAATTAGTTTTGTGAGTTTTCCAGATTTTAAAGCGGCCCAGGTTTTATTTGTTTCGGACAATCATCCGACAGCCTCAAACACATGAAATCTTTTGGTTAGCCAATCAGAAATAGTCTACAGAGCTTACCTTTGAAATTTGAGCCTTCAAATCCATGTGTATCCATAATTATCCGTGTTTGAAAAATCATAATGACTTAAGAAATTACGAACGTCCCGCCATATTGGAAAACGGTTCGTTTCAAAGAGTTATCCTTCCCGTCGTGCAATAGCGGTCATCTATATAAACAGACTACAACGTATTTTTCAATAGACCGTTTGACGGTTAGCGACTCTCTAACGTTTAAAGGTAAAAAACGACGACATGGTTGAGCAACTTTTTCTGCAGCTCTGACCAATCAAAATGTAGAAGGGAGCAGTTCTTTTAATAATTGTTTTTTGTGTTTTAAATTACTCTCCTGATACAGAACTATTACTACTTGTATCATTATCCAACAAAGACAGAAATAAATTTTTTTTAGAAAATATGGAGAAATAATTTTTAATATATTTATCATAAATTATGATTTATGTCAAAATGTATTTAATCTGGTAACGAACTAGTCCTGGCATTCTCGAGAAAATGGCTTCGATAAATGAAAGTAGTAGATTTGAGTCAATGACAGTTCCACAACTCCGAGAATACTTGATGATAAGAAATATTACTGTTACTGGTTATAAAAAACATCAGTTGGTTAAGCTAGCTATTTCTGCAGATGAACTGAACTTAGATATTGCCGACGATAGTGAGGAAGTTTTTGCAAATAGTTTAAAAGAACGATTGACGATCTCGGGAAAGTGCGATGAAGATGGTGACATAATCATGACAAACCCGTGGCAAATACCTACTGATAAGTGGTCTCCTGTTTTGACAAATTTGCCAGATGTTACTATAGCCGATATTTTCGCTTATTTTATGGTTCGGCATTTATTTTCTGGAGAAAGACTGAAAAACTACAAAAAAAAGTGATGCTTATAGACTGTTCTCTGATGTGAAGAGGCAGATCATTATATTGTGAAGGCTACCTGTGTGCCACAGACTCGCAGAAATGACTCCCTTTATGATGTCTGGGTTTTGTTGAATTCATGTGGAAGTATTGAATCTGGTGGATGTAGATGTGTTGCGTAAGTACAGATCTAACTTTTATTAAGTAGTCCTTGCTGCTTTTCAGTTATTATTCATTGTCAATTATATAAAATCTGCAATTTTGAATTATATAATTGCTAAAATACCTTGATTTATATAACTATGGTAGAAGCTCTTGTAAGCTTTTAACTTATGAAAAATTAAGTGGCTGATGATCATGGGCACAATAATGTCCTCCATCTGCAATCGTTCATTAGATTAAAACATATCAAAACTTAACAGTGAAACGATGAAGCCTGAAAGGACATCTGACTTAAGAATTTTTTATTTTGTTTCTTCAGTGATGATGGCTCCTGTAAGCATGTTGGTGCTTTGCTTTATGCTCTGAATGACTTCAGTCTCCGAAATTCTGACAGAGGAACTGCTTCCTGCACAGATCTTGTGTAAGTATTTATGTTTTTTTTTTTTTGTGTCATTATCACTGCTTAAGATTTTGTTCAGTTCATCAGTTTTTAATTTCAAAGCTAATTGTATTTTTGAGTTTAAATTGTAAATTATTGCATTAAGTTACTACTGTTTTTTTTTTTTTTTTTCTTTTTTATATATTTTTAGATTGTTTTTGGATGCTGTTATTGATTTTACTTGTTAGTTTTTGTAAGTTCTAAATTTTTATACATTAATGAATTACAAAATGAAATGATATCTTCAAGGGCAAGGTAGGCTAACTTGAATGCCCACAATGCAAGTGTAAAGTTTGAGTTGCTTTAATTTAATGAAAGTGTTTGGTTATTACTGAGTGGTGATATTTCAGTGAAAATGGAAGTGTGGCCTGAATAGTTCTTTGATGGGCTTTATTTTGAAAAATTAAAATTTAGAAAGATTGATATCAAAACACATACTTACCTTTTATAAGTATTTATTTATCATATTATTTCTGTTAATCTATACATACGTATTTTTCAGTTGTAAGTGGAGTAGACCACGTACAGTTTCCAAACCATTGAGGATAGATGAAATACAGTTATCTGCAGATAGACAGTTTCATTCTACTCGTAAGAATTACCACCCAGGTAGTGATTTACCCCTGAAGTCAAGCTCAGAAATTAAGAGTGAAGTGCAATGCCTTTTGAAAAGAACAGGTACATTGAATGATCTTACCTATATCAAAATATATCATAATATATATAGTAAATTTGAATTGAGAATAGCAAAGATAACAAAAAATCGTACGCATTAAGTTATTTTAGTTGTCAAGACTCCTGTGTATTTTTCAATATTGAGACTGTGCACGGTGAGAACAATATTGAAGATAAGTCTGTTCCAAGCTGATTTATAGACAGGATGCCACTTCTTTATTATTTTTTCATTTTATGTTTAATAGCCCCAACAGCAGTAATGCTTCAGTGTTTAAGTGATGAGGATGGAGATGAAGAGGAATATGTGCCAAGCACCATCACTCAGTTAGTAGAGGAGCATCGATCTTTTGAGAGTAAAATAGATTTCATGTCATATTTGACGTCTGCTATAAACCACGATGATTGTGTCCTCATTGAAAAGTTAACAAGAGATTATGATTTGTGGAGGAAGTATCGTGTTGGTCGAATTACTGCTTCTATTGCTGGTAATGTTCGCACTTATAGAGATAATGATAATTTTGATAATTACATTGTAAAATCTGTTTTTACTGAATCGAATGTCACAAATGAAGCCTTAGCATATGGTACTGAAATGGAACCAGTTGTTAGAAATTTATATTTCAACCGTCAAAATCTTTCTCATAGGAAGTTTGTAGTAAGAAAGTGTGGACTATTAGTCAATGAGCATTTTCCATATCTTGGTGCCACACCAGATGGTATAGTTTCATGTTCCTGTTGCTCTGAGGGGTTAATTGAAATAAAATGTTCATTCAAATATAGAGATTGTTCAATTAATGATGTCATTAAAGATAGCAATTATCATTTCACATGTTCTGATCAAGGTATTAATTTAAAACTGTCTTCTCATTGGTATTCACAAATTCAAATGCAAATGGGTGTAGGTAATTTCAAGTGGTGTGATTTAGTTTTCTATACAAGAAAATCCTTGCATATTGAACGCATTCATTTTGATAGCAAGTTTTGGGACATTCTGTTTGAAAAATGTAAACAGTTTTATACAAAGTTTATTATTCCAAAATTGTGTGATCAGTAGCAGAGATAAATTTCTTAAATATAAATTGGCCCTTTGGTCATTAACTTCAATGCTTGCAACTAAATTCTATTGTTCTATTTAATTAAGTTTTTAGATGAATTAAATTTTGTATCAGAAACAGACTTAATCCATTATATATGTTCATGTATATTGCAGCCATAAATGCTTTCTAAGATGCTTTTTTAAACATCCACAATATAATGTTTAAATGGCATGTAGATATATTGTTTTACAGTCTGTGACAGAATTTTAATGGAAGAAACCATTTTGTTCATCAAAATGATTTTTTTAATGACAATGATTAAACATATATATATATATATATTTATATTTACAATTAATAGTGTTGAATTAGTACTGTTACATTTTATATACAATAAATACTATCATGCTGTCATGACCAACTAGAATTTATCTTTGTTTTCATTGCATTTACTTTGCAAGTTTACATTTGTAGGTTTTACAATAAAGTTAAGAATGCTTATTTACAAGAGGATCCATCATTATACAAAAAACTGAACACAAGACAATAATTTGATTCATATACGGTGTTAAGTCCAAACTTATGACTCCATTTAATATTTGAAAGGTTTTTAATCTACCAATAGCTCTTTCAACATGAATCCGGAGCTTAGCAATTCTCCTGGTTTGCTTTATCTGCTGCGGAGATAAACGTTTGCCCTTACCATAAACACTTTTGCGAGTAAAAGGGGGTATATTTAATGTACAATGTTTTTCAAGAAGAAGATCTTGAATAGTGAAACCTCGATCAGCCATGACATCATCATTTGGTTCCAAGAGGTCAAGAAATCCACTCTCTTTTGTGATAAATCTGTCTGATACATTGCCACCCCAAATGTCACTGACAAAAGAAAAGGCTCCAGTGGGAGTTATACCAACTAAACATTTAAATGTATTATGATTCTTGTATGTGCTATATGTAGAAAATTGTGCTTTAACATTTTTTGGCTTTTCTGTGTATATTTCAAAACAATCAACAATGACACGTGTACAAGGGTAAAAAGCTTTGAAAGACATGGGCGTATATTTTTTGATACATTGTAGTGATGGCCAAACTAATAAATCCTTAAAACAGTAATACAAATAATTAATCCATGTAATGACAACTGATGAAGCACTAGAAACTGAAATGTCAAATAAGTCAGCTAAAATGAAAAGGGATAATCCAAGCCTAAGTCTTATCAGTGTTAAAAAGATATTCATCATATTTACTTAATTTTCTCTTTGGTCCTGTTTTCATAACATTTTGAGTTTGATATTTCTTTGATTTACAACTCTCTTTCCCTTTCCAATATTTTAAATACTTTTCTTTTCCAGTAGCAATATCATATAATCCATTTAAAAGTTCTAAATTTGAAAATCCTGTGTACTTTTTAATACTAGCATTATTTTCCAAAACTCTACATTTAAATGCTTCTCTTATTGGTACATGTTGATCTTGTACATCTTTGACAGGTATAACAAAATCTGAATGATCAGCATTTGGTAAATAATCATGGTCCTGTGGTAGAAATCGAAGCTTGTCATCAACAAGGCCTGAAAGTAAAATATAAAACTTCTAATGCTTTAAGTGTAACGCGCATCTAAAACTAGATTTTTTTTACAGAAAACAAGAGCTCAGCTGTAACGCACATAATTTTTTTTCTAAAAAATATTTATTTAAAAGGATAAAATTGATATTGATGCGTTGGACACTAAGAATGAACTGTCTTAACTCAGATGTCAAGTCTATTAAAACAAAAAAATACCTGAATAAAGTTTTCCAACTCCAAGATTGTTATCAGTACCAGTATTCAAAGTTGTCACTGTATACTCTCCAGCTACATATGGTGGTAAATCTAGAACTGATGGATGCCAGTTTTCTTCACCTTCCTCACAGCACTGAAATGATTGATAGCTTACAATTTACAATACCGTATATAAAACTAAGACCCAGGCCTACTAGTAGGCCTACTATCTTTAAGTTTAATAAACACTTGATTTAAAAAGGTACCATAAGGCAGTGCCTCCCCAAAAGTCTGAAAAACTATAATAAACTTAAATAAAATTATGCAATGTACTACAGGATATTTTTTTATGGTGTTCTTAACAAAATTAATTAAACTAATATTATACACACCTCATCAATTTGGCCCAAAATCTTGGTACCGGTCCCTGATACTGAAGTCGAGTCTTCTAAATTTACAGAACTCAAACTGTTTTTGGTAGGTCTCTTTGGCTTCAAAACTGATTTTCCAAAATTATATTCAAACTTTGTGGGGTGTGGATTTTGAATAGTTGGTTCGCCATCAATGAAGTGTAAGCTACAAAGTCGTGAATGTTTGTTCGGCACAAAAAAAAACTCTCCGCATCAGTCTGACCCACTTATTTCTATCCTGATTACGCCTCTTAGTTGGAAATGGGAAAAAACGAACGCCGGTCATCCATGGATACTTATCCAGTTTATCAAGTTTTCTGCTATCAGATGTACAACCAACAGCTGCACAATGAAATTTACTCGGCATTTCTGAACACCGTCGTCAATGTAAACAAAATTTGACAAGACGACATTTTTTCTGCTCAACCCATGATCACGTGATACCGTATAATCTACCTTTAAACCTTAGAGAGCTGTTAACCGTGAAACGGTCTATTGTAGACTTTGTCAACAGGACACACAGTTTTCAGACTGACTGGAGACCAGCCGCGTACAGCACGGAAAAAAAATGAAAAGTGAAATTTTTTGTTTGAGGCATATTTCAAGGTATTTTGCGATTTTCTCAGAGCTTGAATATTTCTGAGGACTGTTTAAATGTAACAAAGGCCCAAAACGACGACTAAAAATCAAGCCTGGGCCCCTTTAAGGGATTCTGTTACTATATGACACCAGGTAAGTGCCCTGATGAATATACATATATTCATTTTTTTGAAAATTAAAATTTTATGTTAATGCTAAATATAAATAATACTATATTTTTATATTTAGTTCTATGTTTACAAATATCCCTTTCTGGGCGGATTAGGAGATTTGAAAGCCGACTTAGTGTAAAAAAAGTCATCACGATAACAACCAGGTAAGACCGCTAATCTCGATAATCATTTTATATCGGATTATTTACGCCGTACGTAACAGATTGCGCCACAAACACACCTTTTGTAAGACAAGCAGAAATAAATGGGTCTGACGGACATGTTCGGACTAGCTAATTGGATTCATTCTTTGTCATACTTTGAGTCTGGATAACTGTTTCCGAAAGACTTGACAGGATCACATGAGTTATATTATTTAATCTATGCTGTATCAAAATTGGTTACATTCGCCAACTTTCTTTATTGTATGCGAGCTGAGCATTCGGCCTAACTAGCAGCATTCTTATCCCTAAGTTGATATGAGTGTAGTGAATCAGTCATTGTGATTACGTCTGGACAATAGTTCTATTCACTACACTTTATAATGAAGTCTGGACAATCGTTCTATCATTAGGTCTGGACAATGGTGCTATTGTGTACATGGTAGTTAGGAAAATTGTGCATTTTTTTTTTCAACTCTCCTAATCAATCAAATGTGCGGTTTATGTGTTATTTCTGATGGATGAAAACATAAATTTGAATGGCAAGAGGAAATCAAGATCTGTTTGTAAAAAAGAACAGCAAATTGGAAAGTTTCCTGAAACGGACTATCACAGAGGAAAGCTATGAAAGAATTCGAGCTTACGAATCGTGCATTGTTGTGGACGAAAAAGACAAGAAATCGTTTAAGTTTGTGATTTTAGGAGATGATTGTTTGTTTTTGACAGAAAATCCTCCAAAATCCATCCAGGAAGCAGTACAATTGAAAGATGTGATCTCAGTTGAATTGGTAAGTTGCAGTCTAGTCTGCAGTGAAGTCTTTATTTTATTTATAGTTGGCCTAGGCTAGGTCGGAGGCCGGAAATAATAAGTAAGAGACTGAGACAGGAAAACATAGGCTAGGTCTATCCTATCTTGTTCCTGGTTCTTTTAGTCTAGTTTTTCAAAGAAGCTATTCTACAGATTCATGTTATATAGTCTGAACAGAAGTCAGAACTTTTGTCACTTCTGTTTCTCAGCACAATTGCACATTGAAATTGAATTATTATGGCCAAATCGTAGACATAAAAAAGGGGTTTCGCTAGGCTATATTTATGGTACCAGTGCCCTTCTGTTTTAAGCAGAGTTCATAAGTGGACTAAGTAAGGCTAGGCCTAGTTTTCAGCAATCCGTTAAAAAGGATATGCTTACATAACTAGGCAAACTAGCCTATAGAAATTTAGTACTGCTCCCATTTCACATGAACTAGTCGTAGATATAGTCCTCAGAAACAATTTTTTACAAAGTGCTCTATTATAATCAAATATTTACATTTCTACTATCACTCCCTTCTAAAGTGGAAAGACCTCTTTCAGATGTTATAAGTGTCGTCTGTGGCCAGAGATAGACAAGGGCATAGGCTGCCAAGGTATCAACCATATAAGACTATAGGGAAAAACTATCAGACCCTGAATGGCTGCAAAGTCTATCAACACAAACAGTACAACACCTTCTAGAAACTATTACCAATAGACACGTACTCGTACCAAAGTCCGGATACAATATTGCGACCCATAATATACTACCGACCAGTTTTTATATCTTCTCAGAAACCATCTCATGCTTTGTACGTGCAGAGACATTTTATTTATCTATCATGCACCTGCAATCAAATTCATCCTTTGGCGACACGAACACAGCCCAGATTGGACAGGAAGTAGTTGTGTCAACAAGTACATAAAACTCATTTCCACAACACTTCAATGAACCGGTTACGCTAACTGGCGTTTATTTGTTGATAAACTGTAGTTTGTCACATGACGCTATGACATAGTCAATAAAAGTATCAAAAATATGAATAAGATTTAAACATTGGTCTCACATGTATTATTGGTGTGTAAACGCAATAGATCCCGCCACAAACATACATAAATTACTTCATCAATCATTTATTCAATTTGTCACATGATCTATTAAGTTTACACACAAATAATGCTAATGAGACCAACGTTTAATTCTTAAATATATTGTCTTATATTGAGATGTTATTCCTCAGTTATGGCACCCTGTAAGTTCAACTGATGCTTATTGATCAAGTTTGGAATTTTAATTCTATGTTCTTCTAAAAAAAAACTCTTCGTTTAGAACAAAAGAAGGTAAGAATTGTTATTATGGTGGCCAATTGATATTTGAACAATATGGATCTAGCCAGTCATTAAAATTTTACAAACTAAAACTCTACTGAGATTTATGACAATAGGGCCTGTACAGTTAATATTGAACAAGTTGCCATAAATATTTCATACTAAATTCATAAACAATTGCTTGATATCAAAGTTGCTTGGTAATTGGAATAATAAATAGGTCTACCTTGGGTGTGGTATGTAGATAATATGTTGTAATAAGGAATTGATTTGTAAAAGATATTTTGATTTTATTGTTTTAATCTTTGTTAGCTTGAGGCAAGTCTGTACATTAATATTGAATAAACTCATGGTTGATCTGAAATGCCCTCTTAAGATGTTAAAGGGAAAATAGCCGTTAGAATACACTCTTCCTACGGCTAATAATTGTGTTTAATATTGACTATTGTTTAAAATAGTATGTATTCCACACTTGATGAATTTTCAAAAAGCGAGAATAAAACTATATTCAGATTTTTTCAAAAAAGTAAGAAAACGTCAATTCCATTCTGTTTAGGAATAAAAGCGTCTAGGAAATCAGCGCTAAAATATCCTTGCGTGAAATCAATATGTTAGAGTTACTTCCCTTTATAATTACAATTTGAAAATCTCTTAATGGATGTATTAAGCGTTTTATTATTAACTACTTGATTTTGTGGATTTATCGAATTATGGAGGGATTTTGATGTATAGTGATAACACCAGGTAAGTCCACTGATGCATATGTTATTTGTCAAGTTTGAGTGAAATTAAAATTTTTATGTTTCTTCTAACTATTATATTATCCCTTTAAAGACAAAGAAATAATTGATTTTTGGCCTATTAAGCAATTATAAATATATCAGCTGAAAATAAATGAAAACTTGACACCAAAATCTAGCGAAATGTGTCCATGAACGTATCTGAAACTTTAAACTAAAAATGTATATAATATCCTATACCTTGTTGGCACTAAGATCTTTGAAAAATTCTAGGCTACTGACTGATCTATTGCATATCATGGACAAATGGAATTGTTAAACTTATATGAATACTTGTGTATTTCATGAAGATTTGGGGTTCTTCAGAATAGTTATTAAATAATGTGTTAGTCAAATTGAATAAAAAAAACTTTGATATAAATTAAAGGAGAATGGATCAATCTTTCATGACAACTCACACTTTTCAGCTTATCTGCAGACAAATAGGTCATATTTTTTATGCTAGAAGACAGATATTCACAGATATTCATAAATAGTCTCACACACACAGATAATTGGGTCTGTTGTATTTTTTGAAGCGTTAGACTAGCTCACACCCTTGAGTCAAGCAGTTCTTTGCTTTAATGTCATTAAAATTGATAAAGTAATTTTGAAATTTTTAAGCATTTTTTTTTTAGGTAGGTCAACATACAAATAAATAAAGTTCTGGTTTAAAAACAAAAATTGTGATCAAATGCATGTTTATTCACATTAATCTCTTTTCATTTATGATGAAACCTTGTAAACACAGGTAAACAATAAAAGAAAGAATTTTGATCAAATACATGTTAACTCCCATTATATACTAGGGGTAGACAAGCTTATTGAAAAATGAAACTCTCTTTACATTTGTGATGAAACCATGTAAACACATGTAAACAATAAAAGAAAGAATTGTGATGAAATACATGTTTATTCCCATTATATACTAGGCAGACAAGGTTATTGAAAAAGGAAACTCTCTTTACATTTATGATGAAACCTTGTAAACTTATGTAAACAATAAAAGAAAGAATTTTAATCAAATACATGTTTACTCCCATTATATACTAGGGGTAGACATGCTTATTGCAAAAGGAAACTCTCTTTACATTTATAATGAAACCTTGTAAACAAATGTAAACAATAAAAGAAAGAATTGTGATGAAATACATGTTTACTCACATTATATACTTGGAGCAGACCAGCTAATTGAAAAAGGAAACTCTCTTTACATTTATGATGAAACCTTGTAAACACATGTAAACAATAAAAGGAAGAATTGTGATGAAATACATGTTTACTCCCATTATATACTAGGGATAGACATGCTTATTGAAAAATGAAACTATCTTTACATTTATGATGAAACCTTGTAAACACGTGTAAACATTAAAAGAAAGAATTGTGATGAAATACATGTTTACTCACATTATAAACTAGGGGCAGAAAAGCTTATTGAAAAATGAAACATGTTGATTAAAGTCACCAAAATTTTACATCCAATTTACACAGAAAATATTTGAGAGTTTGTTTCACTGAGCCAAATTCTTGGTTATGTGTGACTGATTCAAAATGGCAGAGTACCAGGTATTTTCAATTATTCCAATTAACAAGTAATTTCTTTTTCAGATCAAGGATTACCCTGATTTTTTAAGTGGGATTGAAAGAGAAAATACGCAGCATTTAGCCATAAAGTATCTGGCATCAGATCATACTAAGCGGAAATTATTCAGACGATCTCGGAAATCTTCACATAGTGGTTTGAGCACAGATCAAAGTTTTGACCGTTCAAACCTTTCAACTCCTGTCAGCTTGGTGTCATCTTTGGATGGATCCGTGGAAGACAATGGCTATGGAACCAACAGTTCTCTCAGTAACCCAGTTAACAATAGCAGCCGTCCAAACAGCCAGGGTTCTGTGGTTTCAAGTCGAGACTCGCGAAATTCAAAGAACAAAAAGAAGAATGAAAGTTGGGATCAGGACAGCATTCTACAATCCTTGAAAGAGGAAATTGAAGAACATGCCGAAGATCTTGATTTTGAACGCTTATCAACAGTACGTTCCGTTGCTTCAAAAAATAGAAATTATGATCACGACAGTGAATCTCAAGCCTCCACACGTCATCTACCCCCACCCCCTAAAAAAACTGCTTTTGTACATACTGCCCCAGATACATATGATTCAGACTCTGGCCTTGCAAACGATCCTGTAGATTCCTCATGTTGTTTTATCAAATTGTTGAAAAAATTTCGTAAAAACAAAGTGCAACATGGGATTTCAGAAAAGTCACGTACTGCTGATTATCGTACTGCTTCGTCCAATGAAAAGCCAAAGTTTGTAGATGAGAAGAAACTTCCACATATATCTGTAGAAAATCAACCAATCATTTCATCATCACCTATCCCATCATTCCAAGCTATAGAATCATGCAGATCATCAGATATATCCAATGGTTTTGGTTCACATCTGACTACTCCAGTAGACAGAGAGAGACATCGAAGGTAAAAAATTAAGAGTTATCTTTTCTTGTTTCATAGTACTGCTTACTTTCTAAGCAGAATGCAAACCAAAAGTACAAACCTAACATTTTCAGGTTACTATGTTAAACATAGTATGTTTCTAAAGTATGCCTTCAATGGTTTGTAATAAGAATTTCTTATATTATATGTGTGGTGTGTCTTTGCATTGGCTTCTATTCTCTGAAGCTAATTTTGGCCAGTAATTTCTTGTCTTTCAGGCACAGCTTTTCAGAGATTGAAGTCTCCTATTATTGAGTCAAATTGCTCAAAAATACATAGTATATTTTTTTCTGTTTCAGTGGTTCTGTTTTAGGTTCTGAGTTTAGTGGATCTATAACTGGATTACATTTATTATCAATAGATGGAGCTAGTATCAATGATAAACGTCAAACCGTCCTCCATATTTATCTCCTGAATCTGGTATCACCAACTCTAATGTTGGTTCGAAGTGCTTGGAGTAACTACCTTATTGTAAGTGTTGTTTAGGTATGACAGTGACCCCCCCCCCCCCCTCCTTATACTGGCATTCCTACTAAATCCAAAGGTCCTAGGCCTTTATTTTTGAAAACCTTAAAGGGATAATGCGTAACATAAAATTTTAGTTCTCAAGAGTATATATTCATCAGTAAACTTACCTGGTGTCATAAAGTAATAGAATCCTTAAAATCAGAAATCTCACAAAACTAAGTCACTTTTGAAAAAAGCTTAATCAATATATAAAGCATTTGACATTTTCAAATTTTATGTTCATTCTAGGACCTATTATCCTTTTAAATTATTTTAGTGTTCCAGTAAATTTATTTATTTACACTAAAACTAATGTTAAATTTAGTTCTATAATCCAATTAGGCTACTGTATTTCTTAAATCTGGATTTTATCTTTCTTAAATTTTTAAAAATAAGGCCCTGGATGAATCAACCTTTAAAGGGATAATAGGCGTTATTACTACTTTATTTTGGGGATTTGTCGTATTTTAGACAGATTTTGATGTATAGGTATGACACCAGGTAAGTCCACTGATGGATATATACTGATATTGTCCAATTTTGAGTGCCTATTATCCCTTTAAACTTAAAGAAAAAACCTGCATAAATGATATATTGCAAGAAATTCAAGGTTCAGCCATCTTGAATCCAGAATGAGGCTTATAATGCAAACAAACAATGGTCACTGCATAGAATCAGCACCCTGTCATCTCTAACACCTCCTCCAATCTCAGTAACTCAATATGATCATATTTGATATTTGGAGGAGTGAGCAAATTTAAAATAAGACTCACTTAACAAAACCTTTGAATTTCATTACAGTTTTTATACGCCCACACATAAATGTGGGCGTATATTGTAGTCGCCCCTGTCTGTCCGTCTGTCTGTCTGTCTGTCTGCCTGTCCACAATGGTTGTGAACACGATAGAGACCACATTTCTCGATGGATTTTGACCAAATTTGGTGAGTGTGTTTGTTATAACCCAAGGAAGAAGCCTATTGAAAATCAGACCAATCGAAAAATATTCAATGAGTTATTGCCCTTGTTTTTGAAAATTTCTTGTGAACACGATTAAGAGTGTGTTTCTTGATGGATTTTGATGAAATTTAGTGTGATTGCTTGTTATTACTTAAGGATGAAGCCTATTGAAAATCAGACAAATCGAAAAATAAATTGATGAGTTATTGCCCTTGTTCGTGAAAACACATTCATTTTGCGTTCAAAAATGTGTTGTGGACATGATAGAGAGAGGTTTCTGGATGGATTTTGACCAATTTCGGTGTGTGTGTTTGTAATCATCTAAGGATGAAGCCTTCTGCCCGCCTGTCTGTCTGTCCGTCTGTCTGTCCGTCTGCCTGTCCACAATTGTTATGAACACGATAGAGACCACATTTCTTGATGGATTTTAATGAAACTTGGAATGAGTCTTTGTTATGACCCAATGATGAAGCCTTTCGAAAATGACACCAATCGAAAAATATTTACTATGAGTTATTGCCCTTGTCCTAAAATTCCTTGTGAACACGATAGGGAGCCGGGTTCTTGATGGAATTTGATGAAACTTGTTGTGAGTGTTTGTTATAACTCGAGGATAGACCCTATTGAAAATCAAACTAATCAAAAAATATTTATTGAGTTATTGCCCTTGTTCTTTAAAACGTGTTCACTTTATCAGCCTCTGATTCTTTGTAGACTTGATAGAGATCTGGTTTTGATTTAGACAAAGCATGATTTGAGCCTTTTGAATTACCCAAAGAAGAAACCGATTGCAAATTTAGCTTACCGAAAAATATTTACTTTGAGTTATTGACTTTGTCCAGAAATTTCTTGTGAATACGATAGGAAGTTGTGTTCTTGATGTGTTTTGATGAAAGTTAGTGTATTTGTAACATCCTAAGGATGTACCCTATTGAAAGCCAGGCAAATCAAACATATCTAATAGAGTTATTGTTCTTTAAAACGTGTTAAATTTATTGCTTACAAGACAGAGAGAGCTGGTTTCTTCATGAAATTTGATGTTTAAAATATTGCATTTACTGATACCTCTTGTCCACCGCTCGAATAACTAAGGCTGCCAATGGTGGGCGTATTACAATGGGCCATCGCTATTTTTATTTAACTGGATTGTCCATGTGTCACAAGTCTAGGGAAAAAAACACAAATACTATACTATATTGTATTGACTAAGTGACTTGATTTTGATCCTTTCTTTATTGTAGAGAGCTACATTACATATAGAAACAGCTGATGATGGAGGACAAAAATCAGCTGTTATCAGAGCTTCATTACAACACAGGTTTGTAGTGTACTGCATTAATACAAACTTGTAGAAACAGAATGAAAGTTATGAAACTACATAGAGTAATTTCGTATGTTCACATTTTCAGTTAGGCATTTCATACGTCTATATTTTTTATACGCCCACATATAATGTGGTTTTCATCGGATTACAATGAAACTTGGTATGTGTCTCTGTCATCATAAAATCTCGGTTCCTTTCGAAAACCAGCTTTCTGACTTTTACGGTTGGTGAGTTTTGCCCCCTTTCTTAGTGAGAATTTGTCAAATTCAGCTTGTTTATGCCCTCTTTTTTAGCGAAAATTTGTCAAATTCAGCTTGTGGGTGCGATACAGGCCACGATTTTTGTCCAATCTTTTCGAAACTTGGTATGTGTCTCTATCATCATATAATCTCGGTTCCTTTTGAAAACCAATAAGGTGCAGAAGAGTAGGACGTAAAACTCCATTCATTTCATTTCCTTTCGAAAACCAGCTTTCTGACTTTTACGGTTGGTGAGTTATGCCCTCTTTTTTAACGAAACTTCGTCAAATTCAGCTTGTGGGTGCGATACAGGCCACAATTTTTTTCTGATCTTTTCAAATCTTGGTAGGTGTCTTTGTCATCATAAAATCTCGGTTCCTTTCGAAATACAGCTTTCTGACTTTTACAGTTGGTGAGTTATGCCCCCTTTCTTAGTGAGAATTCGTCAAATTCAGCTTGTGGGTGTGATACAGGCTACAATGTTTATCTAATTTAATATTACCTGATTTGATATTATCTAATTCAATATTACCTGATTAAATATTACCTAGATTTAATATTACCCAATTCAATATTATCTGATTTAATATTATCTAATTCAATATTACCTGATTTAATATTACCTGATTTAATATTATCTGATTTAATATTATCTGATTTAATATTACCCGATTTAATATTACCTAGATTTAATTATCGATAATTAATTAGCTGAAATTTGGTGAGAGTATTTGTAATCACTCAAGGATAAACCCTATTGAAAATCAAACTAATCAAAAATATTTTGTATCAGTTATTGCTTTGTTATCCGTTAAATATTGAAATAAAGGTACGAATGATACCATTTTGGGCTCGATTAATAACAAGTGAAGACACAAAATTAAATAAAAATAAAAATATAAATTATTACTACATCGATTAAACTTCAGCTCAATACATAACAAATGGCTAAATCACATAAAAAGTATCCTTGATGATTGTGGACTAAGTTATATCTGGATAGACCATCAGTTCCCTAATATTTCATGGCTAAAAAATAAAATTAAAAATATATTAATAGATCGATTCTCCCAAACCTGGCACAGTGATTTACATAACTCCCCAAAAGCACTCAATTACAGACTATTCAAACATAAACTCGAACTTGAGCTATACTTACTAAAACTAAACGAAAGAAACAAAATAATAGTATGTAAATTCCGAACTTCAAATTCACCCTTACCAATAGAAACTGGTAGATGGCTAAAAATCAACCGACAAGCTAGAATATGCCCATTATGTGATAGAAAAGAAATTGGAGATGAATATCATTATATTTTCACTTGCTCTCATTTTGACAATATACGATTCCAATATCTCCCGAATACTTATAAACAATATAACAATACCATAGCTTTCTCAAATATATTTAATTTCAAACAATGCAGCTAACTTAATAAACTATGTCAATTTATATTCAAAATACTTCAAAACTTTCAATCACCAATATCATCTTTATGTATTAAATGTAAATTAATGTATATCTGAATTTCTGAGAATTATTACTGATCTCTATCGATTATTGTATATATGAATTGTATTTAGTACTCATTCTATTGTATTTTGTATTGTATTCAATTGAATTTCTTTTAACAGCTAACTTTGCTGTAAAGAATAAAGTTCTGTTCTGTTCTGTTCTTTAAAATGTGTTCAGATTATTGTGGACACAATGGAGAGCTAGTTTATGGATTGTGACGAAATTTGTTTGTAATAACCATAGGGTGAACCCTATTGAATATCAGGCTAATCGAAAATTGTATGGATTTTGATGAGACTTATCACCCCAGGAAGAACTAATTAAAATCAATAAAAATCTTTACATTACAATCATAACCCAATTTAATATAACTATATTTTTATAATATTTTAATATATTACAGAGAACAAACTGATATATTATTTAATCAGCTGAAGAGAGAATTATTAAACCCGAAAAATAATATAGATGATAATTATAGATTATTAAACGAAGTCAAAGTAGCATCTGAGAAGAATTTTGTTATAAAGAAATTATTTTGGAGGGTAGGCATTGTTGTTGATATTTATTTTTATTCCATTCTTTTATTCTTTTTTGTTTCATGTGCAATCTTTCACAGTAAAAGAAGCAAATGATACTCTGCAAGGTGAATTTCCCTCACTGCTCACTGCATCATATTGAAACATCATAATAAGTGAAATACTAATAACTAAATACTGATATTTAAAGATGCTGATGTTTAACTTTTAACTTTTTATTTTAGAATTCTGATCTATTTTTGTTTTTGGTGCGAACTCTGCAGAAATATTTACCTAAATCTGCTGTAAATATTAACTCTATAGATGGCAGAAGACAAAGAGTGGATGAATTTGAGTAAGTTTTATCATGTGTAGGATTCAGGACTGATGATTTCTATATGCCCACATTACAATGTTGTCAGTCCTTTCCATTGGTCCATCTGTTCACAATCAGCTTGTGAATGCGATAGAGACTACTGTTTTAATTAGATTCGAATGAAATTTGCTGTGATTATTTATATTGATCTTGAACTGGTTCGATATTGATAATATTTTGTGGAACTGTTTTTGAGTTATTTCCCTTGACTTTGTCAAAACTCATCAAAATAAGCTTGTGAAAAAGAGACTAGGTTTCATCTGATATCAATGTATTGATGAGATCTTGGATTAGGCCCAAATAATGTTGGAGTTTCAACACTTAAAGTTGGTTTCCCTTATTTTCATATATATACATATACATATATATATAACATAATTGGACTGGTAATACTTAACTTATATCAATAGAAAGTAGAGGTGTTCTAATGACTGGCAAAAGTACCAGATGGTCTCACAGGACCTTAATTAACTCGTATGACGGGATTTCCCTCCGTAGGGTACTACCATAGGTATGTACGTCAAGTCTCAAATGTCATTCAAATGTCATTGATCTTTTTTTTTTGATCATCCAGACTGTTAATTCGGTACATAACCGGACGCTGTGGTTGTTAAGTATGCACACATGCATAACAACAATGGCATTTTGGTATTCCATTTATTATTTTAAATATCACTTGGTAAAAACATTATGAATTAATTCAAATAAGTTTTAACTCACTTATTATAAAATACAAAATCAATTCTTATACTCCTTCATTCATATGACTTCATTTGGTCACGTGAACAAACATGGAGTCTAAATTTAGTGTTTCAAAGCAGATCAGAGTCAAATGGATTCCAAAAGCATTTCTACGTCCACATAGGTCTTGTGAACTTGAGAATACATGGATTATTCATTAGAAACCTGAATTAATCTATTAGTAAGCTTACTTTGGCTCTAATTAATAAGGGAAACCAACTTTAAAATACTTTACGGTGAGTGTATCTTGATAGGCAAGAGTTTAAAACCTCATTTGCTTGGTAACATAAAACAAATGGTGCTTGTTGGTTCTAATATAAGTCATTGTGTGAAAGTCTCATGATCTTGTATATTATATTAGATTACATTCAGAATTCCTGGTGTAATTGGGAAGTTGGTATTACAAACCTCAGCTTATAACATGGATCCTCAAGAATCTAAGTTGTTGTCCTCGTTAAAAATGGTTTTTTCTTCCATTTTTGTCAGATTCTATATCATTTAATTTTTTTATTTTATGCCTAGACTTTAAAGTTAATGTGGGCCTATATAGTCATCGCCCCTGAAGGTCTGTCAGTCTGTTTGTCAGTCTGTCTGTCCACAATTATTGTGGACACGATTGAGAGCTGCTTTCTTCATGGATTTTGTGGAAACTTTGTGTGAGTCTTTGTAATCACACAAGGATGAGCCCTATTAAAAGTAGACCAATCGAAAAATATTTTTTATGAGTTATTGCCCTTGTTCTTGAATTCTTTGTGGACATGATGGAGAACGGGATTCTTGATGAAATTTGGTGAGAGTATTGTAATCACTAAAGGATAAACCCTATCGAAAATCAAACTAATCAAAAATATTTTGTATCAGTTTTTGCTTTGTTCTTTAAAATGTGTTCAGATTATTGTGGACACAATGGAGAGCTAGTTTATGGATTGTTACGAAATTTGTTTGTAATAACCATAGGGTGAACCCTATTGAATATCAGACCAATCGAAAATTGTTTGGTTTTTGATGAAACTTTGTGTGACTAATCACCCAAGGAAGAATTCTAATTAAAATTCAGAAAAATCTTAAATATCTTATATAAAATCTATATAATTTTGATTGTATTATAGAATAGTGATTTTGATGGCTGAAATATTGAGTGGTATGTTTCGGGAAACAGAAATTATCCCAGATAGGTTGTTAACATTAAAGGCTGAGAGGTGAGTGGGTTATTTCAATTTAAGTTCTTTTTCTTCATTTAAAAATGGTATTCCTGTCAATCTAATTTTGATTCCTTACAATTTCTTTTCTGTTTTTGTCTTCATAATGATGTAACAATTTTTCTACCACAGTCCCAATCTAATGACCATTTTATTTTTAGTGATAGCGGTAGAACAAAGACACGTCTTTATGTTAGGCTTGCTCTTCATTTGGCATTGTTGTTAAGTAATAGGTTCTGAATGACGGGCTTTTATTGGTTGAAAATAAAAACATTAAAAAAATTGTAAGATTACTATGGAGATATACCATATATACAGTTTTATACCTGAGAATAGTTTTAGAATATGCTATAAGGTATCTACCATTTTAAACTGAAACTAGTTTTGAAAGGGTTCATATATACCTGAGTGTACTGATTGTTAAGTATGCAGCTTAAAATGTTTCTGTTAAAGGGATAATAGCCGTCAGAAGAAACATTAAATTTTAATTTCAATCAAACTTGACAAATAACAGTATATATCCATCAGTGGACTTACCTGGCGTCATCACTATACATCAAAATCCCTCTTTAATGCGATAAATCCACAAAATCAAGTAGTAAACTTAAAAACGCTTAATACATCCATTAAAGGGATAATAGGCGTTAGAATACACTCGTCCTACGGCTTATATTTATGTTTAATATTGACTATTAGTTAAATAAGTATGCATCCCACCCTTTACCAAATTTTAAAAAGCCACAATAAAAATATATTTGGAATTTTAATAAAAAGTGAGCCAGCAACGATTCCAGTCAGTTTGAGAATAAAAGCGTCTGGTAAATCAATGCTAAAACATCATTATGCAATTCAACAGGTCAAGGACGCGTGAAAACCCACATGTTAGAGTTACTTCCCTCTATATTTTACAATTTGAAATGACTTGATGGATGGATGGCTCAAGCATTTTATGATGAACTACTTTATTTTGGGGATTTATCGGATTTTAGAGGGATTTTGATGTATAGATATGACACCAGGTAAGTCCACTGATGGATATATACTGTTATTGTCCAAATTTGAGTGAACTTAAATTTATATGTTCGTTCTAACGCCTATTATCCCTTTAAGAGATTTTCAAATTGTAATTACAAAGGGAAGTAACTCTAACATATAGATTTCCCGCAAGGATGTTTTAGCGCTGATTTCCCAGATGCTTTTATTCCCAAACAGAATGGAATTATTGCTTGCGAATATAGTTTTATTCTCTTTTTTTGAAAATTCATCAAGTGTGGAATACATACTTATTTAACCCACAGTCAATATTAAACACAAATATTAGACATAGGACGAGTGTATTCTAACGACTATTATCCCTTTAACTTTAAAATAGTTTTGGTGTGGTACTTTTCTCTAGATTTTGAAATATAGTTTATAAATTTTAACCAACAACAAAAATTGAATGCACCTTTAATTGTAATATGCTTTGCAAATTCCCTCCACCATTCTCTGCACTTTGGATTAGTTCTTCTGTTTTATATTTTCAGGGGAAAATCTGTTTTAGATATGCTAATGACCTTAACCTGTCTACCAGAAATTCCAGAAAAATCTAGTAAATCATCTAACATCAAACCTTCAGATCAGGAGGTACGTAGTAAATCATATTTTAAGACCTTATACGTATTTAGGTTTCGATAAATCTAGTAAATTATTAAACCTTCAAAAACAGAAGGTAGGTATCATTTACTGAGATACAATAGATATTTATTTTGAGATAAATCTAGTTATTTATCTAACATCAAACCCTCAGATCAGGAAGTAGGTAGTAAATCATAATTTGAATTCATAATGGAATATTCGACATCAAACCTTTAAATCAGAAGGTTTGTAGTAAATCATTTAAGATACAATAGAGATTTAGGTTGAGGAATACCTATTCTCATTTTCAATTTTATGCCTATGGTTCCTACAATTCCACTAAAAGTTAGTGTTTTATTTAAGTGATAAAGCATATTTTGCACTAAGTGACGTCATCAAACACTTACGTTGATAAATTATGATATATATTACAGTTTGTAGAGCTATTAGATGAGTATACCAGAGTTTCTGTGGCAGCAGTCTTTGAGTTATTTTTGATGGCTCGCCAAGCTTCTTGGGCCTATACTGAAGATAACTTTTTTAACATTGGGTGGATGGTGAGAATTCTAGAGGACTATAGGACCACAGTAAGTTTTTTTTGCCAATTTACTGGTGACAAGTTTGATTAGTTCCCTTACATGGTTTGTTGTAGACATTTTAGAAGCTACAATTTTATTGGATCTTAATGAAACTTGGTATGAGCATTGGATGAACGTTTTTTTAGTTATTGCCCCTGCCTCATGGAACTCGGTGTGAGCATTAGAATTGATAAGACGGCGGTCAAGTTCGAATTTGACGATTTTTCAATAAACGGTTTTTTAGTTATTGCCCTTGACTTAGTTACATCACGTCAAAATTTATTGTTGGTGCAATAGAAGCAACAATTTTTTTATGGATTTGAATGAAACGTGGTATGTGAATTGGAATCGATAAGGCGGTGGTCAATTTTTGAATTTGACAATTTTTTGATAAACGGTTCTCGAGTTGTTTGTTTGTTTGTTTTATTGCAGTCAGCATATACATGTACAATACATATTGCTATAGCATAAATAAATAGTTATATGAAACAGTGAAAGTGCAATAAATTAAAACAAAAACAAAAACACGATAATGTATAAATATTGAAAATATATGAAAACAATAATATATACAATAATATAAATGTAGATAGGCTGGTAGCTATAACCTCTCAAGATAGTGTTTTCGTTTTTGCCATGAGTAGTATATATATCTAGATAGATTTATTATTATAGTTTCAGATTTATTTTTCATGATGCTTTGAAATTTATAAATTGATGGCCAACTCCAACAATATCTTGGGAGGTATTTAAATCTTAAGATTCTGTAAGCTGGACAACATAGTAAGAAATGGAATTCATTTTCTATCATATTTGTATTACAGTAGTCACAAATTCTATCATCTCTTTTGATTTTTAGGTATCGGCCAACTTCGACTTTTAGTTTCAGAGTGCCCAATCGAAATTTACACATAATATTTCTAAATTTTCTATTTGTGACAACATTTAAGTATGCAGCACAGTCATAACTTACGTAATTCGATATATATGATTTCAGTTTAACTGACGCATTAATTTTTGAATACCAATCTTGTATATACTGATCCCTTATTCTCCCTTGTATTATGGATAAGTTAAGCGATTCGAGATTATTTTCATTTTCCCACATATAAGATAAACCTAAGTTTTGTAAACAGCTTCGCACATTTGAAGCCCAGTTTTTACAACCTCTGTCGGAATCATGTTTGAGGTGTTGATATATATCATATAATATACCGTCTTTCTTTGTAACTATTTTTATCCAAAATTTTAGTATACTTTGAGTTTGGATAACCCATAATGGAAAACGCCCAAGCTCACCTAAGAGAAATGTAATTGGTGCTAAGTTTGAGAGATTAAAAATTCTTCTGATAAATTTTCTATGTACGTTTTCAATGATCGATGTGTCAAAGAAACCCCATATTTCACATCCATAATTTAATATAGGTGCTATAAGAGAGTCAAATAAATGGCACATAACATCTATTGCTAGATAACATTTACTGGTTTCAACAAATAAACAGGTTAGGGCTTTTAGACCTTTTTCAGACAATCTTTTTTGTGCATTTTTGAATTTACCATTGCTTTCCAATAAAATTCCCAGATAAATATATTCGTTCACAACCTCAAGTTGTGCATTATTCAATTTCCAAGTATAATTTGCTTTTTTAGTACCTTTTTGAAAAACTATTTTGGTTTTGTCAGAATTGATCTCGAGTCGCCATTTTTTGCAGTATGTCGAAAATTTATTCAAGAGTTTTTGTAACATAGATTCTGACTTAGCAAATATCACCGTGTCGTCCGCGAATAATATTATGTATAATAAATATGTGTTAAGTTTGAATAATTCCGTCGAATAACCTACATGTATAAATTCTTCAATGTCATACATAAAGATAAGAAACATCAGTGGGGACAAAGGCTCTTCTTATTTCACGCAAAGAAAACTATCGAAGTATTCTGAAATTTCGCCATTATGCCTAACACAAATTTTTATATCTGAATATATCGATTTTATAAGACGAACAATTTTAGTGTCGGTTCCAATTTTGCATAATTTATACAGTAATAGGCGTCTATCGATCTTATCGAAACATTTCTTCAAATCGATAAAAGCACAAAACAGCTTTTCTTTTCGGTTTAAAGTAGAATCAATAACACCATGCAGAATAAAAGCTGCGTCAATCTTACTTTTTTCTCTTTGGAAACCGAAGTGAAATTTAGGAATTTTGTTATTTTCTTCGACCCAAGAACATAGTCTTGAATTGATTATGTTTGAAAATAATTTTGCGAAGACAGAACTGAGATTAATGCCTCGGTAATTATCAGGGTTATTGAGATCCCCACTCTTTGGGATTGGCACAAGTATCCCATCAAGCCATGATTTCGGATAATCATTAGTATCAAATATATAATTAAATAGTTTAGTCAAAATAGGAATTAAAATGACACCACTATCTAAAAAGAATTCTGGTGGAATACCATCAGTTCCATAACTTTTACCTCGTTTCAACTTTTTGATTGATTTTATAACCTCTTCTTCAGTAATACGTGTATTAAGGCTATTAATATTATCGCTATCGTTCTCGTATTGACTTAAATATTTTAAGATATATGTATCATTTTGATCTAATTCCGTTGGTTTGTTGCCTAAGATTTTATGAAAGTGATTGAATAAATCTTTGGCGGTTAGTTTTGATTTTATTCTGGTTTTATTTTTGCCTTTTAGCGTTGACCAAAACTCTTTTGAGTTATATTTTGACAATTTATTCAGTCTACGACCAAAGTCTTTAGCAAATTTGTATTTTGACCTTTTCTTTACTTTGTTATATCTATTTCTTGCTAAAATATATATTTGCTTGTTACCGTTTGATTTATGTCTGTTATAAACGTTTCTAGCTTTAGAAAATACTGCCTTTTCTTGCCTACATTCTGGAGTAAACCATTTTGGAGGGAAATTTTTTGTTTTATTGTTAAAAGTAGCACGTTTTCCAAACAAATTAAATGACAATTTCTTAAAACGTTCTGAGATATCCTCGATAATTAGTTTCGCATCATATCTATTACTTATCTGACAATCAATATCACACTCCCATTTATATATGTTATGTAATAGTTCATGATGGAATTCTTTCAATAGATTTTGATCCCATTTTAGAAAAATTATTTCTTTTTTTGTCCCTTCCGATGCTTTATATTTCTCGATGTTCAGGTGTATATCAAATGCTAATGGTGCATGATCAGAGAACTCGCCGAAGTCTAAGATTCTGAAATTATGGACAATATTAAGTTTGATTCAGGTATTAAAAGGTAATCTATTACACTTTGACCCTGTTTTGAACAGAAGGTCCAGTCACCTATATTAGTATCAAGACCTAATCTACCATTTGCAATAATCAATTTAGAAAATTTACATAAATGAATTAATTTCTTTCCAAAAGTAATACAGAGTTGTCTTTTGATATTCTATTTGGTAAGTCTAAGGGCACATTCACACTTGATACTAAGCTAGTACATGTAGTTGAATCATGTCTTAATGTATCTACTAGTCGGCCAGTTCTGCTATTAAAGTCTCCGAAACATATAACATCTCCTTTACTTGAATACTTACAGATCAGTGCATCTAGTACATCGAAAAAATCAGTATCAATATCACGATATACAGTAGAAGTTTCATGCGGGATGTACACAAATATACTGAACAAGTGTTTATCGGATTGTAAATAAGATGAGTCGATTTTTAGAATTACAATTCCAATTTCATTTGTTTCTTCGACATGAAAATATTTTGAGAATTCAGATTTAATAAACACTGCGAGTCCACCACATATTGTTTGATTTCTGTTATTGTAGTTTGATTTAGTAAAATCGCGTCTAAATTGTATTGTGAGTGCAATAGAAGCTACAATAGTTAATGGATTTCGAGGAAACTTCTTGTGAGTACTGGAATTGATAAAACGCCGGTCAAATGCGAATATGACTATTTTTCGAAGAATGGTTTGCCAGTTATTGCCCTTGATTTAGTAAATTAGTGTCAAAATTTTATCGTATTTTGATGTGTAAGCATTGAAATTGATAAGATAGCGATCAATTTCGAATTGGAGGATTTTTCTATGCATGGCTTGCAAGTAATTGCCCTTGACTTTTTAAAATCGCGTCAAAATTTTATTGTAGGTGATAAACAGTTAATTAGTAATTGCCCTTGACTAAGTAAAATTGTGTAAAAATTGTTGTTATGGGTGCAATAGAAGCTTCAATTTTCAATGGATTTTGATGTAACTGGGTATGAGTATTGAAAATGATAAGACGGCAGTCAAGTTCGAAATTAACGATTTTTCAATTAACATTTTTTTAGTTATTGCCCTTGAATTAGTAAAATTTCGTCAAAATTTTATTGTGAATGCAATAGGAGCAACAATTTTCAATGGATTTTGATGAAACTTCCTGTGAGCATTGGAATTGATATGACTTCGGTCAAGTTCGAATTTGACGATTTTTTTGATGAACAGTATTTGATTTATTGCCCTTGACTTAGTAAAATCTTGTTATAATTTTATTGTTGATGCAATAAACCTACAATTTTCAAAGGATTTTGATCAAAATTGGTGTGAGCATTGGAATAGATTAGACCTCAGTCAATTTTTCAATGAACGGTTTTGAGTTATTGCCCTTGACTTTGTAAATTTGCATCAAAATTCTATTGTGGTTGCAATAAGAAGCTTCAATTTTCAAAGGATTTTGATGGAACCTGGTGTAAGCATTTGAATTAATAAGACAGTAGTCAAGTTTGAATTTGACGACATTTTTTAGTGAATAGTTTTTGAGTTTTTGTCCTTGACTTCAATATTCAGTGAATGTTTTTTTAGCTCAATTTATTATTCAAATTCAATGCTGCCAGTGGGTGTATGTTACCTTGCCTGGCAAGCTATCTTTATATAAATGGATTGTAAAGAGAATAATATTTTTGGGGAGATAGAGACATAGTCAACCCCATATAGGAGATAAACCCCGGTAAACCGGCATCCCCTTTAAACAGCAATCCGGCATCAAAATCAAGTCCCAAAGTAGTTGATCTATAGTTGATTGGTTTCTCTAAACCGGCATCTGAATTGGTATTAATTGAAGTTACGACACGTGCTAATTAATCACTAATCCATTTAATTTTATGTATTACCACTGCTACGGGTAGACCGGCAACCCCTCCACACCGGCATTTATCACGGGTCTGACAGCCTGCCGGATAAGAGGGGTTTCACTGTACTAGTAATAGTGTATGTTTGGTGTATATCCCTATCATTAAAATTAGATTACAGATTTTGTTTTTCTGGTATTTTTCGTTTTCATTATAATCTCACAAATTTTTTCCCCTTGTCCCGTTCAAATTAAATACAAGATATATTATGTTTTACAGGAGAAGTTTGTAGAAAGAGTAGTAAAACAAGTTCTACATGTAATAGGACCTAGTCAATACGAGATGTTAAGTCCCGAAGAATCTATCTGCCTGTATCAGCATCTAACTGTTTTACTAACATTTCTAGAGTACAGCCCTCGTGTGACAGCCTTTATATATAATACTTATAGAGAGGAATTTAAGTAAGTTTATCTTGTCTGAAACTTAGGGCTTTGATTAAATGAAATGGAGTTTTACATCCTACTCTTCTGTACCTAACAGAGAGCAAGGCAGTATGAAAAGACAGAATTTTTGCCATGACGGCAGCATTAACCTATTTTTTTTCCAATTTTCAACTGTCAAGGGGTTGCACACAGGGCCGTGTTTTATAAATTCGAAATTTGACCTTTGCCAGGATTGAACCATGGACCCTCAGGTTAGTGAGCAAGCAATTAACTCATTAAGCCACCGCGGCTCCCTATTTGAGCTTTGGTGACCCAATAAAAGTCCAGGGTTCAATGATAATGTTGGTTGATATGGAATATGATAATATGATCAATAGGTTGTGTAATAAAAGGGTCAGGGGCGTAGCGTGTGTGTAACACCATAAGCCCCCCCCCCCCCTTTTGCTGAACTGGTCGGTAAAATGCGGGATCCGTTGATAATTGACGGTAAAATCGACTGGTTGAAGGAAAAATGAAAACCGTGTTTCGGCTAACTGATTAAATAGTCTTCTTAGGCCCTATAAATCTATATCGATAAAATAATTATCTTCTCTGTAAATGGTTGTCGGTAACACAGTTTCTGATTGTCACAGATTTATGATATTGTTGTCTTTTTAAATGTGATTCACCCCCCCCCCCCTTTTGATTCTCCGCTATTGAAGTCATTTTTCTGTTCCTTCTCTCGATTGTCATGAATAGTTTTTCGTGATGAGATGAACGTACAAGATACGACAAAATAGATATGACAAAAGTGAAATGGAAAAAGAGAAACAGGGGGGTTTGTGACATGCATCTAGTGCAAAAAGTTTTTAGTAATATTATATTCTACAAAAACAAGAGTGATCTTACCTTTAAACATAAAACTTTTGTTTTAAAACAGTTTACTTTAACAAAAGCTGTCATATGTCTTTTGATATTAAGGTATTTTGTTTTATTACACATGTCATTTGACTTATTACAAATGAATAAGACACTTCTTCATTGCATCTAATTATGGCAGCTATTCTCTTCCATAAAAAACCACGCTTTTTCATTTCTCGAACCAATCGGTCGGTAAAATAGTTTCAGATATCAAATTGTCTGTGTTTTTCTCTGTTGTTCAAATTGTGTAATAAAATCCTACTCTCACTCGATTCAATTCATTTGAAAGAAATTTAAATTAACGGTTACTCTTAATCATTCAAAATGCCCCCCAAGGAGCGCACAAACCGATAAAAAATCCGTTTCCTTGAATGTAATGTTCAAATGAATTTTGGTTACAAATAAAAGCACAATTTAAAATTCCATCAGGACGTACTTAAACAGCGATAAAGTATTCGGTACAGTGTGGTCGGTGCACCGAAAAACCGTTTTGATGCTGCCGCGGCCGGTAAACCTTCAGAGATACCCACTTCGGAATCGGATTCCTCAAAACATGGAGATAGCGAACCAGAGGTAAAAAATCAAGCCGTGATCGAGGCTGGGGATCAATCCAATACTGGCGGTGCAGTATTATTAATAAGGACTGGAATGCCTGGTAACCATTTAAGATTGACAATTTAAGAAGATCGTCTTGACGACTTGATGATTTTATCCAGTGCAAATGATATTTTGTACTGCCTCGACCTGGACAAACTGGCCGACTCTTGGTCCCTTTGCAAGACTAGAAAAGTTAAAATACATGTATAATGACTACTATCACTAAATTCATTGTGGTGCGTGCGCATTTACCGTGAAACGATGAGGTATAAAAACATTAAAACACGATGCTTTAGAGGATTTCGTATGTAGCTATATTTAGCTCAAAAGCTGAAAGGGCGTTCGTCGGTAAATTTTAGAGCTTACACCCCCAGTCAGAATGGTTACGCTAAATAGATAGATATTTCCAAAAATACTGGTATAAAAAATTTTTTTTTTTTGGTACCATATCAGAATATAACATTTATCATGATGGACTTAACAAAATTTGGCTAGAGGTCTTCTAAAAAAAAAAACAATTTAGAGTGTTTGACAGGATCATGTACTTGATTATTGGACCTAATTCTTACCAAGGTAAAATAAAGATTTTATTATTGTTAAAAGTGTTTGAAGCTAAGTAAGTCAATGTCAATAATTTTCTTCATTGAAATGTTTTTCAATCTATTTATTCATGTAGTATTCATTAAATATTTGTGATCTTTTATTTCAGATATTATATCAGACATCAACAAGTAGCTAAAAAATTACCAGCAAACTTTCCAATAACTCAAATGACATTAAATGTTGCTGATTCTGTCATAACCAAGGTTCGAAATGCTGGAAATCTCTCTAAAAACTCACCTAGACTTTAGGGTATCAACTGCTGGTCGACAAAGAGTTCATTTAAGATAGTTTAGTAAAGATATTTGTATTCACCAGAGGATGGAGGCAATCTCAATTTAAACAGCAGTTATATCTATATGTGTGTTTAAATGTCTTTACTAAGGGCTTGTTCAATTTTCAAAAGGTACTAGGCTTTGTCAGCTGTCCCCAATGGAAATTCCCAGAATGAGTATATAGTATATGAAGTCATGCGCTGAGATTCCTTCAAATTATCACCAAGCCTCTATAATTGCTTACGGGTACACTAGCCGTCCAACAAAAAAACCTCAGCTTGATATTGTATCACCTTCATCTGATTGAAAGTGATCTTGATGACTGATAAAAACATCATTGGACTATATTCATATCACTTTATCATTGTTAGTTGTTTATGTCCAAAATGAGTCTTTGTTCATCAGTGGACATGATTGAAACAATATTTTATTTCCAGTATATACATTTTACCGTTACAAAAAAAAAAACACGATAGGTCGATATAGAGACAAGCCTTAGCTTATATTAATCTGCTTCATCTGTATATTCATTACAGACACCAGAATCCACTCCTATATTATCTTCTAAATCCATAAAACTAGACTGTTTCAAAATTACTTAATGGATATATTGTGTTATATAGAGATTCTATTCTTTGATCATAGCACTCTGTAAGCAAAAATTCTTTTGTGTAGAATAACTGTATAGGAATACCATGGTTTCACGAACTAAATCTTACCGAGTCTTTCTATACATCCAATTGTTATGTTTTTGTTAAAGTAACATATTGCGTTTTGTGTTTGAGAAATAGATTCTCTGCTAAATAGATTAGCCAACCCAGTTGGTTATACATTAATACCATTGTAAAAAAGTTTTCTAGTTGTATTATGGTACCATTATGGCATCATTTGGCATTATTTCAATTCTCATACAAAACTATGTATAGTTCTCAAATACACAAAAGTATGCACAGTTCTTACATGACTATACCACACATAATCGTAGATGACATAAACTCTACCTCGACCTAATAGGTCGAATTTTTTTTCAAAGGCTATAATATTACAACGAAGCCTTCTAAACTTTTTTAAGCCTTAGAATAATTTGAAGGCTAGCTTAGTTGAAACACTATAGCCTTTTATACGCCCACATTATAATGTGGTCGTATACTGTCGTGACCCCTGTCCGTTTGTCGGTATTGTATTGTGAACGCAATAAAGACTACATTTTTTGTCGGATTTGAATGAAACTAGCTGTGATGATTTATATTGATGAGATCTCGGACAAGTTCGAATTTGGCGATTTTTCGATGAACGGTTTTTGAGTTATTGCATTTGACTTAACCAAAACGCGTCAAAATTGGCTTGTGAACGCGATAGAAAAAAAAAGAAAGAAACAACTATATTTTACAAGGATAACAACTTAGGTTCACAAGTCCTTTCTATCAGCTTGTCCTTGGCCAAACCTCTTGGCATTGATCTTTCCCGGATTTTCCGTACCCATTTACAGCTGGGTGGACTGGAATTATGAGTGACTTATTCATCGGACTATCACACACCGATCGAGATTAGAACTCACGTCCGACATTTTCAACGTATCCAATCAAATGACGTCATGACGTTAAGAACCAAGGCTCTTACCGCTGTGCTATTTTTCATCAATATTTGAATAAAACTTGCTGTGATCATTTATATTGATGGGATCTTGGACAAGTGCGAAATTGGCGATATTTCGATAAATAGTTTTTGAGTTATTTTACTTGACTTAATAAACACGCGTCAAAATTTGCTTGTGAACGCGATAGAGATCACAATTTCCATTTGATTTTAATGAAATTTGGTGTTTATCATTTATATTGATGAAATCTTGGACATGCTTGATAGTGACGATTTTTGGGTGAACGTTTTTTGAGTTATTGGCCTTGAGTAAGTCAAATTGCGTCGAAATAGACCTGTGAACACTACAGAGACAACAGTTTTCGTCTTATTTGAATGAAATTTGGTGTGATCATTGAAGTTAGTGTCATCTTGGTCAAGTTCGATACTGTTTTTGAGATATTGCACTTGACTTAGTCAAAACGCGGCTTGTGAATGTAATAGACAATACAGTTCATCTGATTTTAATGAAATTTGGTGTGAACATTTATATTTTAAAGTGTTCCTGATACATAAACATTAATTAAAACGTTAATTTGTCTGCATATTTATTCATTCAATCATCAATTTATTTTGACCATTTAAGTTCTGTGTACTGCTGATTAATAGAAGAAATGTGGGTGTATTTGTTTCTCCGATGTGCTTCGACAAGCCATCGTCAAGAACACATGTTTTTTCAATTCGCGGATATCAAGACTGAAAATGACTTGTCGGAGTGTCGGAGAAACAAAAACATCGGTGGCTCTGCTTTGAAAATATGAACTGATATCTGGCTTTCAGATTTAATATTCTTGTGGTTGAGTCACTTATTGTGCTTCTAAAAATTTTAAACTGTGATATGAGCTAAGGCGAATCCTTTCTAAAGAAATATATTTGTGCTATATTGGCGCTTACCACCACAATAAAAGTAAACGAATTGTGTTGTCTGTTTATATTAAATTATTTCTCGTAAACACTCTAGAAGGCACAATTCCTGACGAGACCCAGTGTAATTGGTTATTTTTATACGCCCACATGAAATGGGGGGCGTATATTGTCACCCACATCCGTCCGTCCGTCCGTCCGTCCGGTCCGTCGGTCCGTCCGTCCGTCCGTCCACAATTGCTTGTAAACACTCTACACGGTGTAATTCTTGACGGATTTAGATGAAACTTAATATGAGTGTTTATGATCACGCAAGGATGAACCCTATTGAAAATCAGCGAAATCGGAAAAAAATTAGTATGAGTTTGTGCCCTTGTTCTTGAATGGCTCGTAAACACTCTACAAAGTGCAATTCTTGACCGATTTTGATGAAACTTGGTGTGAGAGTATGTTATAACTCAAGGATAAACCCTATCGAAAATCAGCGAAATCGAAAAACATTTAGTATGAGTTATTGCCCTTGTTCTTGAAAACGCGTTCAATTTTAGCTTGTAAACACTCTTGAGAGAACAATTTTTAATGGATTTTAATGAAACTTGGCCTGAGTATTTGTTATCACCCAAGGATGAAGCCTATTGAAAACCAGTCAAATCGAAAAAAAATTAATATCAGTTATTGCCCTTGTTTTTGAAAACGCGTTCAATTTTTAGCTTGTAAACACTCTACAAAGCACAGTTATTGACCGATTTTGACGAAACTTGCTGAAATTGTTTAATATCACCCAAGAATGAACCCTTTTGAAAATAGCACATATCGAAATATATTTAATAGGAATTATTGCCCTTGTTCTATAAAATGTGTTGGATTTTTGCCTTGTAAACACTCTACAAGTCACAATTCTTGAGCGATTTTGACATAACTTGGCATGAGTATTTGTAATCACCTAAGGGTGAACCCTATTGAAATTCAATTAAATCGAAAAATATTTAGTATCAGTTATTGCCCTTGTGTTTGAAAACGCGTTCAATTTTAGCTTGTAAACACTCTTAAGAGAACAATTCTTAATGGATTTTGATAAAACTTGGCTTGAGTATTTGTTTTTACCCAAGGATGAACCTTTTTGAAAATCAAATAAATCGAAATATATTTAGTGTCAGTTATTGCCCTTGTGTTTGAAAACGGGTTTAACTTTTTGGCTAATAAACACTCTAGAAGGTACAATTCATGACCAATGTTGACAAAACTCACTGAAATTGTTGGATATCGCAAGGAATGAGCCTAATTGAAAATCAAAAATATCAAAATATATCTAATATGAATTAGTGCCCTTGTTCTTTAAAACGTGTTCGATTTTTGTCTCGTAAACACTCTACATGGCACAATTCTTGATGGATTTCGATGAAACTTGGTGTGAGAGTGTGTTATAACTCAAGGATGAACCCTATTGAAAATCAGCGAAATCGAAAAAAAATTTTAGTATGAGTTACTGCCCTTGTTCTTGAAAACGCATTCAATTTTAGCTTGTAAACATTCTAGAAAGAACTATTCTTAATGGATTTTGATTAACTTTGGCTTGAGTATTTGTTTTTACCCAAGGATGAACCCTATTATAAATCAAATAAATAGAAATATTTAGTGTCAGTTATAGCCCTTGTTCTTGAAAACACGTTCAATTTTAGCTTGTAAACACTCTAGAAAGAAAATTTTTTAATGGATTTTGATGTAACTTGGCTGTGTTATTTGTTGTCTCCCAAGGATGAACCCTATTGAAAATCGAAAAATATTTAGTACAAGTTATTGACCTTGTTTTTGAAAACGCATTAACTCGTAAAAACTCTAGAAAGAACAATTTTGAATTGATTTTGATGAAACTTGGTTTTAGTATTTGTTTTCTCACAAGGATAAACCCTATTGAAAATCAGATAAATCGAAAAATATTTAGAGTCAGTTTTTGCGCCTGTTTTCAAAAACGCTTTCAACTTTTGGCTTGTGAACACTCTAAAATTTCCTTTTTGACAAAACTCGCTGAAATTGTTTAATATCAACCAAGGATGAGCCTTATTAAGAATTAAAAATATCAAAATATTATTAAGGGTGAACCCTATTGCAAATCATAAAAATACCGAAAAATATTTAATGAGTTGTTATTAGGTACAATTCTTGACAGTTTTTAATGAAACTAGAGACCCTAGAAAAAAATAGGTTGGAAGGTTGAATATTTCATTCCACTTATTGTAACCTTACTGAAAAGTTTTTATTTGAAATAAATGCTGCCAGTGGGCGTATATTACCTTGCCTGGCAAGCTATCTTTACACAAGGATGAACCCAATTGAAAATCAGAAAAAATGCAAAATATTAAATTTGAGTTATTGCCCTTATTTTCGAAAACACGTAAGCTCGTTAACACTCTAGAATACTAGTACTCCACAGTGGTGGTTACTGTTTCCTTATTTTTGTTATTCCAATTAAATCCGCCAGTGGTCATATATTACTTTGCCTTGCAAGCAATGGCAGAGGAGACATACAGCATGATCTGTGCTGCTCAAGATAATTGGGATGTTTTGTCCCGTGAACATGATGAATTTGTAGCATAAAGTGAATCTGCATTAGGCCGGTCTAACGTCTGGTCTGCGACAATGGTAGGGGCCTAGGGCTAGGAACTTTGGTTGCTAGGCAACGGATGACGTCATAGTTGGTTGCTAAGGAGATGACGCCATATGACGTCACTTCCGTTGTTAGGGAGAATCGGGGAAACCCTGTGGGGAAATACCAAAGGAAATCCGTCAATGGGAAAACCCCGGGAAAATGCCTTTCGGGAAAGGGGGAAAAACTCTTTTCATTTGATTAGGTAGCCCTGAAAAGGGCTGTTTTGATTTGTCAAAAAACGACCGCCTACACGTACAAACTTCTTTCGGTTTCTTTGGACATACTCTCCGATGTTTAGAAATGCGCCAAAACGTCGGTCGTACTATAGCCATACACCAGAGACACCGAAACCAGTCATCCTCTGGATGGTGGTAATAGGCCATTGGTCTAGCCTTATGACAAATGTCGCATTCCTTAACACCTGGTTTGTCCATGGCGAATATATTTCTTCTAGTCAAAGCACGCTGTTTTATAAGGCCGGAGATCACGTGACTATTTCCAAGCTTTTGATTGGTTATAATAAAAGTTGACTTGAATATATATTATGTATATATATAATACACCTACACTAGAAATTTTCATTTGACATGGAACGATACTTGTGGTTCGAAGATCGTCTGGACACGTTTGTCGATTGGCCTAAATCTAAACCTACACCAACTTCTATAGCCGAAGCGGGTTTTCATTACCTTCAATTCAAAGATACCGTAGAATGCTTCGTGTGTGGACAGAAACTTAAAGACTGGCAACCTGACGACTGTCCCTGGGAGGAGCATCGACGTCATTCGCCACACTGTCTCTATTTAAAAATGATCAAACCAAAAGCCTATCGAAAAGGTTATGAGTATGAATGGAAAGGAACATTGAGAGGCGAAACCAGTACCATGGCAACCAGTCACAAAGTGTATCCAGATTTCAAATCGTGTTGGTCTGCAGCCAAAAAACACGTCCTTTGATTTTCCCTACTCCATGGGAATTTACTTGTGGATTATGAAAGTAGACGAGAAAGGAAAATTTTTAGAAGAAATGGAAATTGATAAAATGAATAAGATGGAATTATTGTTGAAATGTTTACATATTAATTAATGTGTTGTTGTTGTTTGTGTTGGAATAAAGAAATGAATGTAAAAAATTCTCTTTTAATTTGATTTGTTGCCCTAAAAATGGCCGTCAAGCTATGCCTGACGTGGTAGGCTCTTGAACTGCAAGATCCAAGGCGTTTATCGTTGTCAATGAAATACTTCAAAGCCAACTCGAAACACCTTTTCTCTTGAGCCCACAGCCACCGCTCCTCTCGATGGCGCTCGAAGGTTCCTCGCAAAATTTCCTCCCATCTCTCTTGTTCCGCAACAACAGCTTTACTTCTACAATTG
This sequence comes from Nipponacmea schrenckii, assembly GCA_030562195.1. Taxonomy (NCBI): domain Eukaryota; kingdom Metazoa; phylum Mollusca; class Gastropoda; family Lottiidae; genus Nipponacmea; species Nipponacmea schrenckii. The sequence goes on along the minus strand of JAUJPP010000005.1, from coordinate 16,681,778 downwards.
CCCATGGTGAAATTGTGGAAATGATGACAAGAATGGCTAAGCGCGCAGTTAAATAGGCCCAGATGACGTCATTTCTAACAATGACTTGACAACCAATCAGACTCCATGGCGATTCGACCACGTGATCTATGCAACTATTTAATGACCGATTTTGATCTCCAAATTCAGAGCAACCTGCGAATATGGCATATCAACTACGACTAGGCGATAGAAAATACAGCAGAAGATTTCATACCAATTCGGTGTATCTGAACGTCGATTTTACTCAAAGTTGGAATCATGTTTTACCAGCAGACGTTCCTCAACAGTTGGATAATACGTTTAACCAAATTATCCGAGACATTGGAAACTATTTGAATTGCGACCCAGACGATCAGGCCAGATTTAGCGTATCACACCCGGGACTGAAATCACCAGCTTGGATTCCATTTAACAAATGGTCAAGAATAAGAGCCCAAGATATTTTGAACCCTGTGGCTAGAATTTTACAATCTAACGAACAATTTAGATTAGATGAACGTATGTCTCTTCATGTGTGTCATGTGAGTGTTCCAAAAGGAGATGGCCAAGGAAGATATCAACTTAAACGGGAATCATTATCGTTGGAAGATTATTTGAAGAGAAAGAAAGCGATTGTAGTGGTCAAGAACAGAGATAATTTGTGCTTCCGACGTGCTATTGTGATCGCCAAACACTATGCCAACAAAAACGACACACCGGAATGGGAGACACAACAGCACATTCAGGCCCTTACAGTTGGCAGACAAAATGTGTCGAAAGATTCATTCAACAAGTTGGGGCACGTCCTGAAGCTTGTATTGGGCAGGAAACCTGGGACCTGTACCAAAAAACACTCGGACAACAAGGCTACCAGCTGTTTGTGTATTCTAGGCTTCTATTTGGAAAATTATTATACAAAGGCAAAGTTTCCGGTACGCCCAAAAAACTTCATCTTTACCATCACGACCATCATTATGACGTCATTACATCTATGCCTGCCTTTTTAGAGAGGAATTATTATTGCGACTTGTGTGGAAAAGGCTACGATAATATCGAGACGCATCCATGTACAAGTATGTGCAGTGCTTGTCGACGCCAAGGAAAAGATTGTTCCATTGATACACCTCGATCCTGTTTAGAATGTCATCGAACCTTTTTCAGTGAAGAATGTTATAAAGCCCACGAAACTGGAGTCACCCCCAACGCCATCATCACCTGTAACAAATGGAAAAAATGAACCAAATGTGGTAAGGAATGGGACACAAGAAAACGAGGCAGACTATTAGAAGAACATATTTGTGGAGAATATCAGTGTAAGGTAAGTCGGAAATGGCACGGTAAGGGTGATAAATGGTGTTATATAATACAGACCATAGACATCGACAAAACCAACGTGGAAAAAAAACAAACCAGAGATGTGACGAGGTTTGTCTTTTACGATTTCGAGTGCCACCAAAATACCGGGGAACACATACCTAATTTATGTGTGTTGCAATTTTGCTGCCATTTCTGTATCGGTGAATCCACTCCATGTCAACATTGCGATTCAACTTGGAACCACCAAAAGGAAATCATCTTCTCAGGACCCAACACTTTGGATGAAGTTGCCAAGTTTTTTGTTCACTTATCCGCCAAGAAAGTTTCACCTGGAGGTTGTGTCACTACCAAAAGTCAAAACATCGTTGCTGTGGCACATAATTTCCGAGGATACGATGGTATGATCATCTTACAAGGCTTACACAAACATGCCATGGATGCACCCAAAGTCATATTGAATGGTGGAAAAGTCATGACCATTCAACTGGTATGTGTGAAATTTGTGGACTCCTTAAACTTTTTAGCTATGCAACTTAGAGATTCACCCAAGACATTCGGGTTAACTGAACTTAAAAAAGGCTACTTTCCCCATTTTTTCAACAGACCCGAGAACGCACAATATGTTGGAGATTACCCACCAGTTACCGATTATGATCCAGACGGAATGAGTGTTGGAGAAAGAGACAAGTTTTATACCTGGTACAAAGAACAACAAACCAAGACATTTCATTTCCAGCATGAACTGGTGACCTACTGTCAGAGTGATGTCGATATTTTGAGGAAGTGTTGTGGAGCTTTCAGAACCATCTTCATGTCAGAAACCGGAATAGATCCATTTTTAGATAGTTTGACGCTGGCCAGTGCATGTAATAAAGTTTTCCGAGTACATTACATGAAACCTGACACCATAGTCATCATACCCAGAGCATTGATGGAAGCCCCAACAGAAGAAGATTGGAAAAAGTTTCAACCGAGACAACAAAGCAACAAGGCTTTACGCTGGTTAGAATGGAAACAGCATGAAAAAACCATCGAGGCTCTCAGCCAGAAGCAACCGACACCCAGTATCAGACATGCTAGAAACGGTGGAGAAGTGAGGGTGGGCCCATTCAGCTTAGATGGATATGATCTCAACGATAAGACTGCATATGAATTCCATGTAAGTTTGGTTATTTGTTTTGATACTTATTATTTCTAATACAAAACAAATATTTCTAATACAACAATTATTTTTGTTTTATTTTGAATTATTGCATGTTTTAATTATTTTGAACAATTATATTTTTCAGGGATGTTGTTATCACGGTTGTGCTACATGTTACCCAGGACCCATTGAAGATTTGAAACATCGTCATCACTGTGATCCTTCAAGAACCATGAGAGACTTACATCACCACACCATGGACCGATTGGAGAAATTGAAAACCTATGGGTTGGATAAAATAGAAGTCATGTGGGAATGTGAGTTTGATCGACAACGACAACAAAATATGGAAATGGATGAATTCATCACTGGTTTGGAATTGAGAGGATGGCCGTGCCCTGATCCATTAATGCCCAGAGACGCATTCTTTGGTGGACGGACAAATGCCATAAAACTGATGGCGGAATCCCAACAAGAAGGCGAAGAACTCCACTACGTCGATGTAGTATCACTTTATCCCTACGTCTGTCGAACTCCTCCAAGTGTTGTGATGAGAGTGATGAAAAGAAGCTGTGATTCGGCAAGTATACCCTCTGTCAGGTCACATGGTATGATCACGTGGTTGGTTGATGTTTTCATTGGTTGAAACAGATCACGTAGATGGCTCATGTCTTCATTGGTCAAGACAAGTCACGTGGTTTGTTGCTGATATTTTCATTGGTTTCAAACAGTTTATAACATTTTATATACAATATATACACTAAATAATGACACACAAGCTTCCGGACTTTATGGTTTTGGTTTGCTCCACCATGGCGGTAAAGGAAATGTGCAACCCTCTCAAATCTCTCGTTGAAAAATATTCGTCCAAGGCTTTCTGTATGGTTTCGGGATTGTTTCTTTGTACCAGGTAGTAAATGCAATGGTACACCGCACTGTTTTTATCGTACCACACCATTGGCGCCAAAAAGGGATATTTGTTCTTCATGACGTTCCAAACCGTCTCTGTTTGTCGGCTAGCTGATAACACGTCTCTTAACAATTCTCTGTCTCTTGTCTCCATGAAGGTAATATCATTCGTAATCCGGGTACTTCTTTCCAATATTTTCTCAGTTCCCTGTCCACGTCGATGGACCAATCGTCTTCCTTCTCCCACAATCGCACGTGACCTCTTGGGTCTTCAATCAAACTTCCCAATACAACGTCTATATCTTCGTCCTTGGGTTTTTCCTCTAGGACCAAAAACAAATAATCGTCGACTGGGTGGCTCCGCCCACTAGATGAAATTCCAATGCCCAGACAACTGTGATATTTTTGACTGGGATGATCCGTTTCACAACCGATACAATTCGTTTGTTGATATTCTTGAATTCTGGGTAAAAAGTCATGGACAACTCTAAATTTCAACCACCTCTGTCTAATTTTAGATTTCGGTATATCCATAGGGTAAGGTGTTGTCAGGTTCTCCTCTTGAGTTGAAATGAACCATTTGTTTGGTGTAAACAGCCTTATACAGTTTTTGTTCCGGACGAGTCCATAATGTCCTGTCTCGTGATCGGACGATCTTATGTGGGTTATCTATAGGTACACCAGCATTTTCTTCCAAATGACGTACCATGTTTTTCACCGTTTCAAAATTAAGTTGTTGCATTCTTCTGTAGTTCAATGTAAATCCTCTCACCTTACAGACTCTTTCCCCATTGCTCAGTTGGTAAGCGTAATTTTTAGGTCCTCCGGCGACAAATTGTGTGATGTGTACATTTTCCGGTAGTTCGTTTTTCCATTCTCTTAACGATGAACCTTCTGTTGGATTCCATTGCTTTGGTAGATGTCTGTAGATGATGCTGTCGGTGTCAAAGTAACACACTCGGTTTTCCAAGGGTTCTATGACACTGTACAGTTTTAAACGGGCTTGGGCTGTTACAAAGGCAGCAATCACCACATTGGTTATAGCGCATGGTTGAACGTGTTGTTCTTTCTTCAACTTTTAAATCATGACCATGTTGTCGTTGACGATTTGAACATCTTTCACAGTTTCGGTGGTGTCATTCATCAATTGAAAATATTCTGAAGGATCTGTGATGTATTCAGTCTGACTAAAATTATCTCTTTGTCCAAACTTCCCCCATAATGTGTTCAAAATAGCTTTACTAAACGCACGTTTGCCTTTATTCGGTTTAATTTGGTCAGGATCCAACATTATTCCTTCTTTTCTGTAAACTTCTTTGATGAAATGTTGTTTTGCTTCATCTGTGTGGCAGTTGTCTGGATATCCACTGCTCTCCATCTTCATTTTCAAGTAACGGTTGATATAATCAGTGAATAATCCACCAGTCTTGGTTTCGGTATCGTACTGGCTCCATTGATTCCAGTGCCACATCTCCACTGCTTTCTTCAATTCTAAAGTCACAAACGTGCCGACCCAAGCTCTTTCTTTTCACTGTGATGACATTCTTGATACACGGCAACATCGTCTTGTTTCATGTGATCTTGTACACACGTCCGGCAAAGGGGAAAAGTTAGTTTTCCATTTCTGAATGGTAAGACTGGAAGGTAGAGTTTTTTGGGCAGAAAAACTTGACATTGAATCAATCCGTCATATTCGTGATAGCGACTGAGTTCAGACTGTGTGATGATATCAGGTTCTTGGATGGGAAAGGTACCATATTTACAGACGTAGGGATAAAGTGATACTACATCGACGTAGTGGAGTTCTTCGCCTTCTTGTTGGGATTCCGCCATCAGTTGTATGGCATTTGTCCGTCCACCAAAGAATGCGTCTCTGGGCATTAATAGACCAGGGCACGGCCATCCTCTCAATTCCAAACCAGTGATGAATTCATCCATTTCCATATTTTGTTGTCGTTGTCGATCAAACTCACATTCCCACATGACTTCTATTTTATCCAACCCATAGGTTTTCAATTTCTCCAATCGGTCCATGGTGTGGTGATGTAAGCCTCTCATGGTTCTTGAAGGATCACAGTGATGACAATGTTTCAAATCTTCAATGGGTCCTGGGTAACATGTAGCACAACCGTGATAACAACATCCCTGAAAAATATAATTGTTCAAAATAATTAAAACATGCAATAATTCAAAATAAAACAAAAATAATTGTTGTATTAGAAATATTTGTTTTGTATTAGAAATAATAAGTATCAAAACAAATAACCAAACTTACATGGAATTCATATGCAGTCTTATCGTTGAGATCATATCCATCTAAGCTGAATGGGCCCACCCTCACTTCTCCACCGTTTCTAGCATGTCTGATATTGGGTGTCGGTTGCTTCTGGCTGAGAGCCTCGATGGTTTTTTCATGCTGTTTCCATTCTAACCAGCGTAAAGCCTTATTGCTTTGTTGTCTCGGTTGAAACTTTTTCCAATCTTCTTCTGTTGGGGCTTCCATCAATGCTCTGGGTATGATGACTATGGTGTCAGGTTTCATGTAATGTACTCGGAAAACTTTATTACATGCACTAGGGCCCGCGTCAAACTATCTAAAAATGGATCTATTCCGGTTTCTGACATGAAGATGGTTCTGAAAGCTCCACAACACTTCCTCAAAATATCGACATCACTCTGACAGTAGGTCACCAGTTCATGCTGGAAATGAAATGTCTTGGTTTGTTGTTCTTTGTACCAGGTATAAAACTTGTCTCTTTCTCCAACACTCATTCCGTCTGGATCATAATCGGTAACTGGTGGGTAATCTCCAACATATTGTGCGTTCTCGGGTCTGTTGAAAAAATGGGGAAAGTAGCCTTTTTTAAGTTCAGTTAACCCGAATGTCTTGGGTGAATCTCTAAGTGGCATAGCTAAAAAGTTTAAGGAGTCCACAAATTTCACACATACCAGTTGAATGGTCATGACTTTTCCACCATTCAATATGACTGATATGGTGCATCCATGGCATGTTTGTGTAAGCCTTGTAAGATGATCATACCATCGTATCCTCGGAAATTATGTGCCACAGCAACGAATCGCAATGTTGACATGGAGTGGATTCACCGATACAGAAATGGCAGCAAAATTGCAACACACATAAATTAGGTATGTGTTCCCCGGTATTTTGGTGGCACTCGAAATCGTAAAAGACAAACCTCGTCACATCTTTGGTTTGTTTTTTTTCCACGTTGGTTTTGTCGATGTCTATGGTCTGTATATAACACCATTTATCCCCTTTACCGTGCAATTTCCGACATACCTTACACTGATATTCTCCACAAATATGTTCTTCTAATAGTCTGCCTCGTTTTCTTGTGTCCCATTCCTTACCACATTTGGTGCATTTTTTCCATTTGTTACAGGTGATGATGGCGTTGGAGGTGACTCCAGTTTTGTGGGCTTTATAACATTCTTCACTGAAAAAGGTTCGATGACATTCTAAACCAGTTGAATGGTCATGACTTTTCCACCATTCAATATGACTTTGGGTGCATCCATGGCATGTTTGTGTAAGGCTTGTAAGATGATCATACCATCGTATCCTCGGAAATTATGTGCCACAGCAACGATGTTTTGACTTTTGGTAGTGACACAACCTCCAGGTGAAACTTTCTTGGCGGATAAGTGAACAAAAAACTTGGCAACTTCATCCAAAGTGTTGGGTCCTGAGAAGATGATTTCCTTTTGGTGGTTCCAAGTTGAATCGCAATGTTGACATGGAGTGGATTCACCGATACAGAAATGGCAGCAAAATTGCAACACACATAAATTAGGTATGTGTTCCCCGGTATTTTGGTGGCACTCGAAATCGTAAAAGACAAACATCTTTGGTTTGTTTTTTTTCCACGTTGGTTTTGTCGATGTCTATGGTCTGTATATAACACCATTTATCCCCTTTACCGTGCAATTTCCGACATACCTTACACTGATATTCTCCACAAATATGTTCTTCTAATAGTCTGCCTCGTTTTCTTGTGTCCCATTCCTTACCACATTTGGTGCATTTTTTCCATTTGTTACAGGTGATGATGGCGTTGGAGGTGACTCCAGTTTTGTGGGCTTTATAACATTCTTCACTGAAAAAGGTTCGATGACATTCTAAACAGGATCGAGGTGTATCAATGGAACAATCTTTTCCTTGGCGTCGACAAGCACTGCACATACTTGTACATGGATGCGTCTCGATATTATCGTAGCCTTTTCCACACAAGTCGCAATAATAATTCCTCTCTAAAAAGGCAGGCATAGACATAATGACGTCATAATGATGGTCGTGATGGTAAAGATGAAGTTTTTTGGGCGTACCGGAAACTTTGCCTTTGTATATGAATTTTCCAAATAGAAGCCTAGAATACACAAACAGCTGGTAGCCTTGTTGTCCGAGTGTTTTTTGGTACAGGTCCCAGGTGCCCCAACTTGTTGAATGAATCTTTCGACACATTTTGTCTGCCAACTGTAAGGACCTGAATGTGCTGTTAATCGTTTTCGTTGTGTCTCCCATTCCGGTGTGTCGTTTTTGTTGGCATAGTGTTTGGCGATCACAATAGCACGTTGGAAGCACAAATTATCTCTGTTCTTGACCACTACAATCGCTTTCTTTCTCTTCAAATAATCCTCCAACGATAATGATTCCCGTTTAAGTTGATATCTTCCTTGGCCATCTCTTTTTGGAACACTCACATGACACACATGAAGAGACATACGTTCATCTAATCTAAATTGTTCGTTAGATTGTAAAATTCTAGCCACAGGGTTCAAAATATCTTGGGCTCTTATTCTTGACCATTTGTTAAATGGAATCCAAGCTGGTGATTTCAGTCCCGGGTGTGATACGCTAAATCTGGCCTGATCGTCTGGGTCGCAATTCAAATAGTTTCCAATGTCTCGGATAATTTGGTTAAACGTATTGTCCAACTGTTGAGGAACTTCTGCTGATAAATCATGATTCCAACTTTGAGTAAAATCGACGTTCAGATACACCGAATTGGTATGAAATCTTCTGCCGTATTGTCTATCGCCTAGTCGTAGTTGATATGCCATATTCGCAGGTTGCTCTGATAGTGAATGTGGAGAGGTAGGTAGGTAAATGGCGAGTTAACGTTCGCTTCCAGCAATTGCTGATATCGCAAACTAGGTAGTTGCACTTTGGTCGTCGTTGGTAGTGGATTTAGACTCAATTGGATGATTTAGGAAACTGTTGGTTTGGTGGTGGTTTGAGAAATCGTACGATCTGGTCGGAACGAATGTCATGGCGGTGAAACTCGGCCCTGGATGGTGTGGCGTGAGTGATTCAGTCTTCTACATTCCTCCAAAACTCGTTATGATCATGGTGGTTGTTGTTGGTGGTTGTTGGTTTGGTTTGGTTTGGTTTGATTATCTGTCTGTGCTTGGAAGAGTTGAAGACCTAAAAGAAAGAAGAAAAGGAGACGTGAGAAAGGAGAGAAGAAGAGATGAAGGCTTTCACAAAAAAAAAAAAAAAGAAAAAAAAAAAGAAAAGATGTTCTCTTTTGTTTCTGCTATAAAACTTGTTTTGAAAATTGATTGTATAACTTTTAAAAGAAACTTAGGTTATCTGTTTATAACAGATGTGGAAATAAATTGGTAGATGAGTTTCATTATTTTGTGCCAGTGGTCCTTGGGTGGAGCCAAAATATTCTGTATGGTGATTGGTATGCCGTTGGTTTCCAGGTAGTCCGTCAATGTCTTACGAGATGGTTTCAATTCGGTGCATTGAATGAGAAGATGCGTCCTGGTGGCAACGTGTCCGCATCGGCATTTAATGGCATTGAACTGATGGTCTCGCATGACATGGTTGGTGCGTAGTCTGGTTACCAGTTTGCAGATGGCTACAGATGGATGGTTAATTTTGGTTTGGTTTGGTATCTTCGGATCAATCTGGTATCTATCAGTGTTGAGGTTCCTTAGCATGTCGTCCCATTTCTGGTTGATCTTAGAGGACGCGAGACTGCAAAATTCTTCATACGAGAATTTTACAGGCTCGATATTCTCCAGACCCAAACTGTCCTTGGCAACACGGTCAGCTTGTTCGTTTCCCGGGATGAAGACGTGCGACGGGATCCATGATAGTTCGATCTGGTGGTTGTTGTTGGTTTGGTAGTTGTGAATCATACTTCGGATGTTCGTTAAAACTTCTGACCTACAATTAGAAAAATTGTTAGAAATAGACTGAAGGCTACTTAGTGAGTCAGACAGGATTACGGCAGGTTCCGTATAGTTAAGGGATAGCCATGCTATGGCGTCCCTGATAGCTAGTAGTTCTGCTGTGAACACTGAGCAGTGTGGGGGGTATCCGTTTGGCAAGTCTGATGCCTTTCTCCGGAATACACAAACCGTAACCAGTATCTGTGCTACTCTTGGAGCCATCAGTATAGATCTTCAAATGGTCGGCGAACTTGGAGTCGATGAGGTCAAGAGCTTGCGCTCTTGCTGCCACTGGGTTCACGTGCTTGTTGGTGGACTGGGTCAGCTCGGTGTCGTTGGCTGATGCTAACTTGATCGAGTTGGTGCTCTCTCAAGAGATCAGTAGTTGCTTGACCATAGGAGATACTCCTATTTATCTGGTTCTTTCCGACACGAGTGAATGTGGAGATCAAAATCAGTCATTAAATAGTTGCATAGATCACGTGGTCGAATGGCCATGGAGCCTGATTGGTTGTCAAGTCATTGTTAGAAATGACGTCATCTGGGCCTATTTAACTGCGCGCTTAGCCATTCTTGTCATCATTTCCACAATTTCACCATGAGCAATTGTAGAAGTAAAGCTGTTGTTGCGGAACAAGAGAGATGGGAGGAAATTTTGCGAGGAACCCTCGAGCGCCATCGAGAGGAGCGGTGGCTGTGGGCTCAAGAGAAAGGGTGTTTCGAGTTGGCTTTGAAGTATTTCATTGACAACGATAAACGCCTTTGATCTTGCAGTTCAAGAGCCTACCACGTCAGGCATAGCTTGACGGCCCTTTTTAGGGCAACAAATCAAATTAAAAGAGAACAACAACACATTAATTAATATGTAAACATTTCAACAATAATTCCATCTTATTCATTTTATCAATTTCCATTTCTTCTATAAATTTTCCTTTCTCGTCTACTTTCATAATCCACAAGTAAATTCCCATGGAGTCGGGAAAATCAAAGTCGTGTTTTTTGGCTGCAGACCAACACGATTTGAAATCTGGATACACTTTGTGACTGGTTGCCATGGTACTGGTTTCGCCTCTCAATGTTCTTTTCCATTCATACTCATAACCTTTCCGATAGGCTTTTGGTTTGATCATTTTTAAATAGAGACAGTGTGGCGAATGACGTCGATGCTCCTCCCAGGGACAGTCGTCAGGTTGCCAGTCTTTAAGTTTCTGTCCACACACGAAGCATTCTACGGTATCTTTGAATTGAAGGTAATGAAAACCCGCTTCGGCTATAGAAGTTGGTGTAGGTTTAGATTTAGGCCAATCGACCAAACGTGTCCAGACGATCTTCGAACCACAAGTATCGTTCCATGTCAAATGAAAATTTCTAGTGTAGGTGTAGTATTATATATATACATAATATATATTCAAGTCAACTTTTATTATAACCAATCAAAAGCTTGGAAATAGTCACGTGATCTCACACGTGATCTCTGGCCTTATAAAACAGCGTGCTTTGACTGGAAGAAATATATTCGCCATGGACAAACCAGGTGTTAAGGAATGCGACACCATCCACCATCCAGAGGATGACTGGTTTCAGTGTCTCTGGTGTATGGCTATAGTACGACCGACGTTTTGGCGCATTTCTAACATCGGAGAGTATGTCCAAAGAAACCGAAAGAAGTTTGTACGTGTAGGCGGTCGTTTTTTGACTAATGTCAAAGGCGCGTAACGCCCAAGTCCAATCAAAACAGCCCTTTTCAGGGCTACCTAATCAAATGAAAAGAGTTTTTCCCCCTTTCCCGACAGGCATTTTCCCGGGGTTTTCCCATTGACGGATTTCCTTTGGTATTTCCCCTTGTGATTCCCCACAGGGTTTCCCCCACAAGGATTTCCCACAGGGGTTCCCCCAAAGGGATTTCCCACAGGGGGGTCCCCGATTCTCCCTAACAACGGAAGTGACGTCATATGACGTCATCTCCTTAGCAACCAACTATGACGTCATCCGTTGCCTAGCAACCAAAGTTCCTAGCCCTAGGCCCCTACTAAGAATTCGTTTTTTTATCCAATAGCTCTACTAAATGCCATGAAGACATTATGTCATAATAGCATTGAATCCCTTCTGATCTGATAAATCCACCAAACTTAAGTGATAATCAAAGAAAATTAAACACGTTTAGAAGAGATTTTCAATAATTACTTTACACGATGTGTTATACTGAGATTTTATTCTTTAGTCGTGACATTTGGTCCAACAGACAAATAAATACACTTAAAATACAGATGTGACGTCACCCTTTTAACTTTGTGGACCATTTATCCAACATACTGGTACGGGCATTGTGCCAAGATTGCGTTATTTTTTCAAAATGGCGGCATATTTTGGACTGATGTGACGTCATATAAAGGCGAGAAAAAAATATCACTTTTGTTTAAATCTTTAATCTGTGATATAATTCCGATATCACTCCTTCAAAATACATGCTACCAAAAACAACGAATGAAAAAAACCCGATTTATTCATTACTTTAACTTTACACGTTTTAATCCCCCAACTAAACTAAACTTACCTTGGTAAAAGGTGACGTTTGATTGGGATTATATGTAGTCATTGTAACCACTGGAGGGATCAGATAAGATGAGCGCCAAGCCTCTAACTAGTCAGTATTTACAGCTATTCTTTACAAGAATTTGAATAAAAATAAAGTACAAAACAGATGCAAGGTTTACCACATAAACCTGGGAAGGGTAAACATACTTTACCAGGGAGGGCATCTGATCCCTCCAGTGGTTACAATGACTACATAGAATCCCATAGAATTTTACCAAGGTAAGTTTAGTTTAGTTGGGGGATTCTATTACGCCATAACCACTTCCGGTCTCATATGAGACTTCAAAGCCAAATTCTTATAAAGAAACCAGAAGTTAAAACAATACACTTTAATCATAAACTTAAAACAGCATCACTAAATACAGTATTTTCTGCAATATTTTTGTCATAAAACTTGGCAAAAGTTTTTGTATTTGTCCATCCTGCCACTTGTAAAATGTTTTCTATTGGTACAAATTTAGCTTTAGCTTTAGCTTTAGATGTAGCAGCACTTCTGATACTGTGGGATTTATATTTATCACAATCAATTCCTGAGTTGGACATTACTTGACGTAACCATCTACTGATTGTCATTTTCGACACAGGTTTTATAATGAATAAAGCGTTTTCACAATTCCGTAATTCGGACGTTCGAGATAAATATTCCTTTAAGGTAAACCCAACACATAGTCTCCTATCTGGAGGATAAGCCTTTAATTCGGCAACAGGATTATATTTTCCTGCTTTTAACTGCTTTAATAAGCCACTATAATGAAGCACATAGGAATGATAACATTTATTCATATCAAGAATAGTCAACAAGTGAAGAGACTGTTTCCGACTGGCCAATGTTAATGCAATTAACATAGATAATTTAAAAGATAATAACTAAAACTTAAATCCTTCACTGGTGATAGCTTTTTTTAAATAATTCAACACCACAGACACATCCCAAGTTTCACTATATCGAGATTGTGAAGGACGGAGATTATAAACACCCTTCATAAACCTATTTATTAGAGGGTGAGATCCTATGGCAAAACCATCTTGAACAAGCACAACTGATCTGGTTGTGTTCAGTGCACTATAACTTAATCCACTGTCAAATAAGGATGTCAAAAACTCCACTAAATTTTCTACAGATGATTGAAGGTAATCAATCTCCCGTGCATACAGAATTGAACCCATTTCTGAACATATGTTGAATATTGTTTTTGAGTACTACCTCTCCAGGCTGACATGATAATTTGGGAAGACCTTGACGAAAGGTTTCTGCCTTCCAAGCTGTTCCTGATACACGACAAGCCATCAGCTGTAGTTTGTTGTAAAGAGGATGAATTTTGTGAGTTCCTACTAATGTAAGTAGAGTTTTCTTTCTCGGTATTATCAATGGATTGTCTATTAATACTTCCATCAAAACCGGATACCAGTTCTGTGTTGTCCACAAGGGAACTATCAATAAACATTCTGCTTGTTCTTGTCTTAACTTGACACTCTGGATATCAAACTGAAAGGAGGAAAAGCATAAAATACATTTTTTGATTTAAACATATTTTATTGTATAAACAAAAGGATGAGGCACAAGTTACAAAAACTTAGAAGAAGCCCTTCCCTTAATAATTTGAGAGAATATTTTACAAGATGGCGTATAATAATAAAAAGTTAAAGATAGCACGAAAACAAAATAATAACACGAAAGAGAGAATAAACCAATACAATACAAGAAGACTACCCCAATATATCAGATTACAAGACACTTTGAGACAACAGTTCGGTGAAGCTATTACTCTAGGCGTTAATAAACAAAAGGTTGAACGTAGTCCGAGTGTCAAGCCGTTGAAGGATAATATAATACAAATATCATATGACAGACCTTACTTACGAATAAAAAAATACGAAAACAGCAAGGACTCATCATACAACAACTAGTTTTACTTAATACATTAATATATAATATTACATAAAACTATGGAGACGGGGAGAAAATAAATGAAAATAAAACGGAACAAAAAGAAAAAAAAGAAAAAGAAAATCCACCAGTAGTTTAAATCGATACAACTTTGATGAAAACAGATGATTCGTACATTGGAAATGCTAATGCGCAAATCTTTTCGTTGATTTTATATAATTATGAACATGTCTAAATAATTTCAAGTTCATACCTGTTGAAATATTTATGTCACCCCATAGCAAGGTATTTAAATTAACATTTGGATAGGTAGAAGTTTTGTTTAATAAAATAGTTCGTTGTTCATCAAAGTTTATGCATTCAGAAAAATAATGCTAAGCATCTTCAACAGCGTTGTCACAAGCACAATATGTGCTTGTAACAACTCCAATTCTGAATAGATCACTCTGTAATGCACTACAATTATGACGAATGCGGGTATGCTGGATGTTTTCTAATCTACTGCCCTTCCAATAAAAATATAGAGCTCCATGACTATTAGAATTTTGTTTTAATTTTTGTTTGAAAGAATCAATGGAAGTGGAATTCTTTATATTAGTTTCGAGGGCGTTCCAGTCACGAATTGTGGATTGGAAAAAATATTTGTCAAATAATGCTGTTCTACAAAGAATTGGATCGACTCTGTTAGCATTGCGAAGATTATAGTCATTTCTTCGAGATTCAAAACCTGTTACAATATCTTGTAAATAATCAGGGGATTTGTTATTTAATATTTTGTAGAAAGTAGCTAATCGTCGATGTTTGCGTCTTACAGAGAGGGGACACCAACCAGTTTCAAAAGTGATTCTCTACTACCATATTTAGTCAACCCAGTTACAATTCTTGCAGCTTCTAATTGGAGTTTTTCAAGTCTATCCGAATCAGATGCACTGCAATTGTCCCATACCTCACAAGCATATTCCAAAACTGACAATACGTGTATTTTGTAAATAATATTTAAAGTTTATCTATCAAGTGAAAATTATAACTTTCGTAAAATATTCAAGAGTTTGGATGCTGATTAGAATAAGTTGTCAATATGTAATAACCATTTTGCATTGTTGCATAGAGTAACGCCTAAGTGCTTGTGCGAATTCACAATTTCAAGCTGCTCATTGCCAAGATATAGTTTGGGTTGATACGGTTGAACTTTCGTAGAGAATAACAATACTTTAGTTTTACTTGGGTTAAATTTTATGAGCCAGTTTTCAGACCAAGTATGTAATTTAGATAAATCAGAATTTAAGGTGTTTTCTATTTCAGTAATGGATGGTTTGCTAACCCCAAGAGCCGTATCATCAGCAAACAATCTAGCTAAGTTTTGAAGTGTATCCTGGACATCATTTACATAAATTAGGAATAGAAAGGGACCTAAAACTGATCCCTGAGGGACACCTGCACTAAATATTATTTCTGAGGAAAAACTCATTGTTAATAAAATCCTTTTTACGCCTATCACTTATATAACTGGATATCCATTTGAGAGCAGTTCATTGAATACCATAATTTTCTAACTTGTATAATAATCCCTTATGATACACTCGATCAAAAGCTTTGGAGATGTCACAAAACGCGTAGCATACGAATTCATGTTTCTCAATAGCTAATACAATGTCGTGATATTTCTATTAATTGATGGACAGTAGAATAAGCGGGTCTAAAAGTTATACAGAAGGTTATTTTCATGAAAAAAGTTGTACAATGTTTGAATATTACCCTTTCAAATAATTTGCTCACAGAACTAAGTAATGATATAGGTCTGTAGTTAGATACATTAAATTTGTCGTTCTTCTTAAACATTGGCACCACATGTGCAACTTTCCAAACAGATGGGAATATCCCGAAATATATTGATTTATTGAATAATATTCTTAATGGTATACATATGCTCGTAGCTATATTTTTTAACAATGTATGGCTTATATTATCATAGCCGTTTGCTTTAGGCGCACAATAATACCTCTAGGTTTCTGTACACTAGCATCTTGTCGGGGGGGGGGGGGGGGTTAGCGAATTGCACCAACTCGATGGGCAGCATCGACAATAATGTCAGATTCAATTCCTAACTTGTCTTTGAAGACCGATTTAGCCAATGCAACACAATCTTCATCCTTCTTTGACGCCGAAGTTTCGGATGTGATTTTTGCGGGTGTATTAGTCAAGGTTATTGAGATCAGACTGGAGTTTGATCAAATAATTATCTTTGCGTTGTAGTTCTACTAGTGGTTTCTAATGAAGTGATGCGAACTATCAAGTTCAGTCCCAACATGATCGTGGTCTACTTCGATTATCGCCATTCTGTCATTCAAGTCTTTAAATCGTTCGTTAATCAACTTAGTTAAATTTGTCTCTATCTGATTTACTGCAGATTTTACAGCATTTTCAACAATGCTATTTATCATGTCTTTATCAAAAAAAGCTTCACCCGCCATACCTGAATTTTCCATGAATGAGCCACACAACTTTTTCCTGGAAGATTTAACTGGTGTGTCTTGACTGCTTACACTTGATTCACTTCGCCGTGAGTTTTTTCCGTTCGCATTAACTCTAGATGTAAGGGTCTGTTTATCACTTCGGTTTGAACTGTTCAGTGAGATTAATGAGTACTTATTCGGTGATGATATGTCAGTCATTTCGTATTACATTTATCACTATAATTTAACAAAAATAATTCCTAAAAACATTTTAGTCCATTTTAAGAATATTAATATCCATTATCCCACATGTTTCAAGCAGTTTATGTTGTAGCTGGCGCTTGTAAGCTAGAAAGTTTTTACATTTTGAAGAGGTGCACAAATCCGAGACTTTCGCTTGTCGCCATCTTGCTACTGAAAATACATTAGCTGACCAATCTAACGAGAATGCATCCACACTCTCAGCATCTGGGTCTGGGTTCCAAAACACATATCTGGCTAGTTGCTTATTCAACCTTGAAGCAAACATATCAGTGGTGGGCGAGCCCCATAACTGAAATAATTGGCTGACAACATTTTTGATCAGCATCCATTCCACATTGTCATTATAATTTCTTGACCCATAATCAGCCACATTGTCTACTCCAGGTATACGGAAAGCAGTTAACCATATATTTCTTTCAATACACCAGGTCCAAACCTGACTAGCCAAACTATTGCATAAAGATGTCCTGCCACCCATAGAATTTATATAAGATTTTGTGCATGTATTCTCTGTCAATATTTTAACATGCTTGCCTTCAATCAAGTCTCTAAAGGCTCTAAGTCCTTGAAATACCGCTAGCAATTCTAAATAATTTATATGAAAAAGCTGTTCGTCTAAATTCCATCGACCACCAATGTGTTTTTCATTCAAAACAGCACCCCAGCCAGACAAACTAGCATCTGTTATGATGGTAATTTCAGGACTAGATCGAACAATGCTTCTCTTTTGGTGATGAATATTTTCTATCCACCATTTGAGTTCTAACTTCATTTCATCAGAAATGATCATATTCTTATCAAAATTACCATAATTATTTTTAAGGCCAAAATTTATCTCTTTTCAAGTGATCTATAATGTAAGGGTCCAAATTCTACTGCAGGAAAACATGAAACTAAAATGCCTATGACTTTAGCCAAGTCTCTGATTTTACATTTCGATTTGTTACATAATAATTGACATTCTAAGATTACATTATCTTTTTTGCTATCATCCAGCAAAACAATCATTTCCTTAGAGTCAATAATAAACCCCAAAAAGGCCGCTTTTTGAGAAGGTTTAAACATTGACTTTTCAATATTTATGATAAAGCCAAGTTGCTCTAAGCATTCAACTGTTTTATTCTCATTTTCCTCACATTCTTTATAATTATCGCCAAGCAACAAAGAGTCATTAATATAACTGGAGTTAGTGAGACCTAACTGTCTCAAATCTGAATAAACCGGTTTTAATAATTTTGTGAATAATCTTGGAGCACAGGCTAAACCGTTTGCCAAACAGGTATACTCAAAGATTGAACCTTTCCATTTGAACCTGAAGAATTTCTTCTGCTCTTCAGCCAAAGGAATGGAATAATAAGCATGTCTTATATCTACTGATGCAATATATGAGTTTGGCTTTACCAGTTTAATAGCTGATTCAAAGGTGTCCATCTTAAAATGATGATACTCAATATAAGAACTGTTAAAATTCTTAAGATTCAGAATCATGCGATGTTCACCACCTCCCTTTTTAGGCCTGGTGAAATATATCGACCTTCGACTGGATTTACTTTCTTTACTACCTTCGAATCAAGTAACTTTTTTATTTCTGAATCAATAATATTTTCTTGAAATTGATCAAAATACTGAACAGGAGGATTTAATTGTTCTGGTATTGTATTTGGCATCAGCTCAATATGACAATGTGAAACAATGTCAAGGATAACAGGGTCTGAAGTCAATTTTTCCCAATTATCTACAAAATCTTTGAGTCTACCTGCTTCAAATTTAATATTACATAACCTTTATTCTTTCCTGTGCTCCGTCTTGGAGTTTTTTTAATTACTTTGAGTACCACTGCTTGACATACCATTGGAATTATTATAACTACTAAATATTGGTCTTTGGTATTTATTGAAGCGTCCTCTACCTGAGTTGCCTCTGTAAGCAGGTCTACCTGAGCCTCTGGCCCTGTTATTAGAATATCTATTCTGACTAAATGTTTGGTTGCTACCTCCAACTTTGCGACTGATTCTGTTAATCTCTTGGATGTCTTTTATGTCTTTGATCACATTATCACCATAAAGTTGATCAGTAAATGGAATGGTTGAGGAGCAAAGTCTGGGATCAATATCTCTCTTGTGAGACTCTCTGCGACGCAGATTAATCCATTTATTGGCTTGACCCAATATTGCAAGCGAATCCATTCCCCATTCTATAGATTGAGAATCTAAGTCAGAACTACTTCTATCAAGAATTTTGAACAAGTTCACAGAAGCTTTAATGACGGCATTTTGAATGCCCCTCATCTTGCTGTCTTCGGTCTGTGTTGTAGGCTTTAATGTCGACCAAACCCCACTGTTAACTCTTATCTCCTTAAGCACATTGGAAGGTTGGTGAATTTTCTTGATCATTTCACTATATTTATCATTTGTCATGCCTTCTCTAAAGGTGTCATTTACCATTTCGGCCAAGTCTGAATTCACCTCTGAATCCATCATATCCAAGTCTTTTTAAAATTTCTTGGCATTATTGTAGAATACAGTGTCTGATTTTTCTGTACTTTGATGTAAGTAAGAGTTTGGTTTCTGAGCTGACATAATGGACTCATCCTCACTTCCACTCATAACATTATAAGTGCGTTTATTAGATTCACATTCTTTGACAAAAGTGTCATTTTCTTCATCATAAAACATAGGCCTAGAGGAGACCTCGTCCCCAACAAAATCATCATCATACTGATAGAGGTAATCAACCTTTCTATTCAATTCACCAATTTGTTTATTGAAATTTTTAGTTAACGTCTCATCTGTTTCTTTATCTCCACGAGAAAAGAGCTCATTGTCAAGGAAGTGTCCTTATCACTTATAGTAGAGGTAGAAGGTAAACTATTCGTGGCATGATTATTATTTTCACCATTATCGGCAACAGATAATGTGCTAGTGCTACTTGACAATCGCGTCATCCCAGTTTTCACCGAAGTTTCATCCTTGTTTTTCTTCGCAGTTCCCTTAGACTGTCTGCTGCCTTTACCTTTACTTGAAGATGAACTACATGTAGTCGTTTTGTTATCCGTATCAACAGAATTAATTGAAGATTGCTCTTTGTCTAAACCAGGAGTAGCTCGCATGGTATTCTTCAAAGCAATAACAGTGGTCTCCGCCATTTTACCTCAAAAAGCCACGAGGCAAATTTTCGTATTCAAAACTAGTGTCTACTGAATAACGAAACCAGAGAAGAATACTACAAAAGTATTGCTATAAATAAAAGAAATAATCCAACTGTGTAACAATTTCGATTTTATACGAAATATTACAAAACTGACACGCTCGTAGAACGAACTGACTAGTTAGAGGCTTGGCGCGCGTCTCATATGAGACAAGTGGTTATGACGTAATAGAATAATTGTTAAATTTTATATTAATTTTTACATTATTTCCTTCAAATTTAAACTCTTTCATACTAGTATTGTGTCCACTGTGTTGTCCTTCAATCCGGCATGTCATGTGACCAACATGGTCGCACGTGCTTGAGTAGTTGTTATCTGTATTTTAAGTAGGCTAAGCCTCAAACAGTCCAATGCGTTCAATAATGACGTAACACGCGGACCTAATGGTCCTTGTTGTTACGATCATTATGGACTGTTTTTGGCAATTAACCTATACTTACCGACCAAGTTTTGGACGCTTATTAAATTAAAAATCATTGTAAGAAAGTGCTCGTATACCTTTAACTTTTTATGACAAAATCGTTTATAATGTAAATTAAGATAAATCATTCTTATCTAACACACAGACCTACTTCTAAATTGACCCGAAATGGATGGCATCAGGTAAGTCGTGTTTAAAAATGTTCCCAAAACCACAGACTATACATCGCCTGTGCTTGGTTGTTATATAATATTTATAATCTACATATGGTTAAAGGGGCGTGGTTTTAACGCTAAAGCCTGTAAATTTGTCATTCTTTAACACCATTAATTATTATTTTCATATAAACAATGTTCATTTATAGTGTACCACAAGACCAGAAATCCTCTTTACAACTTATCAAACTTTGTGTGAATCAGTCAGCTGGCGCTTGTCACAATTTGTGCCTTGATCGTGAGCCCTCTAAACTGTACTTTGCAATATTTCAGAGGTCTGTTGAGTCTTGTTTTACTTGTTTTATCATGTTTGTTATCTGTCACTGGCTTGGTGGACCAACATGCCACACACGAAACAAAAAACCTTTACTACAGACTGAAGAACTTGGCTAGAGATGAGTCCAAGATACTATTTGGAATGCAAGAAGCCACATTGCAAGGTTTGGAGGGAGGACATTCACCGTATATTATGAATCGGCGCCATGATGGAGTCGAGGCCTGGATATACGGGGTAGGCCTACAGTTTGATTTTTCCTAGTATTAATATACGGGCATGCTGAAAGTAAATTCGATGAAATAGGTATCATACCATGTATTCTGAAAGTCTTATTAGCGTCAAAAATAGTTATTTTGTGTCCTCAATCTAAACCAAAACATAACTAATAAGAAGGCTAATACAATTCTGATCATAAATTACTAAGGTTCTGAAAAGTCTTAAATCGGCATGTTATGACAACTGGTTTGTATTTGTAGTATATTGGTTTGTATTTGTTTTATATTGGTTTGTATTTGTCGTAAATTGCTTAGTATTTGTATATTGGTTTGTATTTGATGTATATTGGTTTTTATTTGTTGTATATTGATTTGAATTTATAGTATATTGGTTTGTTTTTGAATATGGTTTGTATTTGTAGTATATTTTGTATTTTATGCATATAGATTTGTATTTATAGTATATTTATTTGTTTGTATTTGTAGTATATTTGTTTGTATTTGTTGTATTTCGTTTTGTATTTGCAGTATTTATGTTTGTATTTGTAGTAATATAAATTTTTTATAGTATATGTTTGTATTTGTAGTATATTTGTTTGTATTTGTTGTATTTCGTTTTGTATTTGCAGTCTTTATTTTTGTATTTGTAGTAATATATATTTTTTTATAGTATATGTTTATATTTGTAGTATATTTGTAGTATATTGGTTTGTATTTGTATTATTGATGAACACAAGTCTTTTTGGCTATCTAAAACATACTATAGAATGTTAGATGCATACTTAGGAGATTTTAATTTTGTTCTTCAGGATTATATGGCAGATCAAAAATACCCAGACGACCTCTGTGACGTGAAACGCCTGACTGGTTCCTTTCCCGCCATTATAGGCTTTGATCTTTACAACCTTAAACCGTCCGAGTTGAAAACGACCAACTTGCTAGGTCGTTTGGCATACGAAAGAGGCGAAGTTATTTCAATGGTAATGCATCACAACAACCCCATTACTGGAGGCTCGCCATGGATAGATCGAGACCATGGTGACTACCACAAAACAGTGAAAAGGCTCTTACCAGGAGGTGATTCCAATAATAAATGGAGAGAAATTTTAGACAAGGTTGCAGCATGGGCCCATGGATTCAAAGATTCCCATGGAAAACCTATTCCCGTTATCTTTCGCTTGATGCACGAATTGAATGGTGGTTGGTTTTATTGGGGATTGAATAATGCTGTTGGAAACACAGTCGATGAGTTGATATCGCTATTCCGATACACAGTACAATACTTGAGAGATCATAAAGGCGTCCACCAATTCCTGTACGCCTTCAGTCCCGACAAGTTCAAGGATAAGAACGATTATCTTAAAACCTACCCTGGTGATGCTTATGTTGATATATTAGGAACAGACTATTACTACAGAGATCACTCGACTACCAAAGACAATTTACAAAGATCTATTCGAGAATTAGTAGAGCTGGCAGAATCACGTGATAAAATTCCGGGTTTGACAGAAACCGGATATTTCAACAACCAAATCAATGACGCGCCTAATTTCTGGAACGATCACGTGCTTGACGTCATCAAAAGGGAGAAGACGACACGCCGGATTTCATTCATCCACGCCTGGACCAATCAATGCTGGTTAGAATCAGGTCATCCAAAATGCCTTATCTGGGTACCATACAAGGGTCACAAAGGTGCCTCAAGTTTTTTTAATAATTTCTATAAAGACCCAATTACTGTATTTCAAAATCACGTTCCTAACTTTTACCATTAAAATATGAAAATCCCTCTAGAGATTGTTTCCAGTTTTTATACGCCCACAAATTCATCTCTATATTGTAATCGCCCTGTCGGTCCGTCTATCTGTCGGTCCGTTCACATCTGTGTGTGCTCACCCTACGGGCTACAATTCTTTACAGATTATTTTGATTTTTTTTGTGGGTCAGTGTCATTATAAAGATGATCCCTATTGATTTTCTCGATGATCCAATAATTTTTCACCGAAATATGGTGACTGACGTTTTCACTCCGGTAGCTATAGGGTGCAACTCTTGCTCACTCTACAGGCAACATTTCTAAGTGGTTTCTTTTGATTTTTATTTTGTAAGTCAATGTCATTATGTGGATGATCCCTATTTATTTTTGTAATGATCTGATAATTTTTTCACCGAAATATTGTGTCCGAATTAAAATTCTTTGTAGAAAAATGTGAATGGACAACAAACAATGATTTGTACTTGCAATCAAAGCTGCTTCGCAAGGCTATCTTTTAATAAGGAATAATTGGTATGATTTGAAATTAAAAATACATATCTTCTTTTTCTATTATCCGTATATACAAGCTGTTTCACTACTGATTAGCCTTGTTGGTGTAATTCTATACAGTCTTGATTCTGGACAACTGCGAAATGGTATTTAGTAATAACAATTTAGTTAATATTGATATACCTCTGGTATTCATGGACAATTTCGTATTGATTGGTTTTAAATAAGTAAACAACGGTCTATTTATTTTATATAATGGTTGTATCTGCAATTTTCTGAATATGAGTGGGTGGTCATTAATTCATCTGGCTAACAGCAACTTGGCTACCAAAAACACCATATGTAGATATAACAAATAATCTTTAATTTATCAATGACATCAATAACTAGACCATATTATCACATAGGTGCTGTACAATATTAGACAACAGTAAATATCAATATGCTGGATGTGACGAGACGATTAACTGCAAATAAAGTTTACATAAAATTTACTTATTTACAATTATTTATAATTGACTGGCAAAAGGAATGGAATCCGTGCTCCTTCTCTAATAGTAAAGATCAAAGGTGGTAAAAGTGATCACGTGACCTAGAATGCGGGAAAGGGGAGTTTTTCCTACAAGATGAGAATACAAGTTACAGGCCAAATTGTGTCACAAAGAACACAATTACACATACAGAGTTCTAAAGTATGAAGCAAATGACACACTAATATGGGAAGCAATCTTGTGTGCAGCTAGAGTAAAGTTGTCAGAAAATCTTCTTGTTCTACGAGAAGTTCGAGGTCAATAAGAAGCCTAATATCACAAAATATGAACAAAGAATGATTAAAATATAAGTTCTACCGCATTTATAGACCTTACTATCAGAACGAAATACAAAATACAGAGATAATTCGGGATAAAAATCAGGGGCACGTTTCTCAAAAAATCGTACGACTTACGACCTAAGACAAAACTTACGATTTTCTTACGTTTACGATTACGTGCGTTTTTCAAAAGCCATTGTGAGTATTGTAATGATAGCCTATGTGCATTTGATATACTGTGAGAGAAGTCCATTTAGTTAATCAAATGCAACTTTACGAATGCCTATGTTTGTAGCAACATCTTGTAACCTCGATCTGAGATATTAAAAAATATGTAGTCCATGCTGATTTCAATTTAATAAATCTAAGCTATAAACTTATATATAATATATTCTAAACAAGAATAAAACATGGTGACAGAAGTGTTTTAACATTGAGAAACTCTCGGAACCAAGCCATTACTGTTGAGTGGTAATAAATCGGTAAATTGGATCAAATTTCGTCAAAGATTTGAGAATTATCTCGAAGCCACTGGCGCTACAGAAGAAACACCTGACAAAACCCAAACATGCATCATTTACATGTAATTGGAGAAGAAGCATTAGAACTGTACAATAATTTCGTGTTTGTTGATGAAGCTGGCAAATATAAACTAAAACCTGTGCTTGATAAGTTTTAAGTATATTGTTGACCAAAAAATAATGAGAGGTACAAATTTTTTACCTGTGATGAAAGGAAAGATGCGAAAGTGGACGAATATTTAACTGAACGAAAGCCAAAACGTGCAATTTTGGTGAACTGAAAGATTCCCTTATATGAGATAGAATGGTTTGTGGAATTCTTGATGATAATTTGAGAGAAAAGCTGTTGAGAATTGATGATTTAACATTAGAGAAGACCATGTCATTCTGTCGGGCTGCAGAAACTACCAAAGATCGGCTTAAAGAAATGTGCGAGATCGAAGAAAGAAGCAGTACTGATACAGAAGAAGTCTATGCTCTTAAAAGTTACGGAAGTAAACTTAGTTCAGTAGAAATAAACAGAAACCTGAAGGTCAAACTCAACAATATGGTAGTATGAAACACTATACCAATGAAAAAGGTAAACATAAAAGCCAATTCAAAAAGGATGAATATCATCAACGTGATTCTTCATCTTGTGGAAGATGTGGTGTAAGCCATTATCAGAAACCATGTCTAGCCCTTGGTACTACATGTAATCACTGTGGCAGAAAAGATCACTATGCTAAGATGTGTTTCTATAAGAAAAAGCAGCATAAAACAGTACACACTGTGAAATCTAAAAGACATGAATATGTTGTCAACTCTGAAGAAGATGATGAAAATTATGAATACTGTATTGACTCTATAGATGGTTCAAGTAGAGAAGAATGGCGACATAGTTTATTAACTAATAGTTTATTTGTCAAATACAAGTTAGATACTGGCAGCCATGTTAATTTATTATCCAAGAAAGATTTTCTGAAGTTGAAGAAGAAGTCTAAAATTAACAAGACATCTATTCAGTTAACATCATACAGTGGTGACAAGATTGAAACTGAAGGTTTTTGACTAATGGACATTGAATATAAAGGCATTGTTAGCAGACTGAAGAAAATTATTGCCAAGTACAATGTGACACCAATTTTAGGTCTAGCTGCCTGTGAGAAATTAGATCTAATAAAACGAGTTTTTACCATAGAAAATAAAACCAAACCAAAGACAGAATACAGCCATATAAAGATGTATTTATTGGTCTAGGATGTTTACCAGGACGACACACTATAGAAACCTGTGGTTCATGCCTGCAGAAAAGTACCATTCCTCTACATGATAAAGTTAAGCAAGAACCTGACAGAATGGTAGAGTTAATCTGTCCTGAAGAAAATCCTACAGAATGTGTAAATAGCTTAGTAGTGGTACCTAAAGCAAACAAAAATCAACTCTGAAGTTTATCATAAAGCTATCTACATGATATTTGAACACATTGATGGTGCTGTAACTATGATAGATGATTTAGTAGTATGGGGAAGTACAAAAGAAGAACACGACCAGAGGTTAAAGCAAGTTCTAGACACTGTTCGAAAAGTAAATTTGAAACTAAATAAAAGTAAATGTATATTTGGTGTGGATGAACTAACATTTATTGGTGATGTTATATCTGCTGATGGTTTAAAACCTGATCCCTTGAAAGTTCAAGCGATTTAAGAATTTGAGCAGCCAACTTGTAAAAAAATGTCCAACGTCTTATTGGCATGGTAAATTATTTAGCACGATACTTACCTGATTTATTAACTGTAACAACACCATTACGACAATTATTGGATAAAAAGATTGAATTTGAATGGACTAAAACGCAAGAAGAATCTTTTGACAAGATTGAAACTTTATTATCAACACAACCAGTCCTGAGATTCTATGATCCTGATAGACCTATATTAATATCAGCTGATGGTTCTAAATCCGGTCTAGGAGCAGTATTACTGCTGAAATATGAAAATCAATGGTGTCCTGTTGCATATGCGTCAAGAGCAATGCTAAGTGCTGAAACCAGAAACGCTCAAATAGAAAAAGAGCATTAACTTTTACCTGTGAAATATTTCAACAATATATGGCCAGAACTTCCAAGCTGAGACTGATCATAAACCTTTAGTGTCAATAGTTTAAAAACCTTTGAATGACTGTCCAATTAGAATTCAACGTTTTCTATTAAGGCTCCAGAAATACTTTTTAAAACTAATTTATACACCAGGAAAAGATATGTTTATATCTGATTGTTTGTCTAGAGCCTATGTGACAAAACCTAATAAAGAAGACATCAGTAGTGAACATAAAGTTGATGTTTATTCGGATATGACAGTTTGCTTATACTGATGAAAGATTAGAAAACATAAGAAGTGAAACACTTAAAGATAAACAATTTCAGTTATTAATTCAACAACTTGCTGATGGTTTTGCTGAAATCAAAAAAGATTTTCAAATAGAGCTGATCGGGTTTTGGAATATTCGTCATGAACTTACGTTTTCAAAGGAAAACGTATTGTTATTCCAACAAGTTTGAGAAAATTAATGTTATCTAAAATCTTTCAATTTTTTAAAATTTATACCTATCCAGTGACTGATCAAAACCTGTTAGTTTTAATGAAATGGCAAGCACCACAAATGTCAATATGAAAATTCGAATGGTGCAAATTGATGCTATCAGTATACATATATATACAAAAAGATACGCCCACTTGCAGCATTGATTATGTCTTCAAAATGATATTGCACACATAAAACAATCAAACGAATATATATAGAGAATTGTAGCATGTAGGGATGAGCACGAGTTGCAACCTATAGGTAACAGAGTGAAAAAAGCTAAGTCAAACACGATATTTCACTGAAATATTATCTGATCAACACGAAAATCAATAGGGATCATCTTCATAATGACACTGACCAACAAAATAAAAATCAAAAGAATCAAAAAAAAAAGAGAAAAAAAAAGAATAAAATTCTTATTCTTCTCCTTCACAGGTGCTGGTAGGCCTAGTTGTTACAGCTTTGGCATCATTTTGCAGATCCACGAACCACCTCAGCTTTGTCTACACTAAATAACAGTTTACCCCTAGTATTTACAAGCCACATGCCCTATTTAGTGTAACATACTAACAAGTTAAAGGGATAATAGGCGTTAGAACGAACATAAAATGTTAAGTTCACTCAAATTTGGACAATAACAGTATTTATCCATCAGTGGACTTACCTATACATCAAAATCCCTCTAAAATCCGATAAATCCCCAAAATAAAGTAGTTAATCATAAAACGCTTGAGCCATCCATCAAGCGATTTTCAAATTGTGTAAATATAAAGGGAAGAAACTCTAACATGTGGGTTTTCACGCGTCCTTGACCCCTACTGTTAATTCCACAATGATGTTTTAGCGTTAATTTACCAGACGCTTTTATTCTCAAACTGAATGGAATCGTCGCTGGCTCACTTTTTTTTTAAAAATTCCGAATATTTTTCTATTGTGGCTTTTTAAAATTTGGTAAAGTGTGGGATGCATACTTATTTAACTAATAGTCAATATGAAACACAAATATAAGCCGTAGGACGAGTGTATTCTAACGCCTATTATCCCTTTAAATATTGCGTTTATATAGTGCGTTTCAGAACATCATATAAGGGTGTTACCATAGATTATTTTAAACAAAGTGCTCATATTTGTGCTGCTTGTGGGCGTATTCAGACGACCTACAACAGTCATGTATTACAATAACTTGTAACACAGTATATTACTGGACAGTAGGCCTACATACACATGGATTTAAAACTACAGGAGACAAATAAAAAAACTTTATTATCCTTTAAATACAGCAGAAATGACTACCAATATAAAATATATTAACATAAAAACAAAACTTAAAAACAGTATATAAACACTCAACACCAATATCATTTTAGAAATTTAACATTGATCTCATTAGATTATTGGTTTGTAAATACAATTCCTCATGTGACAAACTTAAAAAAAGGACAAATTTATGTATGGGTGTGGCATTATTCATGATCCATAGCATATACACACCAATAATACTAACGGCCAACATTTAATTCTTATATTTTTATTAAAATACTGTTATTAATAGTGGCTATATAAATTTGCCACAAAAATTAGATTGCATTATTCATGTGTATTTTAAGTCATAGTGTCATGCTACAAACTACAGTATATCAAACACTAAATTCCAGTTTGGGTAACTGAAGGCACTGATAGTATAAATGTTACCATTCACAAATATAAATTTTCACCCCAAAATTCCTGCTTATAAACACATTGTTTAAAAATATGTAATTTACTAATAGAGTATCAGAACATTACAAAAATATAACAAAAAATCATCTACACATGTTCAACAATAATTCAAAATAAACAAGATGAATAAAAATTGAATAAAACATAATAATCCACATAAATTCACACAAATATAACAAAATATCATCTAAACATGTTCAACAATAATTCAAAATAAACAAGATGAATAAAGATAGCTTGCCAGGCAAGGTAACATACGCCCACTGGCAGCATTGAATTTGAAAAATAAATAGAGCAATAACTCAAAAAACATTCACTGAATTAATATTGAAGTTAAGGGCAAAATCTCAAAAACTGTTCATGGAAAATTGTCAAATTAGAACTTGACCACCATCTTATCTATTTCAATACTCATACCAAGTTTCATCGAATCTATTAAAAAATTGTAGCTTATTTTGCACCCACAAATATTTTTGACGCAATTTTACTAAGTCAAGGGCAATTACCCAAAATCCATCTGTTAAAAAAAGTCAGAAATTCAAACTTGACTAATGTCTTATCAATTCTGATACTTACACCAAGTTCCATCAAAATCCTTTGAAAATCAAAGCTTCTTATTGCAACCATAATAGAATTTTGACGCAATTTTACTAAGTCAAGGGCAATAACTTAAAACAATTCATTGAAAAACTGTCAAATTCAAACTTGACTGAGGCCTAATCAATTCCAATGCTCACATCAAGTTTCATCAACGTCCTCTGAAAATTGGAGGATTTATTGCATAGAAACTAAAATTTTGACAAGATTTTTTTAAGTCAAGGGCAATAACTCAAAAACCGTTCATGCGATAATTTCCATTTTTCAAACTTGGGAGAGATATCATCAATATATACATGTATACAAAGTTTCATTAAGATCGGATAAAAACTGTAGCTTTTGTTGTGGATACAACCCGAATTTGACGCGTTTTTACTAAGTCAAGAGCAATAACTCAAAAACCGTTCATGCGATAATTTCCATTTTCGAACTTGACCAAGAAATGCTAAATATATACATGTATACCAAGTTTCATTAAGATCGGATAAAAACTGTAGCCTCTATTGTGGATACAACCAAAATTTGACACGTTTTTACTAAGTCAAGGGCAATAACTCAAAAAACGCTCATGCGATTTTTTCTTTTTTCGAACTTGACCAAGATATCATCAATATATACATGTATACCAAGTTTCATTAAGATCGGATAAAAACTGTAGCCTCCATTTTGGATACAACCCAAATTTGACGCGTTTTTACTAAGTCGAGGGCAATAACTCAAAAACTGCTCATGCGATTATTTCTATTTTCGAACTTGACCGAGAAATCATCAATATATACATGTATACCAAGTTTCATTAAGATCGGATAAAAACTGTAGCTTCTATTGTGGATACAACCCAAATTTGATGCGATTTTACTAAGTCAAGGGCAATAACTCAAAAACCGTTCATGCGAAAATTTACATTTTCGAACTTGACCGAAATATCATCAATATATACATGTATACCAAGTTTCATTAAGATCGGATAAAAACTGTAGCCTCTATTGTGGATACAACCCAAATTTGACGCGTTTTTACTAAGTCAAGGGCAATAACTCAAAAACCGTTCATGCGATAATTTCTATTTTCGAACTTGACCGAGATATCATCAATATATACATGTATACCTAGTTTCATTAATATGGGATAAAAACTGTAGCCTCTATCGTGGATACAACAAATGTGGAAGGACCGACGGACGGACGGACGGACAGGGGCGACGGCAATATACGTCCACATTTCCATGTGGCCGTATAAAAATTGAATAAAACATAATAATCCACATAAATATCACAAAAATATAACAAAAATCATCTAAACATGTTCAACAATAATTCAAAATAAACAAGATGAATAAAAATTGAATAAAACATAATAATCCACATAAATATCACAAAAATATAACAAAATATCATCTAAACATGTTCAACAATAATTCAAAATAAACAAGATGAATAAAAATTGAATAAAACATAATAATCCACATAAATTCACACAAATATAACAAAATATCATCTAAACATGTTCAACAATAATTCAAAATAAACAAGATGAATAAAAATTGAATAAAACATAATAATCCACATAAATATCACAAAAATATAACAAAAATCATCTAAACATGTTCAACAATAATTCAAAATAAACAAGATGAATAAAAATTGAATAAAACATAATAATCCACATAAATATCACAAAAATATAACAAAATATCATCTAAACATAACATAATAAAGTCAACATTAACAATAAAACTGGTTATCAATCCCTGTAAACATCATACATAAAACAATAAATTTTAATACTGTTCATTAAAAATCAAGCAAAACTAAATATTAATAAAAACTCTACTACATTAATCTACTTCTGCATCACATGCAATATCTTTCCAATTCAAGTTATCTATAAATACATGCATTGAACATCTGAAATGAAAAAGTATCAGAATATGTTGATTTACAACAAGCAAACTTGAACATTCAAACAAAATTATTATCAATTTGCATATCAACATCACAAAAATATAACAAATAATCATCTAAACATGTTCAACACAAATTCAAAATAAACAAGATGAATAAAAACGGAATAAAACATAATACAGTCTACCACATAAACGAGAAAACTGGTTATCAATCCCTGCAAACATCATAAAAAAAAACAATAAAATTTTAATACGTCAATCCAAAATAAAGCAAATCTAAACATTCATACAAACTTGTACCAATATACATTAATCTACGACTGCATCAAATTCAATTTCTTTAACATTTGAGTTATCTAACATTACATGCATTCTCCCACTTTGTTTTATGATAAACTCCTCTAATCCTTTAGGATCTGTCAGTAAATGTTCTTTATTTATCTGATCAGTAAATTCTTTCATAACAAAATTTGGTATTGTTAGTTTATGGTTTAACCCATTTTCTTCCGTACCATCAACCCTTGTTGTCATAACTGTAGCCAGTTTGGCTGTCTTAGTCAACATGTCGCATTTTGTACATCGTACTGTTGCAACATGTTTAACTGACCCATACTTGTAATCATTGCCACAACATGGACATTTCACCCTCAACTCGCTCTTAACACCCGAAACATCAATTGAAATGTTTTCACAATCTGAGTCATTTTTTCCAACATTGTAAATATCACCTATAAGTTCAAAATCAGTTTCAACTATTACTGTTGGCTTTCTTACTGTGATTTTGATGGTATTGTTCAATTTCCGGAATGCAACATTGGTAAAACGATAGCTTTTACCTTTTTCCACTTTATCTATTAAATTTCCATACAATGACATATTTACTTTGTGTACACCATCCGTTATAACTGCATTTTGGCAGTTTTTTCTGTTCCCATAAATAATCACTTCTACTGCTTTGCTTACGTTTATTACTTTTCCTGATAAAGAGTACTGCAAGAAAACAAATATCAAATATTATGCAAAAATTTATCAATCTGACAAAATTCTCCAAAAAAACCACAATAAGCCTACATATCTAACATTTCTTATTGTAAAAATCTTTATTCAATACTAAACCCTTATCTTAAATCGAAACAATTGTAGTTTTTTTTATTGACACCTGTTCTATCTAATATTACAACAACTAAAAGAAACAAAAGTTGTATAAACTGTTTTGCAGCTGTGTTTATACATTGAAACAATTTTCTAAACTATACTGTCTATACAGTTATCAACCAACTCTTTTAATCAACAATTTATAATCTGTTACATGACTAATGACTGTTTTATAGTTTGTACACTTTTTCTTCTGTTTTGCAGTGCTTTAGAGCAATTGAGGTCAAACTGATGGACAAACATGGTTGATGTCATTTCATTTGGACATTTGAAACTAATTGTCTAAATATATCAATGAACATTATTTAATATCAAAGACATAATTTTTATGTAATATACAAATAAATGCAATACTCACAAAAGCGCAAACATCTACTGGTTTAGTACAGATGTCTTTAAGCGTAATATCTATTACATCTTCTTCTTCCTTCAATTCTATTCTTTTCTCAAAATTAACTCCTTCAGATACACTAATTGATCCCATATAATTAAAAAATAATTTTTTCCTTCTGTTTTCAATCTGACATCTAAAATTTTACAACAAAAATGAATCACTTTATAATTCTGTACATTCAATAATTATGCATAACAAAATTGTTATAGTTTATATTAAAACAATAACCCCAAGCCTCTTTAGATTAAAACACAATCATCAGGCTATACTCTGCACAATTAAAACAATGCTGCACATAAAACAGTGAAAATGAGTCATAAATAATCAATGATATGTTATAATTACATACCTTACATTCTTTATAACCATGGGACTATCCTCCCTCTCTGCCCTTTGAAAATAT
The DNA here is from genome assembly GCA_030562195.1 of Nipponacmea schrenckii. NCBI lineage: Eukaryota > Metazoa > Mollusca > Gastropoda > Lottiidae > Nipponacmea > Nipponacmea schrenckii. Next base: position 16,648,331 of record JAUJPP010000005.1, on the reverse strand, counting down.
TTATGTTTGTCTGGACATAAACAAACAACATCATTTGTTTCTCTTTCTGTTTGTAATGAACATGTAAAGTAAGAATTGTTTTTTTCACTAATTTTGACAGGTGATACATTATGAACATATCCCACTAATTCAACCATTTCTTCATCTCTTTTAATTTTCTTTCTATCGTTGCCTTCAGCCATTATGATACTTAATATAGATATTCTAGCTAAAAATAAAAAATAAATATTTTAAAGCAAAATTGGTATTAAGGGAAACGGATCTCCATCAATTCTTTGAAAAATTTAATAAAAGACGCAAATTATTTACAGTTTGAGACAAATTGTCATTTTTCTTCGGGGGTTATTCCAAAAAAATAAATTCAAGGGAGACAACTACAAATTTTTACCTGTGATAATCAACAGTTGGATTTAGTCCAGTAAAACATTTTATGCTTATGATTGTATACGAATTTAGTCTGTTGGCAAATGAATTGGCGGTCCGAGTCCTTAGATGAGCCGAATAAATTTCCAAAACACACCTGTTTTTTGATATTTTTGGCCTTTTAATGAATGGAATCTACAAAAAAGGTTGGTATCTCTCAATTTTTGTGAAAATTTAGAATTTTAGGGTCATATATTGGAAATCTGCATTTTGGGGCCTATGGCCAATATGCCTGTCATAGTACATTGTATTCAGTTTTCAAAAATTCCCTCTTTTTTCCCTTTTTTGCACTTTTTACTTTAAATATCTAGTAAAACAAGCCATTTTCAAGACGCTATGAAGTCCTAATAAAATTCCTAATGCAGATATTCCTTATTTCAACCATTTAAATTTGACCACCAGCGACATTTAATTCTTTCCAACCAATCAAAACACTCGGCCATGAGAGTAACAAGTGTTTTGATTGGTCGGAAAGAATTAAATGTCGCTGGTGGTCAAAAAAAAAGCGAATTGTTCTTGAAGGCGATCTAAAAATGGATATTTGAAGGACTGTGTCAAGTTGGGGTACCCATTGATGTGCACAGTTGCTTATGACAACCACAGGTAAGGGTACAATTAGGCTCAAAGCCGTCCTGCAGATGTGCATGACCATTTCCGATAGGAAATAAAGAGCACCCATGTCTGACTATAGGCGAGTCGGTAAATATAAAAAATCATAAAAATAGCGATGGCCCATCGTAATACGCCCACCATTGGCAGCCTGAGTTATTTGGGCGGTGTACAAGACGTATCAGTAAATACAATATTTTAAATGTATAAGGCTCAAATCATGCTTTGTCATAATCTATCAAGAAACCAGATCTCTATCAAGTCAACAAAGAATCAGAGGCTGATAAAGTGAACACGTTTTAAACAACAAGGGCAATAACTCAATAAATATTTTTGGATTAGTGTGATTTTCCATAGGGTCTATCCTCGAGTTACAACAAACACTCACACCAAGTTTCATCAAATTCCATCAAGAACCCAGCGCCCTATCGTGTTCACAAGGTATTTTAGGACAAGGGCAATAACTCATAGTAAATATTTTTCAATTGGTTTCATTTTCGATAGGCTTCATCCTTGGGTCATTACAAAGACTCATTCCAAGTTTCATTAAAATCCATCAAGATATGTGGTCTCTATCGTGTTCACAACAATTGTGGTTAGGCAGACGGACAAACAGACGGACAGACAGACAGACAGGCGGGCAGAAGGCTTCATCCTTGGATGATTACAAACACACACTGAAATTGGTCAAAATCGATCAAGAAACCATCTCTCTATCCTGTCCACAACACATTTTTGAACGCAAAATGAATGTGGTTTCAAGAACAAGGGCAATAACTCATCAATTTATTTTTCGATTTGTCCGATTTTCAATAGGCTTCATCCTTAAGTAATAACAAGCAATCACACCAAATTTTATCAAAATCTATTAAGAAACACACTCTTAATCGTGTTCACAACAAATTTTCAAAAACAAGGGCAATAACTCATTGAATATTTTTCGATTGGTCTGATTTTCAATAGGCTTCTTCCTTGGGTTATAACAAACACACTCACCAAATTTGGTCAAAATCCATCAAGAAATGTGGTCTCTATCGTGTTCACAACAATTGTGGACAGACAGACCGACGGACAGACAGGGGCAACTACAATATACGCCCACATTTATGTGTGGGCGTATAAAAATCGACTATCCTATAGCACAGAGAACTCGGATTAACGCAAGCATTGTTACATTATTTTTTTCCTTTGATTTATAGCATCTATCTAACAAACCCATCTAAGTCGTCAAATTCGAACAAGATCAGCATGGAAATTTTCTAAGTCAAGGCCAATAACTCGAATACCTTTCATTTACAAATAATGAAATTAAACCTTGACCTCCCTCTTAAAAATTTTAATGCTCACACCAAGCTTCATCAAAATCCATTCTATTACACCCACATTTCCATAATGTCAATAAAATGCTTTAGTTCAACATTCAAGTCAATATTGTCTGTGCTTCATTTTGCCACTATAGCACCTCTCAACAAATATATCTTAAAATTTATTTCTCTTTCATGCTTACATTGCAAATCTGATTCAATGTTATAAATAATTGTATTTATAAAATTCAAAATATATTCACCTTAATACTTAGTTAAACCTTTTCTCTAAATTACAATTCTGTTTATCTTTATCTTTCTTACTCTAAAACATTTCAAAGCAAAAATAACAATAATTTAGTTTTCAGTAATTGGTCAAAATCATAAACTTCCAAAAACTACAGGGACGCCAAATCGGTCTTGGCCTAATCAGAAACTAAGAAAGCGACTGCTACGACTAGGCTTACTAGTTGTGCTGGTGCTATTTAATACTAGATTGTCTTTAAAATTCCAAATCGGAAGAAAATGCTTCAACCCTTTCTGTCTACAAATTACAACTGAATGCCTTTCGTCTAAAATTCGTTGGGTCTTATGAAGTTTGTTCACTTTATTTAAAACAACAGCATCTCGTCAATACTATCCACTTGGACACTGCCATTGCCAGTGCCAATTCACTCGCTTGTACATTTGTACTAAAACAATAATGCAATGAAAGTCTACAAATCAAAAATATTCATATAGACCTACATATGTTTTTCTTTACACTCCTATATCATTACTAAATTAAGAAATGAAGGCAAAGTTGCAATGATATAAACTTACGAACTTGAACTGGAAATCTGATGAAATAGCATCAATTACCAAACCCTCCTTCTCAAAATATAACTGCGCAATAAATAAGATATAGGCGGGAAAAGGAACACGTGACAATACAGTGTCCAAACTCAATGTCATCGACCTTGCGAGCAGTGTACACAAATTATTGTCTTTTATTAAACGAGTGTCTATTTCAAAGCCGTTTCAAGGGACCGTTTTTTCTTCCCATATCCACCACACCGCATTAGTTTCATTTTGAATGTGATAAGATTCATACCAAAAATAGTATAAAAGCGTGGCACATCCTGGTTGAATTTTAATTTACTCTTAATATGTCAGCGAATTACGTCTGTAGGATATAATTCTTTTCAAAAAAGTACCTTGCTTACAGATACCTCATTGCTTTGGCCAGTTTAACTTAGAAAATAGAATGTTTTGGCCTTTTAGTTCAAAACAGATTTTAGGATTTGTATATTTTCAATTTCTTTTATTGCAGTGCGTTCTATCGACAACTAAATGCAAAACTTTGGACTGCTCTAATTAATTTAGAATGTTATTTTTCTTAAAATGCTTTTTGTACTCTTACCAACGATGTATAACAAAACTTTTTTAAATGAAATTTATTTCGAAATTTACACACCTCACTGTGCCTAGGCTACAATTGTTGCAACTTTGTCTCAACTTCTCAAGACCATCTGTAGTGGCGACGTGTTGCATAAATATAAAATGGAATTCAACAGTAGGGGTCAAGGACGCGTGAAAACCCACATGTTAGAGTTACTTCCCTTTATATTTACACGATTTGAAAATCGCTTGATGGATGGCTCAAGCGTTTTATGATTAACTACTTTATTTTGGGGATTTATCGGATTTTAGAGGGATTTTGATGTATAGGTAAGTCTATGGCCAATATGCCTGTCATAGTACATTGTATTCAGTTTTCAAAAATTCCCTCTTTTTTCCCTTTTTTGCACTTTTTACTTTAAATATCTAGTAAAACAAGCCATTTTCAAGACGCTATGAAGTCCTAATAAAATTCCTAATGCAGATATTCCTTATTTCAACCATTTAAATTTGACCACCAGCGACATTTAATTCTTTCCAACCAATCAAAACACTCGGCCATGAGAGTAACAAGTGTTTTGATTGGTCGGAAAGAATTAAATGTCGCTGGTGGTCAAAAAAAAAGCGAATTGTTCTTGAAGGCGATCTAAAAATGGATATTTGAAGGACTGTGTCAAGTTGGGGTACCCATTGATGTGCACAGTTGCTTATGACAACCACAGGTAAGGGTACAATTAGGCTCAAAGCCGTCCTGCAGATGTGCATGACCATTTCCGATAGGAAATAAAGAGCACCCATGTCTGACTATAGGCGAGTCGGTAAATATAAAAAATCATAAAAATAGCGATGGCCCATCGTAATACGCCCACCATTGGCAGCCTGAGTTATTTGGGCGGTGTACAAGACGTATCAGTAAATACAATATTTTAAATGTATAAGGCTCAAATCATGCTTTGTCATAATCTATCAAGAAACCAGATCTCTATCAAGTCAACAAAGAATCAGAGGCTGATAAAGTGAACACGTTTTAAACAACAAGGGCAATAACTCAATAAATATTTTTGGATTAGTGTGATTTTCCATAGGGTCTATCCTCGAGTTACAACAAACACTCACACCAAGTTTCATCAAATCCATCAAGAACCCAGCGCCCTATCGTGTTCACAAGGTATTTTAGGACAAGGGCAATAACTCATAGTAAATATTTTTCAATTGGTTTCATTTTCGATAGGCTTCATCCTTGGGTCATTACAAAGACTCATTCCAAGTTTCATTAAAATCCATCAAGATATGTGGTCTCTATCGTGTTCACAACAATTGTGGTTAGGCAGACGGACAAACAGACGGACAGACAGACAGACAGGCGGGCAGAAGGCTTCATCCTTGGATGATTACAAACACACACTGAAATTGGTCAAAATCGATCAAGAAACCATCTCTCTATCCTGTCCACAACACATTTTTGAACGCAAAATGAATGTGGTTTCAAGAACAAGGGCAATAACTCATCAATTTATTTTTCGATTTGTCCGATTTTCAATAGGCTTCATCCTTAAGTAATAACAAGCAATCACACCAAATTTTATCAAAATCTATTAAGAAACACACTCTTAATCGTGTTCACAACAAATTTTCAAAAACAAGGGCAATAACTCATTGAATATTTTTCGATTGGTCTGATTTTCAATAGGCTTCTTCCTTGGGTTATAACAAACACACTCACCAAATTTGGTCAAAATCCATCAAGAAATGTGGTCTCTATCGTGTTCACAACAATTGTGGACAGACAGACCGACGGACAGACAGGGGCAACTACAATATACGCCCACATTTATGTGTGGGCGTATAAAAATCGACTATCCTATAGCACAGAGAACTCGGATTAACGCAAGCATTGTTACATTATTTTTTTCCTTTGATTTATAGCATCTATCTAACAAACCCATCTAAGTCGTCAAATTCGAACAAGATCAGCATGGAAATTTTCTAAGTCAAGGCCAATAACTCGAATACCTTTCATTTACAAATAATGAAATTAAACCTTGACCTCCCTCTTAAAAATTTTAATGCTCACACCAAGCTTCATCAAAATCCATTCTATTACACCCACATTTCCATAATGTCAATAAAATGCTTTAGTTCAACATTCAAGTCAATATTGTCTGTGCTTCATTTTGCCACTATAGCACCTCTCAACAAATATATCTTAAAATTTATTTCTCTTTCATGCTTACATTGCAAATCTGATTCAATGTTATAAATAATTGTATTTATAAAATTCAAAATATATTCACCTTAATACTTAGTTAAACCTTTTCTCTAAATTACAATTCTGTTTATCTTTATCTTTCTTACTCTAAAACATTTCAAAGCAAAAATAACAATAATTTAGTTTTCAGTAATTGGTCAAAATCATAAACTTCCAAAAACTACAGGGACGCCAAATCGGTCTTGGCCTAATCAGAAACTAAGAAAGCGACTGCTACGACTAGGCTTACTAGTTGTGCTGGTGCTTTTTAATACTAGATTGTCTTTAAAATTCCAAATCGGAAGAAAATGCTTCAACCCTTTCTGTCTACAAATTACAACTGAATGCCTTTCGTCTAAAATTCGTTGGGTCTTATGAAGTTTGTTCACTTTATTTAAAACAACAGCATCTCGTCAATACTATCCACTTGGACACTGCCATTGCCAGTGCCAATTCACTCGCTTGTACATTTGTACTAAAACAATAATGCAATGAAAGTCTACAAATCAAAAATATTCATATAGACCTACATATGTTTTTCTTTACACTCCTATATCATTACTAAATTAAGAAATGAAGGCAAAGTTGCAATGATACAAACTTACGAACTTGAACTGGAAATCTGATGAAATAGCATCAATTACCAAACCCTCCTTCTCAAAATATAACTGCGCAATAAATAAGATATAGGCGGGAAAAGGAACACGTGACAATACAGTGTCCAAACTCAATGTCATCGACCTTGCGAGTAGTGTACACAAATTATTGTCTTTTATTAAACGAGTGTCTATTTCAAAGCCGTTTCAAGGGACCGTTTTTTCTTCCCATATCCACCACACCGCATTAGTTTCATTTTGAATGTGATAAGATTCATACCAAAAATAGTATAAAAGCGTGGCACATCCTGGTTGAATTTTAATTTACTCTTAATATGTCAGCGAATTACGTCTGTAGGATATAATTCTTTTCAAAAAAGTACCTTGCTTACAGATACCTCATTGCTTTGGCCAGTTTAACTTAGAAAATAGAATGTTTTGGCCTTTTAGTTCAAAACAGATTTTAGGATTTGTATATTTTCAATTTCTTTTATTGCAGTGCGTTCTATCGACAACTAAATGCAAAACTTTGGACTGCTCTAATTAATTTAGAATGTTATTTTTCTTAAAATGCTTTTTGTACTCTTACCAACGATGTATAACAAAACTTTTTTAAATGAAATTTATTTCGAAATTTACACACCTCACTGTGCCTAGGCTACAATTGTTGCAACTTTGTCTCAACTTCTCAAGACCATCTGTAGTGGCGACGTGTTGCATAAATATTGGATCGTGAGAATGCATATCAAGACAGCCGGTCTAAGCCCAAGTGGAAGTAGTGTCATATTCTATAGTATACATAGGTATCATTAACACAGGAACAACACAGCGTACATCATACATAAATTGTTCTTTTCTTGGTATAATTACAGACAAACATACTAATAATACTATACTAGGCCTATACTACTGAGAATACTATTTGAATTCTTGGCAAGCCTGCCACTTGAAGACACAAACCGGAAAACATGGCTAATATGTAAACAACACGGATCGGACTTGGCATATGCAAACAAAAGGAGTGGCCTTTGGAATACGGACAGTCTCTAGCAGAACATCCTCCCCGCCGATGAGGCGCTAGTCCTCATCCAAATCCGATTGATTTACAGGCAATATAACACAAATTTTTGTAACAGGTCTATTGTATTCAGAGTCTTTGGTTTTAACTTTAACGTTTCTCACACGATTGTCAGTTCCAGGGTAAACTTCTAAAATTCTTCCCAAAGTCCATTTTCCACGAATAGCATTTTGATTTTGAACAATTACAATGTCATTTACACAAACATTACGTTTTTCAGTGTTCCATTTTTTGCGCGGAACTAATAATGGAAAAACATCTCTATTCCATTTTTTCCAAAAAGAGTCAACTAATTTTTGAACAAATTCAACACGATGTCTAGGATTTTTAGTCTCTCGAAAGGGTCCTTGCGGTACATGACTTGAAGCACGACCTAACAGAATGTCATTAGGACATATATAAGAACCATCATCAGGATCATTTGGTATTCTTCCAATAGGACGTTGATTAACAAGGTTAGCACATTCCAGTAGGTAAGTATAAAGTTCAAATGGAGTCAATAATTGTTCACCAACAGATTTCTTGAGAGCAGTTTTACAGACTTTTACCATTGATTCAGCACAACCATTTTGATGTGGGGCAGCAGGCGTAGTAAATTTCCATGTCATTCGATTTTCAGCACAAAAGTCTCTTAGAGTTTCTTCATCAAATCCTTTGACCATTTCTCTCAATTCTTTTTCAGCACCAACAAGTTGAGAACCATTATCACTTAACATTAAAGCAGGTCTCCCTCTTATAGTGAAAAATCTCCTTAAAACTTGTAAAAACTCCATGGTTGAATAATCTACAGCAAGTTCTAAATGGACAGATCTAGTATTAAGACAAGTAAATAATACACCATAATGTTTAGCAGTTTTGTTTCTACCAATTTTGACATTATAAGGACCGAAATAATCAACAGCAGTGTAATAAAAAGGCGGTGTAAATGGCGCTAAACGAATTTTAGGCAAGTCCATCATAAATTGATTTTCAGCTTTGTGTTCAAATTGTTTACACACAACACATTTATGTTTTACAGTTTTAGTCAGTTTATGAACTTTCAGTATCCAATATTTTCTTCTAATTTTAGCAGCAGTAGCAGCGATTCCAAGATGACCATTATTGTGTATCTGACAAGTAATTAAAAGTGATATTCGATGATCATTTGGCAGCAAAGCAGGGTGTTTAGAATCATAGGAAACAACAGCATCTTCCAATCTACCACCTACACGTAATATTCCATCTTCATCTGTAAATGGACTTAAAGTTTTAAATTCTCCATTTTGTTGTCGATCAGTTAGACTAAGTTGAGCACGCTTAATCCAATAATTTTCAGAGTCAACCAGTTCTTCAGTAGATAAAACATCTTTTCTTTCAACCGTTTTTCTTCTTTTAGCAGATAAATTCCATATGAATCTTAAAACATAAGCAGTTACTCGTACAAGTTTGTTCCAAGTAGAATAGTTATTACAGTCTATAATATCTTCTTTAACAGTGACAGAATTCATCGATTTACGAATTTCCATTTCCATATCAGTGTCAGTAATATTGACAGTGTTGATCGGCCATTTTTCTTTTTCTTCTAATAAAAAACTTGGACCATTTTTCCATCTTTCAGTTAATTTACTAGCAGGTATACCACGTGAAATATCATCAGCTACATTATCTTCTGAACGAATGTGATACCATTGAGCAGGATCAGTTGTATTCTGTATTTCACCAATTCTAGATGAGACAAAAGGTTTATATTTTCTGGCTTGACTTTTTATCCAGGCAAGAACTATCATACTATCTGTCAGGAAAATAGTCTTCTCAATCTTCAGTCGTGTTTCTTCTATAATAGTTGCATAAAGACGAGTTGACAATACTGCAGCTTGTAGCTCTAGACGAGGTATTGTCAGTTTCTTCAACGGTGCTACTCTAGACTTAGCAGCAATAAATCTTGCAGTGTATTCATCGGAGTTAGTTTTCCATCTCAGGTAAGCACAGGTACCAAAAGCTTCTTCAGATGCATCAGAAAATATACAAAGTTCAGGTAAGTTAACAGCTTCTGGGGGTGTCAAACACCTTTCAAATTCTATACCATTTAAACAGCTCATTTCAGCAAACAGGCTTAACCATTCAGATTGTAAATTATCAGGTAAGTCTTGATCCCATTCTAAACCAAGTTGCCATAGTTTCTGCATTCCAATTTTCAAACGTACCAAAAATGCAGCAGCAAAACCAATTGGATCAAATAATCTAGCAATTCGACTCAAAATTTTTCTTTTCGTCAAACAAACAGGAACATTAGATTTGTCAGCAAATTCAATCTTTACTTTATATGAAAAAGTGTCTCTAGTATTATTCCAGACGATTCCTAAAACCTTTTCTTCATTTAAATCAGTCAACAGTTTCAAATCTTGATTTTCAGGAAGAGGTGAGCAATTTAATACTTTATTAGATATCCATCCTTTAACTTTGAATCCACCATTAGCTAGTGCAGAATCAATATCAACAGTCAGTTTACTAGCTTCATTTACAGTTTTAACTGAAGAACATATATCATCCATATAAACATCATTTTCTAATACTTTAGCAGCTTCAGGTAAATTAGACTTCACTTCTTCAGCAGTTTTCTTTAAAGCCATCTGGGCCATAGCAGGAGCTGGCTTATCACCAAATGTCAATACAGTTTTGGCATATACATCAGGGGGTTTATCAACATTGAGATTTCTCCACAGGAACCTATGAACATGTTGATCTTCTACAGGAATCAGCACTCTGTGATACATCTTAGAAATATCACCACAAATAACCACTTCATTTTCTCTAAATCTCAGTATAACTCCAAATAAATTGTTCAGTAGATCCGGACCTTTATACCAGTAATCATTCAAACAGTGACCATTAAAACTAGCAGACGAGTTAAATACTATTCTCACAGGTGTACTTTTCTTCTCAGGTTTGATAACTTCATGATGAGAAATATAATGAACCGGACCTTGGTATTCATTAATTTCAGACTGTGTCAGTTTTCTTGCAAAGTTCATATCAACCATTTCTTGAATTTGACCATTATAAATGTCAGCATGTACAGGATTTTTCAGCAATCGACGTTCAGTTGATTCCAGTTTATTTTCAGCTTGTATTCTGTTGTCAGGGAGTAAATTAGGATCTTTTCTCCAAGGGTAAGGTATTAACCATTGATTACCAATCTTCTTACAGGAATTCTCTATAATCTTCGATTCTTTAATTTCAACAGGACTAAGTTTATTTTCTTTACAGCTACAGGAATTAGACGTAACACCCATTGTTTCTGTAGACCAAAAATCTGACATATCTACAGGACTTGATAACTTGACATGAAGTATGTGATGACCTTGAACTTGACTTCCAGGTGTAACTCCAAATATAATCCATCCCAACGGCGAGTGTCTGGCTATCAAATTATCATATTGTCTTATTTCTCCAGTATGTAGATAAGCATGGTCTATTCCAATTAGCAGATCAAGAGAACCATATCCTCTATGTAAACATCTTACAGGTAAATTAAAAACTTTGGCAATTTCAAATAATCTAATTTCTTCAATATCTTCACCAATACGTGGAATTCCCAATGCAGTAATTTGATAAGATCTACCAGTATCCATTGAAACGATTCTAAATTTATACAGCTTGGTTCTAAGTTCTTCAGAATCTCCACCAATCTTTGTTATAACAATACTAATGTCTTTGCCTTCTAATTGAAGTTCTTCGGCCATTGATATTCTTATTAAACTCAGCTGGGCACCAGAATCTAACAGGGTATTTCCTCTTACAGTATTACATCTACCATAAATATCAACAGTTATAACAGGTAAAATAGTTTCTCTACTACTCAGCATTGATGCAATTCCTACACTGTGGCGTTCAGGACTGGTTGTTGTATTAGTAGGATGAAGTAATTTATGATGAAACAGTTTACAGCGACTACCATTATATAATTCAGTACATTGACGTCTTCTCGAACAGTTCATTACACCATGATTTCTACCAGCAATCTTCAAACAGCTTAAACAGGCATGATTATCTTTCAGAGTTTTAATACGATCAGTGACAGATTTGGACAGGAAATTGCGACATTCATCTAACCAGTGACCATGGCTTTTACATAACCAGCATTTAAATCTATTAGTGTCCGGAGGTTTAGGTTTATCATCATTACCAATATGATTAACGTTGAATCTTGAGTGTTGACCACTTGATCTTAAGGGAGCAGTAGCACGAATACGCGACTTCATCTCATCATTCATCCATTTTAATAAATCTTCTAAATCAGCAGTCTTTTTGTCTTTTTCAAGAGATCTAAACCAAACTTTTTTATCTTCAGTATTCATCTTCTGTTCAATCAAAGCTAACATGTGATTGTTATTCATATCATTTGGTCTGCCTATTTCTTGAAGTATATTATAGCTTCTTCTCACAAGATGGACTAATTCACAGAAACGAGCATCTTCACCATCTCTGAGAGGACGAAAACGAGATAAATCTTGGGTAATACAGTCAGCAATGAATCTTGGGTCACCATACATTGAATCTAGGTATTCAAAAGCAGCATCATAATCTGAACCCATACCGCTAATTAATTCTAATGGCTTATCACTCAAACAGGAACGTAGTAAAGTGATGGCATCCCGTTTACTATATCTTGATGAAACCATGTGTAAAAAGTCTGACTTAAAAGTATAATATTCTCTAACATCTCCACGAAATTTAGGCATCTTAGGTTTCTCCATTTTAAATTGACATACACCAGCAGGTTGAGCAGGTATTCTACAGGACGAATTACTCGGATTATCAATCAGGTTAGTCGAGACAGCAGGATCATTTATATCTTTGGTACTAGAGTTATCAGCATCAGAATTCCTCGGATTATAACCAGCATAAGTACTCAGTTTATCAACAGTAGAAGGACTCGGATTAACAGCAGAAGTACTCGGATTATCATCTGTAATATGGATAGCAGATACAAGATTCAGGCTGTGATCAACTGCAGGATCAGGATTAACATTATTTACATCAGAATTACTCTGGTTATCAGTTGATAAGGAATTACCAATAGGGGATGAAGGGGGTGACAGATTTACTTGATCAGGGCTCTGGCGAATTTCAACATGGTGGGGGTTTGAATTGGATTCATCATCTAGGTGTTTTATATAATCTTTTGAATATATCTTTAATGTTGTGACTTGAGTTTGTACATCATCCAACCAGTTTTCTGCAGTTTCAAATTCATCATCATCTTCTATCAGTTGTGTATATTCAGTATGTGTTTCCACCAGATTATCAAAAGCAGTGTCTATTTTCAAAACTATTTCTTGGATTTCTTCTTTTCCCCTTTTTTCATTGATCAATCTATCTAACACTTTGCCTAATCTCGTAACAGCAGATTTACAATTTCTTCTCTTTTTTTTTGCTTCCAAAAGCAAGGATTTCAGTTCTGCTGATAACATGTTTAATTTTCAAAAATCTAATCAGTCAAATTTTCACAGATAAACAAAGTCCAGTATACCAGTTTCACAGCAAATACACAATAGGATACAGGTTAGCAAATAATATACAGTTTACCAGACATTAAACACAGTAGATTTACATTCTCCAATCCCGTGGTTAGCATAGTTCAGGTTCAGAATTCAAATTTTTATGGATCGTGAGAATGCATATCAAGACAGCCGGTCTAAGCCCAAGTGGAAGTAGTGTCATATTCTATAGTATACATAGGTATCATTAACACAGGAACAACACAGCGTACATCATACATAAATTGTTCTTTTCTTGGTATAATTACAGACAAACATACTAATAATACTATACTAGGCCTATACTACTGAGAATACTATTTGAATTCTTGGCAAGCCTGCCACTTGAAGACACAAACCGGAAAACATGGCTAATATGTAAACAACACGGATCGGACTTGGCATATGCAAACAAAAGGAGTGGCCTTTGGAATACGGACAGTCTCTAGCAGAACAAATATAAAATGGAATTCAACAGTAGGGGTCAAGGACGCGTGAAAACCCACATGTTAGAGTTACTTCCCTTTATATTTACACGATTTGAAAATCGCTTGATGGATGGCTCAAGCGTTTTATGATTAACTACTTTATTTTGGGGATTTATCGGATTTTAGAGGGATTTTGATGTATAGGTAAGTCCACTGATGGATATATACTGTTATTGTCCAAATTTGAGTGAACTTAAAATTTTATGTTCGTTCTAACGCCCATTATCCCTTTAATGTATGAGATACCTTCTGTAGTGGCGACGTTTCTAATGAATATAAATCGGAACATTTTTGCGAAGCTGATATTTGCACAGTGCAACAAACCTTAAAAGTAGCTAATTGGCTCTAGCTGTCTCAACTTTTGATCGATTTTCTTCGGGTTTTCCTTTTTGTAATCTGCAAGTAACTTCTGATCAGATAGCAGTTCAAAATTTCAATTTTCACAAATTCGTAGCACACATTTTTTTGACGTATTTTGCAATTTTTTGCAACTTTGTTGTTTTTTGTGTGATTCATCTAAAAAAAAATGAGCATATAAGGCCTATGGAATGATTTTCAAAAAGTAGGTCAAAATTTTTGCGTCACTTCCGGTTTTTGCGAAAAATGGAGTTTTACGTCCGGTTGAATAACTTCCTTTTTTTTATTTATGTATGAGATTCCAACTTGTATCATCGGGTAGCCATTAGCCATACAAAAAAACGAAGAAAATAAAATTAAGGCCGCAAGCGCAACTTTCGCCGCCATTTTGATTTTCCTGAAAGTGACCGATTTTTATTCAGACATTATAACTAGTCCGATCGAGATGATTTTGGTGTCAAATGAAAGAACATAAAAAGTGAAACTAAAAGTTGGAAGTCGATTTTTGAATTTCGCTTTTGCATTTTTGCAACATCCGGTTGAATTTTTCGAAGTTTGGTGGCTTATTTCTCGTGACCTTGACCTTTGATGACCGTGACTTTTAGTAGGTCAAAGGTCATTGACCCTGGCTATCAGTTGATACTTTGACCTTTAACCTCCTACGTCTACTTCCGGTTTCATAACTGCCCGAAAACAGCAAAATACGCAACTTTGGACTGCTCTAGAGCGCGACCAAATTAATTTAGAGTGTTAATTTTTTCAGTTTCTTACAGTGCTTTTTGTCATCTTTCTAACGATGCACAACAGAAGTTTTTATAGTGAAAATTCAATTTTTCGATTTTTGAAAATAAAAGTACATATTGCCGTTTTTACATTTTTTTTTTAAATGTATGTGTGTATATCAATTGATCTATTAGATGTATAAGCTTCAAATTTGCACCGTGATTAGACATTTTGAATGTAATTAGATCCACGCATAAAAAATGAGATGGGCATGGCACATACGGGTAAACTTCCAATTTACCTTTTATATCGGTCAGCTAATTACAGCTGTAGGAAATAACGTTTTTCAAAAAAGTACCTTGCACACATATACCTCATTCCTTTGGTCAGTTTATCCCAAAAAATCAGACCTTGACTTTTGGTGACCTTTACAAGGTAATAGGTCATTGACTTTGGCTATCAGTTGAGAATTTGACATTTGACCTCCGACGTCTACTTCCGGTTTTATAATTGCCCGAAAACAGCAAAATTCGCAACTTTGGACTACTCTAGAGCGTGACCGTATTAATTTACAGGGTTATTTTTTTCAGATTCTTAAGGCGCCTTCTATCCTCTTTCCAGCGATGTATAACAAAAGTTTTTAAAATGAAAATTTAATGTTTGCACTTTTAAAATTAAATACATTTTGTATTTTTGAAACGTATTTTTGTATATCTCGTGATCTATTAGATGTACAAGCTTCAAATTTGTATCGTGAATATATATTTTGAATGTGATTAGATTCACGATAAAAAAAGGGAGATGGGTGTGGTACATCCGGTTGAACTTTCAATTTAGCATTTATATAGGTCAGCGAATTACGTCAGTAGGAAATAAAGTTTTTCCAAAAAATTCTTTGCACACAGATACCTCGTTGCTTTGGGCATATGCTCCCAGAAAATCAGATGTTTCGGCCTGTCTGTGTCTGTTGCAATTTTGCAACGTTTGCAAAGTCCCACTCTGTGCCACAAGTGGCTCTAGTTGTGGGACTTTGCTACCGCAAAGTCCCAGTTTGTTTTCGGTTTGTCAATTCTTTTTGTGGGACTTTGCTACCGCAAAGTCCCAGTTTGTTTTCGAAATGTCTCTTTTATTTTTGGCAGTGCGTTCTATCGAACGCACTGCTTTGTTTTCGAAATGTTTTTTTTTTTTTTTTTTTTTTTGCAGTGCGTTCATCGAACGCACTGCTTTGTTTTCGAAATGTTTTTTTTTTTTTTTTTTTGCAGTGCGTTCATCGAACGCACTGCTTTGTTTTCGAAATGTCTTTTTTTTTTTTTTTTTTTTCGAATTTTACCCTCGATTGTTTTCGTAGAAGGCAACTTGCCACAAACTACCTGTTGCTATTGCCTATTCAAACTGCGTGACTTGTATTTTTTAAATGTAAAATGACGTCATTTAGAGCAACCGGAAACGAGCTGTGGGCAATGGCGGCTTTTTGGTTATTGCTGTTTATTACCTCTATTCATCATCTGATTTTGACAGAACTTCTTTTGCTAGTTTCTTTTAACTGCTAGCTACATAACTGCAGTTTCAAACTGCTTATTTCATTACTTTTGTAGCTGACTTTTTTAATTTCAATTTTTGCGTTTTTTTCAACTTCTACAATTTTATTCCGATGCATCCAAAAACTTACAGGTAGATAGACAATATTAATGCAATTAAAATCTATTTTTTAAATTTTCGAAATCACTTCCGGTTTTGAAGTTATTCGCTTTTAAAATTTAAAAATCAATTTCCGGAATTTTCAAGATATTTCAAAAATCCTTTTTGCAATATACTAGAAATAGTCATACAAAAAAACGAAGATGAAAAAATCCGGACCGGAAGCAAATGATAAGCCGCCATATTGAAATGTCAAACTTTTGTAAATTTTAAAATTCAAATTCAGGGGATAAAGCGATTTTCGTTATTTTTACATATCTAATGACTAAATTCGATTGCGCAACTTTATTTGGGAGCCGATTTTTGAATTTGGATTTGGATTTTCTTTTATTTCCATTTTAATATTTTTGGTAATGTCAAAAAGTTTAAAGGCCTATATTTTGTGACCTTGACCTTTGGTGACCTTGTGACCTGAACATGATTTATTCTCCTTGATGATATCTATCCACTGATATGTTCACTTGTGTTGTCCGATGATTACTTCCGGTTTTATAGCCGATTGAAATCTGTAATTTTTATTTTTAAAGAGCTCTGTCGCGTGAACTAATTTATAAATATAAAAAAATCATATTGAATCTTATAAGGGTTTATCTGCTCTTTGTAATGATATATAAATCAACATTTTTCCACCAAAAATGCGCTTTTTAGTATTTGAAAATTTTGTATTTTCTTCTCTATTAACTGTGCGTAATTTTCTTTAAATCGAAATGGGACCTCTGGAGATGCTCCGATTTGTGCAATTTTGATGTCTATAGTATGTAGTATCGATTGCTAAATTATATTTGGAAGCCGATTTTTGAATTTTGATTTTGATTTTGATATTTACCTGATATTTATATATCAAAACTTCGAATGGTCGTATATTGTAACCTTGACTTTTGGTGACCTTGTGAGCAGCATGAATGTGATAGCTCTCGAAAAGATCTATCCATTGATATATTATATTTTGATGTACGATGTATACTTTCCGTTTTATCACCATTTGAAAATTGCGAATTTCATCGTTAAAAACTGTTTGTTGAATTATGCGTTTGGGTGATCTACATAACACGAGTTTCAGCGGACCGATTATGCTTTGAGTTTAAATGACCTTTATCCAGAGAAAACATTTTTTTTTGGATATAGACTTCTATTTATTTTACTTATACTTAGTAAAATAATTTAAACCAAAACATAGATCTGACCATTCAATTGTACGTGGAGTATTGTATATATATTTTGTAGTCATGTACTAGATCGCCGGAACACAGATCTGTCCATTTGATACACATGTACTTGTGTATTTTTAGTATTTTAGACGAATTGTATATTGAGATATTATGTATTTTCGTTTTTTTTATTTTTTTATTTTTTTTTGTTTTTTTTTTCCCAATGTATTACCCCATGGGCTGAATGTGAGACAGGACCATGTCCTTGTGTATTGGGCCTAATTTCTGACCCATGTAAAATAAAGAGTATATTATTATTATTATTATTAATACACATGTAGACTACTTGTGTGTTTTATCATCCATTATAATTGACCCCGTGGGCTGAATGTTAGAGAGGACTAATGCCCTTGTGCATTGGCATCTCTTATTATAAAGAGTCAAATCAAGCTCACCGAGTAAATAATCCAGATATTGTAAAGTTTTTAAGCGGGCGTGTAAGGCTTAGGGGATTTTAAGAAATGTACATTGATCACGTGACTAAATGACGTCATACGAAGTGAAATGGTCAACATAGGCACGCATTGGGTAATCGAAAAAAGAGACTTAATGATGTTCCTTGACCGAGGGAATTCTGTTCGTAATTAGCCTCATTACGACTAGTTTCCAAGTCCACCAAACAAGGTTTTATATAACTCTGTTACGAATAGTCTTGAATAAAATCATTAACTGTTCTTCATTTTGGGGTCCTTAACAATTGTCTATGTTACTTTACTATTTGATACACTGGTTTGTGACTAAGACTAAAGTGGGATAATGTAATTGAAAATATTTATAATAACAAACTCTGGATATCGCAACCCTAATCAGAATGTATCGAAAAATCTGTGTATATGCAGAAAATGACTAAGTGTTGCGCCGATTTGACCAACAAAAAAAGTGACAGAATGGTAAGTTAGCGAAATGACTTGAATTCGTGCATTTCCGCTGAATATTATAAAGCTTTCACTTGTTGCGTTATCATTCTAGAGGTAAGTCATTCTTTTCAAGGTACATTCTATTTCTTTCAACTAATTCGTGGTATAATTTGATTTATTATATTATCAATCTTTGGTTTCATTTGCGAGGAATCGAAAAGACTTTTCATTCAAACAAGAATGTGTTTTATGGCAATGGCTATTTACCACGTAAATGTTTAGTGGTTAAACCTACTTAAAAAAGCCTTGTTATAGAAATGAAAATTATCAACTTAAAAGCGGTAAATTCAATTTAAAATTAACAGTTAAGATGTATTAAGCAAAACTGCCAGATACGTTCAGTGGAAACATTTATTTACATTTTACCTGCAGAAGCCAAAAGTAAAAAACAGAATGTCCTGTAAAGTTCCTAAGATTAATTAAAATATTATCTACTTCCTCTCACAATTTTTGTAATGTGTGTCCATTTCAATTCAAAATTGGGCTAAATTTAGGAATATGTCTTATGGGATACAATCTAATCAAAATTTTCCTTTCTAAGTTGTGTAGGTTTTTATGTATAATCAACTCTTTTAAAATAAATTCAGTTTGATCAAGTAGATGGATGTAAATGCATTGCTTTATTGACTTCAGCTAGAAAGAAACAGATGTTTTCCATAGGATTGTTTTTTTTATTTATATATTCCCACATTGATATAGTGTGGTTGTTTATTTTATCACATGATGTCTGTCAGCCCATTTGTCCAGAATTGGTTTATGACACAATAGACAACAATTCTGATTTAAATGTATTTGGGTGTGACGAGGTCTACAACAGTTCAATATTGATTATTTTTCGATGAACGATGAGTTATTGCCCTTGATTTAATCAAAACAAATCAGTTTGTGAACTACAGTAGTTTTAATTTGATTTGAATGATATTTGGTGTCAACTTTTTGATCTTGATCCAGTTCGAATTTGCCAATATTTTATGAATGGTTTTTATACGCCCTCACATGAAATGTAGGGTGTATATTGTGATGAACTTTCTGTCTGTCTGTCATCTGTTCACATTTGCTTGTGCTCACTCTACAGACTACAGTTTTGATTGGATTTTAATAATTTTTGATATCTGAGTTCATGTCATGTCTTCAAAGAAGAAATGTATTGATTTTGGTGATGATCGGATAATTTTTAGCGGAAATACAGTGTCCGACTTAGCGGAATTTCGCAAAAATGAGAATAGCTGTCTTGTGCTCACTCTACAAACTACAGTTTTGATTGCATTTTAATAAGTACCCGGTACTCTACTAAAGTGACAATTTTGTTTCATATTTAGTCTGATTCATGGTACACCTATGAATTTTTGCCCATTATCTGATACGCCTGAGGAGGGCTTATCTGCACGCTTTGCGTGCCTATGTTTGGTTTATTTTGACAAATAATGATGATAACTCAGTTAAAACAGAAAATATACTTTGGCGAATCTTGCTTGGCAACCAAATGTTCATTACCACTATGTTCACTTTCTTATGTTGGCTTAAGTTTATCTTAAAAAAAATAAGTTATTATTTTAATTTTCTGACACTGATAATTATGGACACACATGGATCTAATGACTCAAAGGGCCGTGAAAAAGATCAGATAGAAAGAATTCTCGGTTCTGATACTGCTGAAAGATCGGTTAGACAATTGGTGAATCTTTCTCTTTAAAAACTCACGTGTATGGTAACTGCAACCATGTGGTTACACGGTATCACCACTATAAATAGCTCTCTAATATATTGCTTTTATGACTTCAGATAAAAAGAAACAGATTTTCTTCCAAGGTGAGTATTGTTTCATATGCTGTATACCTTAGTCTTTTTTTATTGTTTCGTATAAAATGGGCAATTATGAACATTATGTTTATTACTATTACATTGAACATTGAATAGGCTTTCTTATGTCACCCGTCTTCATTAGCCCATAAGGTGTAGAAGAGTAGGATGTAAAGCTCCATTCATTTCATTTTCTTATGTCGGCTTAAGTTTATCTATGTTTATTGTGTCAAATCTCTTCTAATTCATTTCAGTGTGGTTTAAAGAATACATTATTATTGTTTTCTTCATCAGACAAGTTTAATTAATTGGAAATTTATTCACAGATTCTTGGTAAGTCTCAAAAAATTAAAAAAACACTTCTCATTCATGGTTGAGTGCGTCATAATATGGCATTCAAAGATTTTGTATTATGTTGGGAATGCAATATCCGTGTCGATTTGATGATTTCTGTTCTTTTTCTATTTATATCGGATACATATGGTGGTAGTTTAAAAAACTAAAAGTTATTATTTTAATTTTCTGACACGGATAATTATGGAAACACATGGATCTTATGACTCAATGGGCCGTGAAAAAGATCAGATAGAAAGAATTCTCGGTTCTGATACTGCTGAAAAGTAGGTCAATTGGTTGGCTTGTTTGTCTCTTGATAATGTCAATGAAAACTGCAAGGATGAGATCAGCTATTAGAAATGTTACCTACATCTCACTTTGCAATGGAATTGGTTGTTCAAAAACCTTTTTATAATTAATATATTTTGAAGCAATGAAATTATGGGAAGGGATGACATGACATTTATTATCTTATTTTTCATTAATGAACACTTGAAATAAATGTTTTTGTCTTTTAAGTGTGAACTTATAACTGTATTATATAACTGTTATAGCGGAAAGTTCCTTCTATTTCGTGGTAAGTAAAAGGCTTATATTAGATTCAATTTGATGTCAAATGGCCCCTTTTAGTTTTCCCAAACTGGCTTAATCATTGGAATAATTGGACTAAGATCTTTCGATTTTAAAATATCCATAATTTTAGTTTTATCATTATAATTCGCACAATTGTTTGGCTTGTGGGAATTTGATTTGATGACCTAACCTACCTATTGTATATTAATAACAAATAGACCTAAATTGTGTAAAATAATATAGGTTGTTCATTTATTAATTGACTTAATGGGATAATAGGTCTAAGCATCAAAATAAAATTTTAGTTCTTAAGAAAGTTCAATATGAGTGTATATTTATCAGGGAACTTACCTGGTGTCATAAAGTAACAGAATGTCTTAAAATCTTGAAAACTCGCAAAAATAAGTCATTTTTCAAAAACGCTTAATTTATTAAGCGTTTTTCATCAACCAAATGCTTCTTTATGGATAATTACTTATTTTTTTGGAGGTTCATTTATTTTTTTATGTTATTTATGGTAGAAGGTATATTTACTGATGAATTGAGCTCTTTCTGACCAAATTTTAAATTTTCAAATTTTATGTTCATTCTAAGATCTATTATCCCTTTAAGCAAAAATTGTATCATTCTGCAAATAGACTGTTTTCAAAAATTAAAGTGGCATACATAAATCACTTGTTTGATACAATGGTATGTAATTTCAATTTTACATTTCAGTGGTCTACATTACTTGAGTAAGTATTAGGATATTATATATCTTGATGATGTTAATTAAATGGCAGATCTTGGGTAGTCATTTCCAGTTGAATATTAATATATGTTTGATATTTGAAATATCAAGTCCCAAGAAATATACCATTAACTATCCTGTTTACAATATCGTGTGAGAAATCTGATAAATGAAAACATTTGTGATATTTAATGTATTGATATTTCAAGGGTCATTTTCTTTTCTTAAATGTCAGTTTAGTGGATAGCAGTAATTAAAGATTTTGTTTGTAAATTATTAAAACAATGTATGATTGTGATGTTATTATTGTGGTGGAATAATGGATTTGGACCTCCAAATCTAATAGGATTTGTTACAAAAACCAATTGAACCTATTTTGCAAGGAACACTGGCAGGTTTGACTGTACAATAGAGCTACAAGGAAGGTGTGATTGAACTTCATAATGATGTCAAATGTGAAAATTAATCTTGAAGTTGCATTGACATTACACCATACATCCCCCGCCCCCTACCATCCTATTACCATCCTCCTAAATCTTAACTTGAAGCTATGAAATTATTCAATTTACTTAAAAGTTTTTATAAGAACTGTTTGCGATGCAGAGATATCTTGATATTGCCCTTTGCTACTGGTTTATTTGAGTAATTTTCAAAACATTGTAAAGGGGTTTTCTAGATATGTATTATAAATCGAAATGGTGCTATCGGTGTACCCGATAAACCTACAGCATTTAAAAAAATCGCTTTGAAACCTTTTAAAAGGCACATTTGATACTATGAATGTTTGATTTTTAATTACTGCTACAAAAGCTGTCAAATGCATTCATGCTAAGATTCACGCACACTGGTATATGAAGTTTTTATTATATTTGAGGCTTGATAAAAAGTTTTAAATAAAGGTCCGTTTTAAAATT
Organism: Nipponacmea schrenckii; assembly: GCA_030562195.1. Taxonomy (NCBI): domain Eukaryota; kingdom Metazoa; phylum Mollusca; class Gastropoda; family Lottiidae; genus Nipponacmea; species Nipponacmea schrenckii. Next base: position 16,625,430 of record JAUJPP010000005.1, on the reverse strand, counting down.
TCTTACCAGAACCCATTATATCTTCCATTTGTCGTCTTATTTATAAATTAAACATATTTTTAATATTTTCTGTGGTTTTATTGGGGCTTTTTTTTATTCAAGCTTATTATACTGCAGTTTTATTGGGGTTTTTCATATTTCAGGCTTGTTATACTGTGGTTTTATTGGGTTTTTTTTTTTATATTTCAGGCTTATTATACTGTGGTTTTATTGTTGTTTTTTTTATATTTCAGGCTTATTATACTATGGTTTTATTGGGTTTTTTTTATATTTCTGGATTATTATACTGTAGTTTTATTGTTTTTTTTTTTAAATATTTCAGACTAATTATACTATGGTTTTTTTTTTTTTTTATTTCAGACTTATTATACTATGTTTTTTTTTTTATATTTCAGACTTATTATACTGTGCTTTTATTGGGTTTCTTTCATATTTCAGACTTATTATACTGTGGTTTTATTGGGTTTCTTTTATATTTCAGACTTATTATACTAGGGTTTTATAGGTTTTTTTTTATATTTCGGACTTCTTATACTATGGTTTTATTGCTTTTTGTATGTTTCAGGCTTATTATACTTCAGTTTTATTTTTTTTATATTTCAGGCTTATTATACTGCAGTTTTATATTTCAGGCTTTTTTTATACATTTATGTCAGGTATATTAAACTGTTTCTTATATGTAACTCTTCAGATATCGAGAACGACGCTGAATTCATATTTGAATAATGCTTTTTCTTCTATTTCAGTCTTTGCGGGTCAGAGGAAAATCTGGTGTAATTTAGGAGTGAGCTCCCTATTTTACTCTATAGTATAAGCTCAAATTCGGTAGATAGGCGCTCTACTGTCTGTAATACTACTTATTCATTGGATATCAGGTGGTCCATTGTCTTAATTTCAATAGTCGCCTGCGGTAGATTGGTGCTCTACTGTTGTCACTTAAACCATTCAGTGGATACGGGCGGTCCATTGTCTATATTAATTCGCCTTAATTCAGTGGGTGTAGGACGGCCCATTGTCTGATCTACTAAGCTGTCCATAGTGCTAACTACTTATCATACTTATCATACAATATTTGCAAAGCATTCAGTGGGTACGGGCGATCTACTGTCTTATTAAATTTCGCCTTTGTTACTTTACTATTGACTTTAAAGAACATATATTAGCTGTAATTAGATCACAATGGGTCGACATAAGAAGTCAAAATTAGCTCATTTAGCAAATTTTCAAAAAAAACAAAATTCCCAACTCGGAAAATCAGATATTTCAACTTCAGTTAATGAGCCTAAAGATAAAGAATTGTCTGCTTCTAAAATAGACGAAAAACCGGACCACTTTTTTCATTTAGATAAGATCAAATTTAAAAAATTGACGCCCAAAAGTCTTGCACTATCTAAAGATGTAACATTAAGCAGGAACAAAAAAAGAAAATGTAAACCTACAGCTTCTGCTAATTCTGAAAAGGATAAGAGAAAGAAAGAATTCATCTTTGAATCTGAAAGTGTAAAACCTAAAATTTGTATATTGGGAAACATAAATCAGGGCAATATTAACAGATTTTCTATCAATGCTGGAAAACAATGCGTACCAAATTCGTTAGTTGCTATTGTTTACTTTAAGATGTTGGACTTGCAATTATGGACTAGTTCTACCCTCGATAGAATTTTAGATTTAGGTAATGAGTATTATACATATTTGCAAACATTTTCTAATAGACATCAGTACATTTTAATAAATGAACTTTTAGAAAATATTGAATTAGAAAACCAATCCTTTAAATTGGACATAAGTAATGAACCTCAATTCGGTTTGATAGGTATATCTAACGAGTTTGGCCTCTCTTTACATGATGCACTTGATCTTTGTTTAAGTACGTATGAAGCCTGCTTTGTGACGTTTAATGGAAATACTTTCGCCGTGATGAAGAAACGTAATATATATTTTGTATTTGATTCTCATTCTAGAAACAAATTAGGAATGGTGATTCCAGATGGAACTAGTATATTTGTAGAATGTGGCGATTTAACTGATGTTAATAACCATTGTTTAAACCTTATAAAATCTATGAACTGTAAACCAGGTGAGCAGTTTGAAGTCACAGGTATTAATGTTAGCATAAATGACAACGAGTGTTCTAAAACCGACAATGAACCTTGTAGCTCTAGTACAAAAAATAAAACCAAAGCTGAAGTTGGCTCTTTATATGAAAATGAGTGTATTCCAACGGACACCAATTTGAGCACTGATGACGTACAGATTATGCAAGTTGAAACTAATTCTTTTTTGTTTGATCCCCTTAAAGCAGAAAATCAAAGACGAATAAGCGGGTTAATTGGTTTGAAGGTTGTTGAGTTAGGTTTCCCAAAAGAAGAACGTGCATGTCCACTGACAACTCCTACTAAATATTTAACCATTAAAGGTGATGGAAATTGTTTCTTTAGATCATTATCATACTCACTTACATTTAGTGAAGAATATCATCGCAAAATACGTTTGGCTGTAGTACAACATATGAAATCTAATCCAGGCATTTTTGCACCTTATCTAGAACCAATTTATCTATCAATTGACGATTACCTTAAACGTTCTAAAATGAGAATATTAGGAACTTGGAGCACTGAAATTGAAATTTATGCTGCAGCCAATTTATTTCAAGCTGATATTTATACATATTCAAATAACATGTGGTTAAAATTTTCTGTTTTGCAGATGAATAAAAATTATACATCTGAAGGAATTTACCTGAACCACAAGAATGGTAATCATTATGAAATTGTAGAGGATGTTTCAAGAGTTGCAGCTGATAACGATGATCTGAATGATGGTAACTGTTTCACATTGAAAAAGGTGGGGATTAAAAAACGTAAACGAGGGCATAAGTGGGCTTTTTCTAAGAAGCGCGTTCAATGCTCAAAAAAGAAGAAAGATTATCTTCATAAGAGATACTCCCAACAAAAAAGTAAAGTCTTACAATTAAATGTTAAATCTTATAAGAAAAGAATTAGTTACAATAAAATTAAAAAAGCAGCCTATGAAAAGTATTTAAGATTTCATTGCTATCTGAAGTACAAAACTATATTAAAACCTAAATTAAAACAAAAATATGAAACCGAGTTAAAACCTGAATTGAAACAAAAGTATGAAACTAAATTAAAACCTGAATTAAAACGAAAGTATAAAACTATATTAAAACCTGAATTGAAACAAAAATATGAAACCAAATTATGTAAACCGCTAAAAGAAAAGTACAGAGCCATCTTAGGATTAAAACTCAAAGAGAAATATGCCTCCGAGATAAGGCTTAAATTAATACAAAAATATGAAAATCAATTGAGATGTAAATTGAAAGCAAAATATCTTAGAAATGGCACATTTAGAAACAAAGCAAAAGAATTAAAACAAAAGAGACGAGAATTTAGGAAAAGCAAAATGATTAATATTGATAAAGCTTTAGCTCAGTTTAAGAAAGATACCTCAGAAGGTCCAATTTATGTATGCTGTGTTTGCAATAGGTTATTATTCAAAAACCAAGTTAAGGAATGTCAAGATAGCCTTTATGAAAGGAAAAGCCAAAAAATAAAAATTGTAGCAAAAAAATGTATAACTAAAACATATTACCATGATTGTAATGATAAATGCTCGAATAAATGTTCTTGGTCAGATAATTATAAATCGTTATGGATTTGTTTCACATGCCATAAAAAACTTTCTCAAGGTAAAATGCCAGCAGAATCAGTCGTTAATAATATGAACCCCAGTCCAATACCATGGGAAATAAAATGTCTAAACCAATTAGAAAAACACTTGATATCTAAAAATATAGTCTTTTTAAAACTAGTTAAAGTCTCCCCTCAAAACGATAGGAAAATAGTTGGTGAAGCAATTTGTGTGCCAAGTAATTTAACTGAAATGACTAATGTCTTACCTAGATGTCAATCTGAGGATGAATTAATTCGAGTTAAGCTAAAGAAAAAACTGTCAAATAAAGGGCATTATGAGTTTCAGACTATTACAAAAAATAATATTAAAAATGCACTTAATTTCTTAAAAACACACAATAAACACTACCACGATGTCACCTTAAACAATGAATGGGTTGATGAACAAAACATCTTAAATTCAGTTGAGGGAAATAATTCTGATAATAGTGACAATAATGAAAATAGTGACAGTGATTTAGATGAATTAGATGAAAACATAGCTAGGTATACTTGTGATGAAATTGGCTCCACCTGTCTTCAACCTGTTGATGTTTCAGCAAATCTTTTGAATAATTCTGATAAAATTTTTTCTATTTCTCCAGGCGAAAAAAACAGACCTGTTAGAGTTCTCATGGATAAATCAAACGAAGCTTGCTCCTTTCCTTATTTATTCCCAACTGGTAAAAATACATTTTCTGAAAATCGAGAAGTAAGAATAACACTAGGTAAATATTTAAAGAACAGATTGATGTCAGTAGATACTCGATTTGCTTCATGTACAGACTATTTATTCTATGCCCAATATATTTATGAATTGCAGCAAATATTATCAGGTACATCTATTGCTCTTAGACAAGGTCGAATGGGTGGAAATAAGATAACTGCTGCTATGTTGACACAAGATGAACCACTGCAAAACATTCTACGTTCAGACACAGGGTATGCTTTTATGAAAAATTGTCGTGGAAGTCCAGCATTCTGGCAAGCAACCCAGAAAGATTTGTTTGCAATGATCAGACAACTTGGTACTCCAACCTATTTTCTTTCTTTTTCATGTAGTGAAATGCGTTTTGAGTCATTCTTGAGTACTATTATAAAACAACAAGGGTCGAATAAGAAAGTGTGCGATTTAAATTGGATGGAGAAACGTGAACTTTTGAGATCAAATCCTGTCACAATAGCCAGATTGTTTGACCACAGATTTAAAATGTTTTTGAGGAAATTTTTATTATCTCCATCAAATCCAATAGGCAAAGTTACTGATTGGTTTTTCAGATCCGAAATCCAAGCTAGAGGCGCTATCCATATCCATGGAATTGTGTACATTTTAGACAGTCCAAAACTAGATGTTGACTCGGACGAAAAAGTAATCGAATTTATTGATAAATATATATCGTGTGAACTCCCAGACGAAAGCATAGATCCCGAATTACATGAGATTGTTTCAAATGTGCAAAAACATAGTAAAAAACATTCTAAAACTTGTCGGAAAAACAAGAAAATATGCCGATTTAATTTTCCAAAACCCCCGTCTAACAGAACGTTTATTTGTCGTCCTTTAGAAATCAACAATACCACCGATAGTGCTGAAAATGATAATGATGACATACAAGTGTCCTGTGAAAATAGTAAGGTAAATAACATGTCTAATGAAACAGCAAAAGCAATACTTGAATCAATATGGAAAGAATTGACATCTGAGGATAAAAGTTATAGTTCACTTTCCAATTTATATGCACATTTGAATATAAGTCAAGAAACTTTTGAACAAGCATGCGAGAAACTGACAAACAAAACTTACATAGTTCTTAAAAGGGGTGTAAATTCATCATGGATTAATCAGTATAATCCTCATATGTTAAGAGCATGGAACGCAAACCTAGATATACAATATGTCACTGATGCTTATGCCTGTGTAGTTTATATAGTTTCATACATCACTAAATCAGAAAGGGAAATGGGACTGTTTTTACGACAAACATATAAGGAGGCTAAACAGAATAACTTGGAAGCAAAAGCATGCATGCGAAAAATTTCATCTGCATATTTACATTCCAGAGAAGTATCCGGTCCAGAAAGTGCTCTCAGAATCTTAGGTTTACCATTAAAGCAATTTTCACGCTGTGTTCAATTTATTCCAACAGGTAAAAATAATATTAAAATAACTTTGCCGATTAAAGTGTTACAGAGTAGGGCAAAGGAAGGTACTTTAACAGACAGTAACATATTTATGGTTGGAAATGTTGAACGATATTTGAATAGACCTAAGGGAAAGCCGTTTGATGATATGTGCATAGCTAAGTTTTGGTCAGAATATAGACTTATGTCAAAGTCAGAAAATCCTAATGTCGATTCTGAAAAAAATCCAGCTTTTGAATTGCAAAATGAAGTAGGTTTCATTATAAAACGTTCAAGAACCCCCCCAGCCATTATTCGTTATGCAAGATTTTCTGAAACCAAAGACCCAGACAATTACTATCTAAGCAACATGCAGCTGTTTTTACCCTATCGTTTTGATACACAGTTAAAACCCCCTCGATTCAATACACATGAAGAGTTCTATAAAAGCGGATCCATCAAATTATCAGAAAATCTTGTTCGCGTAAAAGAAATTGTTGAAAAAAACAGAAAAGGCTTTCAAACCGATATTGATATTGAATCTATAGAAGAGACGATTGCAAAATGTGGCGGAATGGAAGATGCCTGGGCTCAAATTGCACCTGAAACCGAATTGGATAGGATTGAGCATGAACAATTTAGACAAGACAATAATGATGACGACGAGGAAAGTGACCATGAACCTCAAATACCCGATATTATGCCTTCTAATAATAATACAAATAGAATTCGTTCTGAAACACACATAAGTGGAATTTCCAAAAAAGATGCAATTCCTCTGATGAGGTCTTTAAATGAAATTCAAACGAAAGTATTTTATGATATCCGTAAATATTGTTTAGATAAAGTGCATGGTAAAAACCCTACTCCTTTAAAACTTTTCATAACTGGTTCAGCCGGCACTGGAAAGTCCCATCTTATTAAATGCATCCATTATGAAGCCTCGCGTATTTTATCTAAATCAACAGAAAGCTTAGATGAATTAACAGTCTTATTAGCAGCACCTACAGGAGTTTCTGCATACAATATCGGAGCTTCAACTATTCATAATAGCTTCTCAATAAGAAAAGGTTTCAGTTTACCATATCAACCACTAGGGCACGAAACAATGAACACACTCAGATGTAAATATCGTAACCTGGAAATTGTAATAATAGATGAAATATCCATGGTAGATCATAACTTGTTGTCTTACATTAATGGGCGATTAGGTCAGATTAAAGGTACAAATAGCAATGAATTATTCGGGAATATTTGTGTTATCTGTTTTGGTGACATGTGGCAATTAAAACCAGTCAAGGCTTTTAGTCTATGTCATGATAGCGTGATAGATTTTTGGAATGGCCATTTCAAGTTAGTTGAATTGACAGAAATCATGAGACAAAAAGACGATTTGGCATTTGCACAGGTTTTAAACAGGATTAGAAAACGAAAAAAGGGTGAAAAGATGTTGACCTCAGATATTGAAATGTTACAAAGTAGAGTTACAAATATAGAGGATGATTGCTTACACATATTCTCCACAAATGCGCAGGTAAACGAATATAACTCTAAAATGATTTCAGAAAAGTGTCCAGATTCTGTTCATATCAAAGCATTAGATTACTCTAAAGACGCTAGATCTGGGACAATGAAATTAAAAGATAGTTGCGTAAAGGCTTCTGACACCCCTCTTGTTGAATTATTGACAATCGGTAAAGGAACGAAAGTTATGTTGGTAGTTAATCTAGATGTATCTGCTGGATTAGTAAATGGTAGTTTCGGTACAGTAACTTTTATTGAAAATGACCAGAACAATAAGCCAGTTAAGGTTTATGTCAAGTTTGATAGTGCAAGAGTTTGCTTGAATAAACCAACGAGTTGCCTTCCTCCTAATGTTGAACAAGGTAGCATTGCTATAGAAAGATATGAAAGCACTCGCATAAATTATAAAGGTGATGTTCGGCGCCAATTTCCATTACGTCTTGCTTATGCTGTTACAATTCACAAGGTTCAAGGTTTGAGTCTAGACAGAGGTGTTGTTTCGTTAGATAAAATCTTCCAATCTGGTCAAGCTTACGTTGCACTTAGTCGAATCAAAACGCTACAAGGATTGACAATACAGAATTTTGACGAAAAATTTATATATTGTGATGATAAAATTGAGTGTGCAATAAATGCTATGCCCAGACATTTACAACCTAAACGGCAATCTTCACCCTCTGATTTTAGTATCATTTTGTTTAATGTTCAGGGCTTAACTACACATTTAGAAGATATAAAAAATGATCAAAGAATTCTCAAATGTAATATTATTTGTATGACCGAGACATGGTTAAAAAATGTAAGGAATCACGCTAGTCTTAGATTAGATAGTTATTTTTTCCATAACCAAGCTCGTGCTGATAGTTATGATAATAGTACTTTTTTCAAATATCTACAGGAAAGAGAACATGGTGGTGTTGGAATGTACTACAAGATGAATACAAACAGTCATATTTTAAATTTGGGTCTTTTGAATATTGAATATATTGCTTTCAATCTTCCAGATAAAAATGTTTCTGTTATAGTTATTTACAGGCCACCTAAATATGGATTAGACATGTTTTTACCACAATTGGAAAAGTTATTGTACGAACTACAAGAATCCGGGCACAACTATATTGTTATGGGCGATTTTAATGAGAATGTTTTAGAAGGAGTTTGTTCAATAAAAAATTGTTTCACTGAATTTGGTTTTTCCCAGTGCATTACAGACTATACTACCGAAGGTGGAACTATTATCGACCATGTATATACAAGTAGTGGTATTAATTTAGCACATGTTGAATTTCAGATTGTTCCTACTTATTATAGCTACCACGAGGCAATACAGATAACACTCAAATAAAGACATGGAATTAAAATTGAAATCAATAGATAATGAAACCATAAAATGATAGATTATGATAACGAAACAAATTTAGAAGAAAAAAAACCCTCTCCTTCTGCTGTGACCTTGTCGTGGTGGAGAGGCTTGGAACCTTTATGATGCCGAGATCCTTGCCAGGTTGAATTCCTGGCAGAATATAATCCATATTGTTTGGATCTCATTGAAAGGTTTAACTAACAACAGCATTTCTAACATTTTCACTTTTTTTTAATTTGTAATATATTGCCTTTTTTTATTTCAGAATATTATGGTGCATAATGATTATTAGATGTATTTTTGTGTAACATATGGATTTATGGAATAAATTATTAATAATTGTAGTAATTTGTCTGGACTATATAAAAGACATTAATATTATTAATGATTTAAGGAGTCTTGAGAATGAAATGAGTTAATGATAGCTAAACGATGCTCATTAAATTTTTGTAGGCTGTTCAAAAGTGATAGCTCTCGATACGAGCTATCCATTGATAGGCCTAAATTAAAATACTCGTTTAAAGCGGTTTGTTGCATATGTGTTTGGGCAATCTACATGACACGAGTTTCAGCGAACCGATAACTCTTTGAATTTAAACAACTTATACGCTGCACAACAACGTTACTCTTCTACCGATACTTTGTGGGGCAGTTTTAAAGCGTATATCAAAACTGCTACGCACTGCGTCAGAACCTCGCGAAGCCTGGGGATCTAGTTGTGGGACTTTGCTTTCAGCAAAGTCCCAGTTTGTTATCGGTTTGTCTTTTTTTTTTTTTTTTTTTTTTTTTTTTTTTCGAAATTTACACACCTCACACAGCCTAGGCTGCAATAGTTGCAGCAATTTCACAACTTCTCTAAACCTTCTGTTGTGGCGACGTTTCTATTAAATATAAATTGGAACATTTTTGCAATACCATAAGTGCTGCGTTGCAACATGCCTAAAAAGTCGGTCAGTGGCTCTAGAAGTCGCAATTATTGATCGATTTTCTTCGGGTTTGCATTTTTAGAAACTTGAAATAATTTCCAACAAGATAGCAGTTGAAAAATTTCGAAATTCGAAAATTCGTAGCACACATTTTTTTGCCGTATTTTGCACATTTTTGCAACTTTGCTATTTTAAGACCGATTGATCTGATAATTTGGGTGCCTTCAAGTGTCATGAATTTAAAAACATTGGCAGAGTCAAAATTTTTGCTTCATTTCCGGTTTCAACGTAAAAAGGGTTTAAACTTCCGGTTGACCTACTTGTGCTGTAATTGATGTATCGCAACAAAATTTATGTCAATCTTAATTAAATTAGAAGACAAAAAAATGAAGAAGAAAAAATCCGGACCGGAAGTGAAACTTTGGCCGCCATCTTGAAATGTCACTTTTTTGTAAAACTCAAAATGGGGCCTCAGGGTTATGTCTAATTTCCGCGATGTTTACATTTTTTGTAGCTTTAGTCGATTACGAAAAAAACTGTGGGAGCCGATTTTTGAATTTTGCTTTTGCAATTTTGCAACATCCGGTTGAATTTTTTCGAAGTTTGGGGGCTTATTTCTCGTGACCTTGACCTTTGATGACTTTGACCTTTAGTAGGTCAAAGGTCATTGACCTTGGCTATTAGTTGACACTTTGACCTTTGACCTCAGACATCAACTTCCGGTTTTATAGCTGCCTGAAAACAGCAAAATTCGCAACTTTGGACTGCTCTAGAGTGTGACCTAATTAATTTAGAGGGTTAATTTTTTTAGATTCTTAAGGTGCTTTTTGTCCTCTTTGCAGCGATGTATAACAAAAGTTTTTAAAATGAAAATTGAAATTTTTGATTTTTGATAATAAAAGTACATTTTGCCGTATTTACGTTTTTTTGAAATGTATGTGTGTATATCTCGTGATCTATTGGATGTACAAACTTCAAATTTGTACTGTGAATATACATTTTGAATGTGATTAGATTCACGCTGAAAAGAATTAGATGGGCGTGGCACATCCGGGTAAATTTTCAGTTTTCCATATATATGGGTCAGCGTATTACGTTTGTAGGAAAAAAGTTTTTTTTTTAAATTACCTTGCACACGGATACCTTATTGCTTTGGCCAGTTTATCCCAGAAAATCAGATGTTTCTGTCTGTTTGTTGCAATTTGCGACGTTAGCAAAGTCCCACTCTGTGCCACAAGTGGCTCTAGTTGCAGTGCGTTCATCGAACGCACTGCTTTGTTTTCGAAATGTTTTTTTTTTTTTTTTTTTTTTTTCGAATTTCACATTCGATTTTTCTCTTAGAAGGCAACATGCTACAAACTACCTGTTGTTGTCTGTCATTCAAACTGCGAGACTACTATTTGTTAAATGTAAAATGACGTCATTCAGAGTGACCGGAAACGAGCTGTGGGCAATGGCTTCGTTTTGGTTTTTGCTATTTATTACCTCTATTTTTTAACTGATTTTGACAGAACTACTTTTGCTAGCTTGTTTTAACTGCTAGCTACATAACTGCATTTTTAAACTGCTAATTTCATTACTTTTGTAGCTGACTTTTTTTATTTCAATTTTTGCGTTTTTTTCAACTTCTACAATTTTATTCTCATCCACCCGAAAACTTACAGGTAGATAGACATTGTTAATGCGCTCAAAAATAATTTTTCAAATTTTCGACATCACTTCCGGTTTTGAAGTTATTCGCTTGTTAATTTTAAAAACCTAACTTCCGGAATTCTTAAGATATTTCAAAAATTCTTTTTGCAACATGCTACAAATAGTCATACAAAAAAAAAGAAGATGAAAAAATCCAGACCGGAAGCAAACGATAAGCCGCCATATTGAAATGTTAAACTTTTGTAAAATTAAAAATGGGGCCTCAGGTGATAAAGCGATTTTCATTATTTTTTCATATCTTGTGACTAGAGTCGATTGCGCAACTTTATTTGGGAGCCGATTTTTGAATTTTGATTTTGATTTTCTTTTATTTCCATTTTAATGTTTTTGGTAATGACCAAACCTTCAAAGGCCCATATTTCGTGACCTTGACCTTTGGTGACCTTGTGACCTGAACACAATGTATTACCCTTGATGATATCTATTCAATGATATATTCATTTGTATTGTCCGATGTCTACTTCCGGTTTTATAACCGATTGAAATTTGTGATTTTTATTTTTAAAGAGCTCTGTCACGTGAACTAATACATAAATAACAAAAATTCCTATTGAATCTTATTACAGTTTATCTGCTCTTTTTAATGATATATAAAACCACATATTTCCACCCAAAAATGCGCTTTTTAGTATTTGAAAATTTTGTATTTTCTTCTCTACTAACTGTGCGTAATTTTCTTTAAATCGAAATGGGGACTCTGGAGAAGCTCCGATTCGTGTAATTTTGATGTCCATTTAATGTAATATCGATTCATGAATTATATTTGGAAACCGATTTTTGAATTTTGATTTTGTTTTTGATATTTTAACTGATAGTAATATATAAAATCTTCGATTGTTCGTTTATTTTAACCTTGACCTTTGGTGACCTTGTGAGCAGCACCAATGTGATAGCTCTCGATAAGATCTATCCATAGATATATTATTTTTTGTTGTACGATGTATAGTTTTCGTTTTATCACCATTTGGCAAATTTCATCGTTAAAAGCTGTTTGTTGAATTATGCATTTGGGCGATCTACATGACAAGAGTTTCAGCGAACCGATTATGCTTTGAAATAAAACGACTTATATTCTGTTAAATAACGTTAATGTTCTATCGATATTTCGTGGGGCAGTTTTAAAGCGTATGTCAAAACTGCTACGCACTGCGTCAGAACCTCGCGAAGCCTGGGGATCTAGTTTTTTTTTTTTTTGAAATTTACACACCTCACTGTGCCTGGGCTGCAATAGTTGCAATTTTTTCTCAACTTCTCCAGACCTTCTGTAGTGGGGACGTTTCTAATGAATATAAACTGGAACATTTTTTCACAACCGAAAGTGCTGCGTAGATAGCAGTTCAAAAATTTCAATTTTAAAAATTTCGTTGCACACATTTTTTTTCCGTATTTTGCACAGTTTTGCAACTTTGCTATTTAAAGACCGATTGATCTGAAAATTTGGGTGCCTTCAAGTGTCATGAATATGAAAACATTGGCAGAGTCAAAATTTTGGCTTCATTTCCGGTTTCAGCGTAAAAAGGGTTTAAACTTCCGGTTGACCTACTTGTGCTGTAATTGATGTATCGCAACAAAATTTATGTCAATCTTAATTAAATTAGAAGACAAAAAAACGAAGAAGAAAAAATCCGAACCGGAAGTGAAACTTTGGCCGCCATCTTGAAATGTTACTTTTTTGTAAAAGTAAAAATGGGGCCTCAGGTTTATGTCTAATTTCTGCGATAATTACATTTCTGGAATCCTCAGTTGATTGCGAAAAAAAAATTGGGAGCCGATTTTTGAATTTCGCTTTTGCATTTTTGCAACATCCGGTTGAATTTTTTTTAAGTTTGAGGTCTTATTTCTCGTGACCTTGACCTTTGGTGACCGTGACCTTTAGTAGGTCAAAGGTCATTGACCTTGGCTATCAGTTGATACTTTGACCTTTGACCTCCGACATCTTCTTCCGGTTTTATAGCTGTCCAAAAACAGTAAAATTCGCAACTTTGGACTGCTCTAGAGCGTGACCTAATTAATTTAGAGTGTTATTTTTTTCAGATTCTTAAAGTGCTTTTTGTCCTCTTTCCAAGGATATATAACAAAAGTTTGTAAAATGAAAATTGAAGTTTTTCATTTTTTCAAAGATAAGTACATTTTGCCGTATATTCGCTTGTTTGAAATGTATGTGTGTATATCTCGTGATCTATTAGATGTACAAGCTTCAAATTTGTACCGTGAATATACATTTTGAATATGATAAGATTCCTGTCCAAAAAAACGAGATGGGCGTGGCACATCCGGGTGAATTTCAAATTTACCATTTATATCGGTCAGCGAATTACGGCTGCAGGAAATAACGTTTTTTAAAAAAGTACCTTGCATACATATACCTAATTACTTTGGCCAGTTAATCCCAAAAAAACAAATGTTTCTGCCTGTTTGTTGCAATTTTGCGACATTTGCAAAAAAATCATTTTTTGTTTGTTTAGGGGCTTATTTCTACTGACTTTGACCTTTGGTGACCTTGACCTTTACAAGGTCATTGGTCACTGACTTTAGCTATCAGTTGACAATTTGGCATTAGACTTCTGACGTCTATTTCCGGTTTTATAGCTGCTCGAAAGCAGCAAAATTTGCAACGTTGGACTGCTCTAGAGCGTGAACTAATTAATTTAGAGGATTATTTTTTTCACATTCCGAAGGCGCCTTTTGTCCTCTTTCCAGCGATGCACAACACAAGTTTTTAAAATGAAAATTTAATTTTTGGACTTTTAAAATTAAAGTACATTTTGCTTTTTTGAAACGTATTTGTGTATATCTCGTGATCTATTAGATGTACAAGCTTCAAATTTGTACCATGAATATATATTTTGTATGAGATTAGATTTACGCAAAAGTAAATTAGATGGGCGTGGCACATACGGGTAAACTTCCAATTTACTAGTTATATCGGTCAGCGCTTTACATCTGTAGGAAATAACGTTTTTCCCAAAAATTCTTTGCACACAGATACCTCGTTGCTTTGGCCAGTTTCTCCCAGAAAATCAGATGTTTCGGCCTGTTTGTTGCAATTTTGCAACGTTAGCAAAGTCCCACTCTGTGCCACGTGTGGCTCTAGTTTTTTTTTTTTTTTGAATTTTACCCTCGATTATTTTCAAAGAAGGCAACTTGCTGC
>JAUJPP010000005.1:16563250-16610437 GCA_030562195.1 Nipponacmea schrenckii | reverse complement strand
TGTAGATGAATAATCATCTTCAAATTGCTAGAAAACAAGGTTGATCTCGAACTGGAATCGGATCTTATTATCAGGGATAGCATGTTCGTGGTTACGCCACTAGTGGCAGTGGGATATTTTATTGTAAAGCATCGCAAATATATTAAGCAGGAACATACTGTGTATAATATACACAAGATTCGTCAAATAAGATTACCTTTACTTCTAATACCCTCTTACCTTTATTTCCAAACACTGTCACATAATGCCCTATGTATTTTTCTCGACCAATATTTTCTCGGTTGTGTCGATCTAGAAATATATCCCATTTTGTCAAGGCTTCACCATACAGATATACTCTGACTGCTACAATTTGAATATTTTCTTCTACATTCAGAGTAACTCGTCCTTTAACGTATTCAGAGCGTTTGTAGACATTTTTATCTCCATCTAAATTCACAAAACATTGGCTTATACTTTTCACCATTTTCTTCTTTTCTAAAAAATAAACGAGGAATGTAATCTCTTATCCAAGGAAATTTATCTTATCTTATTATTATTTTATTAGTCTCAATTAAGAAATATAAACCGATTGAATTGAGAATTATCTCTAAGGATAAATTAATATATTATACTATAGGTCCAATACCAAATAGAACTAGATCCCCAGGCTTCGCGAGGTTCTGACGCAGTGCGTAGCAGTTTTGACATACGCTTTAAAACTACCCCACAAAGTATCTATAGAACACTAACATTATTTTACAGAGTATAAGTCGTTTTTTCAAAGCATAGTTGGTTCGCTGAAACTCGTGTCATGTAGATCGCCCAAACGCATAATTCAACAAACAGTTTTTAACAATGAAATTCGCAATTTTCAAATGGTGATAAAACGGAAAGTATACATCGTACATCAAACTATAATATATCAATGAATAGATCTTTTCGAGAGCTATCAAATTTGTGCAGCTCACAAGGTCACCAAATTTCAAGGTTACAATATACGACCATTCGAAGTTTTTATATATTACTATCAGGTAAATATCAAAATCAAAATCAAAATTCAAAAATCGGTTTCCAAATATGATTCAGAAATCGATATTACATTCTATAGACATCAAAATTACACGAATCGGAGTATCTGCAGAGGCCCCATTTCGATTTAAAGAAAATTACGCACAGTTAGTAGAGAAGAAATACAAAATTCTCAAATATTAAAAAGCGCATTTTTGGTGGAAATATGTGGTTTTATATATCATTACAAAGAGCAGATAAACTGTAATAAGATTCAATATGAATTTTTGTTATTTATAAATTAGTTCACGTGAAAGAGCTCTTCAAAAATAAAAATCACAAATTTCAATCGGTTATAAAACCGGAAGTAGACATCGGACAACACATATGAACATATCATTGAATAGATATCATCAAGGGCAATTACTCGTGTTCTGGTCACAAGGTCACCAAAGGTCAGGGTCACGAAATACGGGCCTTTGAAATTTTGGGCATTACCAAAAAAATTAAAATGGAAATAAAAGAACATCAAAATCAAAATTCAAAAATCGGCTCCCAAATATAATTGCGCAATCGACTCTAGTCATAAGATATGAAAAAATAATGAAAATCGCTTTATCACCTGAGGCCCCATTTTTAATTTTACAAAAGTTTAACATTTCAATATGGCGGCTTATCTTTTGCTTCCGGTCCGGATTTTGTCATCTTCGTTTTTTTGTATGACTATTTGTAGCATATTGCAAAACGAATTTTTGAAATATCTTAAGAATTCCGGAAGTTAGGTTTTTAAAATTTACAAGCGAATAACTTCAAAACCGGAAGTGATGTCGAAAATTTGAAAAATAATATTTGAGCGCATTAACAATGTCTATCTACCTGTAAGTTTTCGGGTGGATGAGAATAAAATTGTAGAAGTTGAAAAAAATGCAAAAATTGAAATAAAAAAAGTCAGCTACAAAAGTAATGAAATTAGCAGTTTAAAAATGCAGTTATGTAGCTAGCAGTTAAAAGAAGCTAGCAAAAAGTAGTTCTGTCAAAATCAGGTAAAAAATAGAGGTAATAAAAGGCAAAAACCAAAACGAAGCCATTGCCCACAGCTCGTTTCCGGTCACTCTGAATGACGTCATTTTACATTTAACAAATAGTAGTCTCACAGTTTGAATGGCAGACAGCAACAGGTAGTTTGCAGCAAGTTGCCTTCTTAGAAAATAATCGAGGGTAAAATTCGAAAAAAAAAAAAAACTAGATCCCCAGGCTTCGCGAGGTTCTGACGCAGTGCGTAGCATTTTTGATATATATACGCTTAAAACTGCCCCACAAAGTATCGGTAGAAAAGTAACGTTGTTTTGCAGTGTATAAATCGTTTAAATTCAAAGAGTTATCCGTTCGCTGAAACTCGTGTCATGTAGATTGCCTAAACACATATGCAACAAACTGCTTTTAACGATTATTATAAATGTATAGATCGTATCGAGAGCTATCACTTTTGAACAGCCTACAAAAATTTAATGAGGATCGTTTAAGTTTAGCTATCATAAATTCATTTCATTCTCCAGACTCCTTAAGGTAGCCGCGGTGGCTCAGTGGGTTAGACGCTTGCTCGCTAACCTGAAGGTCCAGGGTTCAATCCCGGCAAAGGTCGAGATGAACTTTCGGATTTTTCAGCCCGGTTTCCCCTTGTCAGTAATGCAGGTCGGAGGGACTGACATGGAAAAAGCGTCTAGTCGTTCGGATGGGACAATAAACCGAGGCACCGTGTGCTACAGGCTGTGCACGTTAAAGATCCCTCGACAGTTGGAAATCGAAAAAAGAGTAGGCTTATGCCTGGCAAAGTTTCCCTCATTGCACACTGCATGGCGTTGCCCGTCTTCATTAGCTCATAAGGTGCAGAAGAGTAGGACGTAAAACTCCATTCATTTCATTTCATTTCTCCAGACTCCTTAAAATTATTGATAACTTAAATATGTATTTTATATAGTCCAGACAAATTACTACAATTATTAATAATTCATTCCATAAATTTGTTACACAAAAATACCTCTAATAATCATTATGCACCATAATATTCTGAAATAAAAAAAAAAAGACAATAGATTACAAATTTAAAAAAAAAATGAAAACGTTAGAAATGCTGTTGTTAGTTAAACCTTTCAATGAGATCCAAACAATATGGATTGTATTCTGTCAGGAATTCAACCTGGCAAGGATCTCGACATCATAAAGGTTCCAAGCCTCTCCACCACGACAAGGCCACAGCAGAAGGAGAGGGTTTTTTTTTCTTCTTAATGTGTTTCGTTATCATAATCTATCATTTTATGGTTTCATTATCTATTGGTTTTAGTTTTAATTCCTTGTCATTTATTTTAGTGTTATCTGTATTGCCTCGTGATAGCTATAATAAGTAGGAACAATCTGAAATTCAACATGTGCTAAATTAATACCACTACTCAAATATACATGGTCGATAATAGTTCCACCTTCCGTAGTAAAGTCTGCAATGCACTGCAAAAAACCAAAGTCTGTGAAACAATTTTTTATGGAACAAACTCCTTCTAAAACGTTCTCATTGAAATCGCCCATAACAATATAGTTGTGCCCGGATTCTTGTAGTTCGTACAACAAATTTTCCAATTGTGGTAAAAACAAGTCTAATCCATATTTAGGTGGCCTGTAAATAACTATGACAGAAACATTTTTATCTGGAAGATTGAAAGCAATATATTCCATATTCAAAAGACCCAAATTTAAAATATGACTGTTTGTATTCATCTTGTAGTACATTCCAACACCACCATGTTCTTTTTCCTGAAGAAATTTGAAAAAAGTATTATTATCATAACTATCAGCACGAGCTTGGTTATGGAAAAAATAACTATCTAATCTAAGACTAGCGTGATTCCTTACATTTTTTAACCATGTTTCGGTCATACAAATAATATTACATTTGAGAAATCTTTGATCATTTTTTATATCTGCTAAATGTGTAGTTAAGCCCTGAACATTAAACAAAATGATATTAAAATCAGAAGGTGAGGATTGCCGTTCAGGTTGTAAATGTCTGGGCATAGCATTTATTGCACCTTCAATTTTATCATCACAATATATAAATTTTTCGTCAAAATTCTGTATTGTCAATCCCTGTAACGTTTTGATTCGACTAAGTGCAACGTAAGCTTGACCAGATTGGAAGATTTTATCTAACGAAACCACACCTCTGTCCAGACTCAAACCTTGAACCTTGTGAATTGTAACAGCATAAGCAAGACGTAATGGAAATTGGCGCCGAACATCACCTTTATAATTTATGCGAGTGCTTTCATATCTTTCTATAGCAATGCTACCTTGTTCAACATTAGGAGGAAGGCGACTCGCTGGTTTATTCAAGCAAACTCTTGCACTATCAAACTTGACATAAACCTTAACTGGCTTATTGTTCTGGTCATTTTCAATAAAAGTTACTGTACCAAAACTACCATTTACTAATCCAGCAGATACATCTAGATTAACTACCAACATAACTTTCGTTCCTTTACCTATTGTCAATAATTCAACAAGAGGGGTGTCAGTAGCCTTTACACAACTATCTTTTAATTTCATTGTCCCAGATCTAGCGTCTTTAGAGTAATCTAATGCTTTGATATGAACAGAATCCGGACACTTTTCAGAAATCATTTTAGAGTTATATTCGTTTACCTGCGCATTTGTGGAGAATATGTGTAAGCAATCATCCTCTATATTTGTAACTCTACTTTGTAACATTTCAATATCTGAATTCAACATCTTTTCACCCTTATTTCGTTTCCTAATCCTGTTTAAAACCTGTGCAAATGCCAAATCGTCTTTTTGTCTCATGATTTCTGTCAATTCAACTAACTTGAAATGGCCATTCCAAAAATCTATCACACTATCATGACATAGACTAAAAGCCTTGACTGGTTTTAATTGCCACATGTCACCAAAACAGATAACACAAATATTTCCGAATAATTCATTGCTATGTGTACCTTTAATCTGACCTAATCGCCCATTTATGTAAGACAACAAGTTATGATCTACCATGGATATTTCATCTATTATGACAATTTCCAAGTGACGATATTTAC
This sequence comes from Nipponacmea schrenckii, assembly GCA_030562195.1. Lineage (NCBI taxonomy): Eukaryota > Metazoa > Mollusca > Gastropoda > Lottiidae > Nipponacmea > Nipponacmea schrenckii. The sequence continues at coordinate 16,605,344 of JAUJPP010000005.1, read as the reverse complement.
ATCTGAGTGTGTTCATTGTTTCGTGTCCTAGTGGTTGATATGGTAAACTGAAACCTTTTCTTATCGAGAAGCTATTATGAATAGTTGAAGCTCCGATATTATATGCAGAAACTCCTGTAGGTGCTGCCAATAAGACTGTTATTTCATCTAAGCTTTCTGTTGATTTAGATAAAATACGTGAGGCTTCATAATGGATGCATTTAATAAGATGTGACTTTCCAGTGCCGGCTGAACCAGTTATGAAAAGTTTTAAAGGAGTAGGGTTTTTACCATGTACTTTATCTAAACAATATTTACGGATATCATAAAATACTTTCGTTTGAATTTCATTTAAAGACCTCATCAGAGGAATTGCATCTTTTTTGGAAATTCCACTTATGTGTGTTTCAGAACGAATTCTATTTGTATTATTATTAGAAGGCATAATATCGGGTATTTGAGGTTCATGGTCACTTTCCTCGTCGTCATCATTATTGTCTTGTCTAAATTGTTCATGCTCAATCCTATCCAATTCAGTTTCAGGTGCAATTTGAGCCCAGGCATCTTCCATACCGCCACATTTTGCAATTGTCTCTTCTATAGATTCAATATCAATATCGGTTTGAAAGCCTTTTCTGTTTTTTTCAACGATTCCTTTTACGCGAACAAAATTTTCTGATATTTTGATGGATCCGCTTTTATAGAACTCTTCATGTGTATTAAATCGAGGGGGTTTTAACTGTGTATCAAAACGATAAGGTAAAAACAGCTGCATGTTGCTTAGATAGTAATTGTCTGGGTCTTTGGTTTCAGAGAATCTTGCATAACGAATAATGGCTGGGGGGGTTCTTGAACGTTTTATAATAAAACCTAATTCATTTTGCAACTCAAAGGCTGGATTTTTTTCAGAATCGACATTAGGATTTTCTGACTTTGACATAAGTCTATATTCTGACCAAAACTTAGCTATGCACATATCATCAAACGGCTTTCCCTTGGGTCTATTCAAATATCGTTCAACATATCCAACCATAAATATGTTACTGTCTGTTAAAGTACCTTCCTTTGCCCTACTCTGTAACACCTTAATCGGCAAAGTTATTTTAATATTATTTTTACCTGTTGGAATAAATTGAACACAGCGTGAAAATTGCTTTAATGGTAAACCTAAGATTCTGAGAGCACTTTCTGGACCGGATACTTCTCTAGAATGTAAATATGCAGATGAAATTTTACGCATGCATGCTTTTGCTTCTAAGTTATTCTGTTTAGCCTCCTTATATGTTTGGCGTAAAAACAGTCCCATTTCCCTTTCTGATTTAGTGATGTATGAAACTATATATACTACACAGGCATACGCATCAGTGACATATTGTATATCTAGGTTTGCGTTCCAAGCTCTTAACATATGAGAATTATACTGATTAATCCATGATGAATTTACACCCCTTTTAAGAACTATGTAAGTTTTGTTTGTCAGTTTCTCGCATGCTTGTTCAAAAGTTTCTTGACTTATATTCAAATGTGTATATAAAATAGAAAGTGAACTATAACTTTTATCCTCCGATGTCAATTCTTTCCATATTGATTCAAGTATTGCTTTTGCTGTTTGATTAGACATGTTATTTACCTTACTAGTTTCATAGGACACTTGTATGTCATCATTATCATTTTCAGCACTATCAGTAGTATTGTTGATTTCTAAAGGACGACAAATAAACGTTCTGTTAGACGGGGGTTTTGGAAAATTAAATCGACATATTTTCTTGTTTTTCCGACAAGTTTTGGAATGTTTTTTACTGTGTTTTTGCACATTTGAAACAATCTCGTGTAATTCGGGATCTATGCTTTCGTCTGGGAGTTCACACGATATATATTTGTCAATAAATTCGATAACTTTTTCGTCCGAGTCAACATCTAGTTTTGGACTGTCTAAAATGTACACAATTCCATGGATATGGATAGCGCCTCTAGCTTGGATTTCGGATCTAAAAAACCAATCAGTAACTTTGCCTATTGGATTTGATGGACATAATAAAAATTTCCTCAAAAACATATTAAATCTGTGGTCAAACAATCTGGCTATTGTGACAGGATTTGATCTCAAAAGTTCACGTTTCTCCATCCAATTTAAATCGCTCACTTTCTTATTTGACCCTTGTTGTTTTAAAATAGTACTCAAGAATGACTCAAAACGCAATTCACTACATGAAAAAGAAAGAAAATAGGTTGGAGTACCAAGTTGTCTGATCATTGCAAACAAATCTTTCTGGGTTGCTTGCCAAAATGCTGGACTTCCACGACAATTTTTCATAAAAGCATACCCTGTGTCTGAACGTAGAATGTTTTGCAGTGGTTCATCTTGTGTCAACATAGCAGCAGTAATCATATTTCCACCCATTCGACCTTGTCTTAGAGCAATAGATGTACCTGATAATATTTGCTGCAATTCATAAATATATTGGGCATAGAATAAATAGTCTGTACATGAAGCAAATCGAGTATCTACTGACATCAATCTGTTCTTTAAATATTTACCTAGAGTTATTCTTACTTCTCGATTTTCAGAAAATGTATTTTTACCAGTTGGGAATAAATAAGGAAAGGAGCAAGCTTCGTTTGATTTATCCATGAGAACTCTAACGGGTCTGTTTTTTTCGCCTGGAGAAATAGAAAAAATTTTATCAGAATTATTCAAAATATTTGCTGAAACGTCTACCGGTTGAAGACAGGTAGAGCCAATTTCATCACAAGTATACCTAGCTATGTTTTCATCTAATTCATCTAAATCACTGTCACTATTTTCATTATGGTCACTATTATCAGAATTATTCCCCTCCACTGAGTTTAAAATGTTTTGTTCATCAACCCATTCATTGTTTAAGATGACATCATAGTAATGTTTATTATGTGTTTTTAAGTAATTAAGTGCATTTTTAATATTATTTTTTGTAATCGTCTGAAACTCATAATGCCCTTTATTTGACAGTTTTTTCTTTAGCTTAACTCGAATTAATTCATCCTCAGATTGACATCTTGGCAAGACATTAGTCATTTCAGTTAAATTACTTGGCACACAAATTGCTTCACCAACTATTTTCCTATCGTTTTGAGGGGAGACTTTAACTAATTTTAAAAAGACTATATTTTTAGATATCAAGTGTTTTTCTAATTGGTTTAGACATTTTATTGCACCTGGTATTGGACTGGGGTTCATATTATTTACTGCAGATTCTGCTGGCATTTTACCTTGAGAAAGTTTTTTATGACATGTGAAACATATCCATAACGATTTATAATTATCAGACCAAGAACATTCACTTGAGCATTTATCATCACAATCATGGTAGTAAGTTTTTGTTATGCATTTTTTTGCTACAAATTTAATTTTTTGGCTTTTCCCTTCATAAAGGCTCTCTTGACATTCCTTAACTTGGTTTTTAAATAATAATCTATTGCAAACACAACATACATAAATTGGACCTTCAGAGGTGTCTTTCTTAAATTGAGCTAAAGCTGTATCAATATTACTCATTTTACTTTTATTTACTTCTCGTCTCTTCTTTTTTAATTCTTTTGATTTCATTCTATGTTTTATATTGTTTCTGTACTTGAAAATACACTTCTCCTTTGCTTTGTTTCTAAATGTGACATTTCTCAGATATTTTGCTTTTAATTTACATCTCAATTGATTTTCATATTTCTGTATTAGTTTAAGTCTTATCTCGGATGCATATTTCTCTTTGAGTTTTAATCCTAAAAAAGTTCTGTATTTATCTTTTAACGGTTTACATAATTTGCTTTCATACTTTTGTTTTAATTTAGTTTTTAATATAGTTTGGTACTTCAGATAACAATGAAATCTTAAATACTTTTCATAGGCAACTTTTTTAATTTTATTATAACTTATTCTTTCCTTATTAGATTTAATATTAAATTGTAAGCCTTTACTTTTTTGTTGGGAGTATCTATTTTTAAAATAATCTTTCTTCCTTTTTGGGCATTGAAAACGCTTCTTGGAAAAAGTCCACTTATGGCCTCGTTTACGTTTTTTAATCCCCAACTTTTTCAATGTGAAAGAGCTACCATCATTCAGATCATCAGCAAATCTTGAAACATCTTCTACAATTTCATAATGGTTACCATTCTTGTGGTTCAAGTAAATTCCCTCAGATGTATAATTTTCATTCATCTGCAAAACAGAAAATTTTAACCATACCTTATTCGAATATGTATAAATATCAGATTGAAATAAATTTGCTGCAGCATAAATTTCAATTTCAGTGCTCCAAGTTCCTAATAGTCTCATTTTAGAACGTTTAAGGTAATCATCAATTGATATATAAATTGGTTCTAGATAAGGTAAAAAAATGTCTGGATTAGATTTCATATGTTGCACTACAGCCAAACGTATTTTGCGATGATATTCTTCACTAAATGTAAGTGAGTATGATAATGATCTAAAGAAACAATTTCCATCACCTTTAATGGTTAAATACTTAGTAGGAGTTGTCAGTAAGCATGCACGTTCTTCATTTGGGAAACCGAACTCAACAGACTTAAAACCAATTGACTCGCGGATTCGTTTTTTATTTCCTGCTTTAAGGGGATCAAAGAAAAATGAATTTGTTTCAACTTGCATAATCTGTACGTCACCAGTATTCAAAGCAGTCTGAGTTGCAATATACTCATTTTCATATAAAGAGACCGGTTCTACTAATTGAGCTTTGCCTTTATTTTTTGTACTAGAGCTACAAGGTTCATTGTCGGTTTTAGAACACTTGTCATTTATGCTTACATTAATACCTGTGACTTCAAACTGCTCACCTGGTTTACAGTTCATGGATGTAATAAGGTTTAAACAATGGTTATAAACATCGTTTAAGTTGCCACATTCTATAAATATACTAGTTCCATCCGGAATCACCATTCCTAATTGGTTTCTAGAATGAGAATCAAATACAAAATACACATTATACTTCTTCATCACGGCGAAAGTATTCCCATTAAACGTCACAAAGCAGGATTCATATTTACTTAAACAAAGACCAATTGCATCGTGTAGAGAAAGGCCAAAATCGTTAGATATACCAATCAACCCAAATTGAGGTTCATTACTTATGTCCAATTTAAAGGATTGGTTTTCTAATTCAATATTTTCTAAAAGTTCATGTATAAAAATGTACGGATGTCTTATATTAGAAAATGTTTGCAAATATGTATAATACTCGTTACCTAAATCCAAAATTCTATCGAGAGTGGAACTAGTCCATAATTGAAAGTCCATCATATTAAAGTAAACAATAGCAACTAACGAATTGGGTACGCATTGTTTTCCAGCATTGACAGAAAATCTTTTTATATTGCCCTGATTTATGTTTCCCAATATACAGATTTTAGGTTTTACACTTTCAGATTCGATGATGAATTCTTTCTTTCTCTTATACTTTTCAGAATTAGCAGAAGCTGTAGGTATTAATTTTCTTTTAGTTTCTTTCTTATTTCTGCTTAATGTTTTAGATCGTGCTAGACTTTTTGGTGTCAATTTATTTTCAAATTTGATTTTATCTAAATGAAAAAAGTGTTCCGGTTTTTCCTTGTCTATTTGAGAAGCAGCCAATTCTGTTTCAATGGCAACTTTAACTTTAGTTTCATTAACTGCAATTGAAATATCCGATTTTGCGAGTTGCGACTTTCGGTTTTTGTTTACATTTGCTAAATGAGCTAATTTTGACTTCTTTGGACGACCCATTGTGATCTAATTACAGCTAATATATGTTCTTTAAAGTCAACAGTAAAGTAACAAAGGCGAAATTTATTAAGACAGTAGATCGCCTGTACCCACTGAATGTTTTGCAAATATTGTATGATAGTATGATAAGTAGTTAGCACTATGGACAGCTTAGTAGATCAGACAATGGGCCGTCCTACACCCACTGAATTAAGGCGAATTAATATAGACAATGGACCGCCCGTATCCACTGAATGGCTTATGTGACAACAGTAGAGCACCAATCTACCGCAGGCGACTATTGAAATTAAGACAATGGACCACCTGATATCCAATGAATAGCTAGTCGTTCAGACAGTAGAGCGCCTATCTACCGAATTTGAGCTTATACTATAGAGTAAAATAGGAAGCTCACTCCTAAATTACACCAGATTTTCTTCTGATCCACAAAGACTGAAATGAAAGAAAGAGCATTATTCACATATGAATTCAGCGTCGTTCTTGATATCTGAAGTGTTACATATAAGTAACATAGTTTAATATGCCTGAAACAAATGTATAATAAGCCTGAAATATAAAAAAAACCCAATAAAACGACAGTATCAGACTGAACTATAAAAAAATCCCCAAAAAAACGCTGTATAATATGCCTGAAATACAAAAAAAAAAAAAAAATAAAACTGCAGTATAATAAGCCTGAAATACAAATAAACAATAAACCCACAGTATAATAAGCCTGAAATATAAAAAAAACAATAAACCCACAGTATAATAAGCCTGAAATATAAAAAAACAATAAAACCGCAGTATAATAAGCCTGAAATATAAAAAACCAATAAAACCGCAGTATAATAAGCCTGAAGTATACAAAATATCCCAATAAAACCGAAGTATAAGCCTGAAATATAAAAAACCAATAAAACCGCAGTATAAGCCTGAAATATAAAAAGACTAAAACCGCACTATAATAAGCCTGAAATATAAAAAAGAAAACAAAAAAAACGCAGTATAGTAAGCCTGAAATATATATAAAAAAAAGGTTTAATTTACCCAATTGTAACCGTGCAACACTTAATTTATAAATAAGTAGACTAATGAAAGATATAATGGGTTCTTGTAAGAAATTTTAAAACAGACCTTTTCAAAACTTTTTTTCAGGCCTCAAATATAGTAAAAACTTCATATATCAGTGTACATAAAATGCATTTTAAATCAGATTACCTCAGTCCAAATGGGTAGCAGTAATTAAAAATCAAACATTCTTGTTATCAAATGTACCTTTTACGAGATTTCAAAGCGATTTTCCAAATGCTGTAGGTTTATTGGGTACACTGATAGCACCATTCCGATTTTCTTATAAAAATTGTTAAGTAAATTGAAATAATTTCATAGCTATAAGTTGAGATTCAGGAGAGTAAGGGGGGGGGGGGGTATGGCGTCATATCAATGCAACTTCAAGATTAAGTTTCACATTTGACATCATTATGAAGTTAAATAACCCCTTCAGCTTTCTCGTAGCTCTATCGTGCAGTCAAAACTGCCAGTGTCCTTGCAAAAAAGGGTGACTTTATTTATACTGCAGGACTACAGGCAAACTACATGGTTCAATTGTTTTTTTAAACACATCCTATTAGGTTTGGAGGTCCACATTCATTATTTCACCACAATAATAACATCACAATTATACATTGTTTTAATAATTTACAAACAAAATCTTTAATTACTGCTATCCACTTAACTGACATTTAAGAAAAAAAAGTTCCCTTGAAAAAGCAAATCATAAAATATCACAAATGTTTTGATTTATCAGATTTCTGAGACGATATTGTAAACAAATAGTTAATGTTATATTTTTGGACTTGATATTTCAAATATTAAACATAAATTCAACTGGTGATTACACAAGATCTGCCATTTAAATTAACATAGCTAAGAAATATAACATCCTAATCATAATACTTACTCAAGTAATGTAGACTCTGAAATGTAAAATTGAAGTTATATATTATTTGTATCAAAAAAGTGATTTGTATATGCCACTTAACTGAAAAAATAAAAAAAAATTGTATCATTCTCTAATAGATTAAGTCAATTAATAAATGAACAACAATTTAAGTCTATTTGTTATTGATATGCAATAGGTAGGAGTATGCCAAAACATTGTTTGAATTATAATAATATAACTATAATAATGGATATTTTCGAAATTTCTTACTCCAATTATTCCAATGATTTAGCCAGTTTGATAAAACTAAAAGGGGCCAATTGTTTGACAACAAATTGAATCTAATATAAGCCTTTTACTTACCACGAAATAGTGGGAACGTTCAGTTATAGCAGGAAATAAATCAACCTGTCAGCTTTAGATTGTATTTGTTGTATACAGTTATAAGTTCACACTTAAAAGACAAAAACATTCATTTCAAGTGTTCATTAATGAATAAGATTGTAACATGTCATCCTTTTCCATAATTTTATTGTTTCAAAAATTATAAATTAGCGAGATGTAGGCAACATTTCTATTGGTGCTCTCATTTATGCAGTTTTCATTGACATTATCTTATAAGTGAATTTCAGTAATTTCAGAATTGAGATTTCTTTCTAATCTTCTTCACGTGTCATAGAGTCCATATGTGTCCAGAATTATCCGTGTCAGAAAATTAAAATAACTACCACCATATATATCAGATATAAATAGAAATAGAACTGAAATTTGGTTTGGCATTGCATTCCCAACATATTACAAAATCTTTGATTGCCATATTATGACGCACTTCAATTATTTTTTTTGGACTTACCAAGAATCTGTGAATAAACTTCAAATTAATTAAACTTGTCTGATGACAATGTATTCTTTAAACCACACTGAAAAAAATTAGAATAAATTTGACACAATAAACATAAATAAACTTAAGCTGACTTAACAAGATATCTTGCCAGGCAAGGAAACATGCGCCCACACATCAGCATTGTTAAATCATATTTTTGCCTTGATTGATAGAAGGGTTTGTTTGTATATATAGATGCTAAGTCCTCAAATGTGAACTTGAACACAGTCTTATCAATTCCAATGCTCACACCAAGTTTTATTAAATTCCATTGAAAATTGTAGCTTCTTTTGCACCAATAATAAATTTTGGACGCGGTTTTTACTTAGTCAAGGGCAATAACTAAAAAAAACGTTCATTTAAGTTGTTAAATTCAAACTTGACTCCCGTCTTATCAATTCCAATGTTCACACCATTTAATCAAAATCAATTTAAAAATGTAGCTTCTATTGCACCCACAATAAAATGTTGACAATAACTCGCAAACAATTCATCGAACAATTGTCCTACTCGAACTTAACTGGTGGCTTATGAATTCCAATGCTCACACCACGTTTTATTCAAATCCATTGAAAATTGTAGCTTCTATTGTGTCTACAACAAATGTTGACAGTCGGACCGACGACAATATTGTATACGTCGACATTTTCATGTTGGAGTATTAAAATGAAATGAATGGAGTTTTACATCCTACTCTTCTGCACCTTATGGCCCAATGAAGACGGGTGACATAAGAGAGCCTGTTCTATGTTCAATGTAGTGGTAATAAACATAATGTTCATAATTGCGCTTTTAATGCGAAAAAATAAAAAAAAGTCTAAGGTATATAGCCTATGAAATAATACTCACCTTGGAAGAAAATCTGTTTCTTTTTATCTGAAATCATAAAAGCAATATATTAGAGAGCTATTTATAGTGGCGATACCGTGTAACCAAATAGTTGGAGTTTCCATTGACATGAGTTCTTAAAGAGAAAGATTCGCCATTTGACCGATCTTTCAGTAGTATCAGAACCGAGAATTATTTCTATCTGATCTTTTTCACGGCCCCATTGAGTCATTATCCGCGTTAGAAAATTAAAGTAACCTTTATTTGTTAAAATTACCACCATATATATCAGATATAAATAGAAATAGAACTGAAATTTGGTTCCCAACATATTACAAAATCTTTGAATGCCATATCATGACGCACTCAATGAGAAGTTAATATTTTTTTGGACTTACCAAGAATCTATAAATAAACTTCAAATTAATTAAACTTGTCTGATGACAATGTATTCTTTAAACCACACTGAAAAGAATTAGAATAAATTTGACACAATAAACATAAATAAACTTAAGCTGACATAAGAAAGACTAGTGAATGTAGTGGTAATGAACATTATCTTAATAATTGCCAACGTAATAGAAAAAAAGTGGTTGCCGGGCAAGATATTTTCTTATTAACTGACTTGCCAGGCAAGGTAACATACGCCCACTTCAGCAAACAGAATATTCCATGTTTTTTCAATTAATCAAGGGCAATAACTCATTAACCAACATCTGGAATCGCACCATTTTTGAACTTGTCCGAGATGTTATTAAGATGAATACACAAGTTTCATTCAAATCGGATAAAAACTGCAGCTTCTATTGCGTACACAAGTAAATAGTAACGCTTTTTTCATTTAATCAAGGGTCATAACTCATAAACCAACATCTGGAATCGTGCCATTTTCGAACTTGTCCGAGATATTATCAAGATGAATACACATACCAAGTTTCATTGAAATCAGATAAAAACTCTGGCCTGTACACAAGTAATTGTTGACGGACAGATGGACGGTTACAGGGACGGATGGACGGACGGACTGAGAGACGGACATGGGTGATGGCAATATATGTCCACATTTTCAAGTGGGCGTATAAAAAAACAAAAACCATTCATCGAAATGTAGACAAATTCGAACTTGACCCAGATCTAAAAGTTCACACCAGATATCATTCAAATCAAATTAAAACTACGGTAGTTCACAAGCAATTTTGATGAGTTTTGATTAAAACAAAGGCATTAACTCATCGTTCATCGAAAAATGATTAATATCGAACTGTTCAAGATCTCGTCAATATAAATGATCACACCAAATTTCATTCAAATCAGAATTGTTGACTATCGCGTTCATTAACCAATTCTGGACAACCGGGGTGACATTATTAATGTGGGAATATATAAATAAAAAAAATCAAGCCTATGGATTAATACTTACCTTGGAAAAAATCTGTTTCTTTCTATCTGAAGTCATAAAAGCAATAAATTTACATCCATCTCTAATCAAACTGAATTTATTTTAAGAAAGTTAATTACACATAAAAAGAACTAATTGTTAGTTAAGCAGTTTGACCTATTTTGTTTTTGTTTTGCATTATATTGGCTGGATATGTTTAGACTTGTCAATGGATACAATTCTTATTTGGTGTCAGCATAAAGGCTGAAGTCAACCTCTCATGTTCTCAAGTAAACCAAAAGAAATGTAGTCAATAATTAGAAATATCAAATAGAGACTTCCCTCCTCCAAGAAAACTTATGTTACTAATTAGTAATATTGTAGGGTATAGGCCTATAATAGGCTACCGGTATATGAATTTTTCAAACTAAAATATGATTAAAATTATGCCTACAAAACTTGGGGAAAGGAAAATTTTGATTAGATTGTATCCCATAAGACATATTCCTAATTCTGGCCCAATTGTGAAATGAAATGCACACCTATTACAAAAATTGTGAGAGGAAATAGATAATATTAGATCTGATCATTGATAACTTTACGGGTCATTCTGTTTTTTTTTTTTTTTCTTTTGGCTTTTGTAGGTAAACTCTAAATAAATGTTTCCCTGAACGTATCTGAAAGTTTTGCATAATACATCTTAATTGTTAATTTTAAATTAAGTTTACTCCTTTTCAGTTAATAATTTTCATTTCTAAAACTATTTTAAGTAGGCTCCCACTGAACATTTACGTGGTAAATAGCCATTGCCATCACACACATTCTCGTTTTCCATTTTTCCATTCCAAGTCTTTTCCATTTCTCGCAAATGAAACCAAAGATTGATAATAAAAAAAGAAATCCATTTAACTACGCAAATTTGAAAGAAATAGAATGTACCTTAAAAAGAATGACTTACCTCTAGAAAGATGATTCAACGAGTGTAATCGTTTTAATATTCAGCGGAAATGCACGGATTCAACAAGTCATTTCGGTAACTTACCATTCTGTCACTTTTTTGGGTCAAATCGGCACAACACTGAGTCATTTCTGCATATACACAGTTTTTTCGATACATTCTGATAAGGGTTGCGATTTCCATATTTTGGAATTATAATAAGAGAAATATTTTCGGTTACATTATCCCATTTTAGTCTTAGTCACAAACCAGTGTATCTAATCACCAAAGTAACATAGACAATTGGCCCTTTAAGGACCCCAAAATGAAGAATAGTTGATGATTAGATATTCAAGATTATGCGTTATAGAGTTATATATATATATAATTTTGTTTCGTTGACTTGCAAAAACATAATGAATTTATTTAAATTAGTTTTAATTCGCCACATCTGCTATGGAACAGGTTAAGTTCATAAAAACAAAATACCATAATAATTAATTGTTTCACTTCGTATGACGTCATTTAGTCACGTGATCAATGTGCATTTCCAAAGACACCCCAAGCCTTGCACGTCCACATAAATAATGAACAATATCTGGATTATTTAATCGGTGAGCTTGATTTGACAATAAGAGATTCCAATACACAAGGACATAGTCATCTCTAACATTGAGTCCACGGGGTCAATACAATGGATGTTAAAACAAACAAGTATCCTACATATGTATTGAATCTACAGATCTATGATACTGCGTTCTGGTGATATATTATTTTACTGCATATAAGTAAAATAAATAGAAGTCTATATCCATAATAAATGTTTTCTCTGTATAAAGGTCGTTTTGACTCAAAGAATAATGAGGATCGCTCAAACTCATGTCATGTAGATCGCCCAAACGCATATTCCATAAACAACTTCATAGATGAAATTCGCAATTTTCAAATTGGGATAAAACGGAAAGTATACCACGTACAACAAAATATAATATATCAATGGATAGATATTTTCGAGAGCTATCATATTTATGCAGCTCACAAGGTCACCAAAGGTCAAGGTTAAAATATACGACCATTTGAAGTCTTTATATATAACTATCAGTTAAAATATCAAAATCAAAATCAAAATTCAAAAATCGGTTTCCAAATATGATTCAGAAATCGACATAACATTCTATAGACATCAAAATTACACGAATCGGAGTATCTCCAGAGGCCCCATTTCGATTTAATGAAAATTACGCACAGTTAGTAGAGAAGAAAATACAAAATTTCCAAATACTAAAAATCGCATTTTTGGTGAAAATATGTGGTTTTATATATCATTAAAAAGAGCAGATAAACTGTAATAAGATTCAATAGGAATTTTTGTTATTTATAAATTAGTTCACGTAACAGAGCTCTTTAAAAATAAAAATCACAAATTTCAATCGGTTATAAAACTGGAAGTAGACATCGGACAACACAAATGAATATATCATTGAATAGATATCATCAAGGGCAATAAATCGTGTTCAGGTCACAAGGTCACCGAAGGTCAAGGTCACGAAATACGGGCCTTTGAAATTTTGGTCATTACCAAGAAAATTAAAATGGAAATAAAAGAAAATCAAAATAAAAAATCAAGATTCGGCTTCTAAACAAAATTGCGCAATCGACTCTAGTTATTAGATATGAAAAAATAACGAAAATCGCTTTATTCGTTGAGGCCCCATTTTGAATTTTACAAAAGTTTGACATTTCAATATGGCGGCTGATCTTTTGCTTCCGGCCCGGATTTTTTCATCTTCGTTTTTTTGTATGACTATTTGTAGCATGTTGCAAAACGAAGTTTTGAAATATCTTAAGAATTCCGGAAGTTAGGTTTTTAAAATTTACAAGAGAATAACTTCAAAACCGGAAGTGACGTCAAAAATTTGAAAAATAATTTTAGATCGCATTTAAAATGTCTATCTATCTATAAGTTTTCAGATGGATGAGAATAAAATTGTAGAAGTTGAAAAAAACGCAAATATTAAAATTTAAAAAGTCAGCTACAAAAGTAATAAAATTAGCAGTTATAAACTGCAGTTATGTAGCTAGCAGTTTAAAGAAGCTAACAAAAGAAGTTATGTCAAAATCAGTTGAAAAATAAAGATAATAAAGAGCAAAAACCAAAAAAACGCCATTGCCCACAGCTCGTTTCCGGTTGCTCTAAATAACGTCATTTCACATTTAACAAATACAAGTCTCGCAGCTTGAATAGGCAATAGCAACTAGTAGTTTGTGGCAAGTTGCCTTCTATGAGAATAATCGAATGTGAAATTCGAAAAAAAAAAAAAAAAGACATTTCGAAAACAAAGCAGTGCGTTCGATGAACGCACTGCAAAAAAAAAAAAGAATTGACAAACCGAAAACAAACTGGGACTTTGCTGAAAGCAAAGTCCCACAACTAGAGCCACACGTGGCACAGAGTGGGACTTTGCTAACGTTGCAAAATTGCAACAAACAGGCCGAAACATCTGATTTTCTGGGAGAAACTGGCCAAAGCAACGAGGTATCTGTGTGCAAAGAATTTTTTGGAAAAATGTTATTTTCTACAGATGTAAAGCGCTGACCGATATAACTAGTAAATTGGAAGTTTACCCGTATGTGCCACGCCCATCTAATTTACTTTTGGCGTAAATCTAATCTCATACAAAATATATATTCATGGTACAAATTTGAAGCTTGTACATCTAATAGATCACGAGATATACACAAATACGTTTCAAAAAAGCAAAATGTACTTTATTTTAAAAGTCCAAAAATTAAATTTTCATTTTAAAAACTTTTGTTGTGCATCGCTGGAAAGAGGACAAAAGGCGCCTTCGGAATGTGAAAAAAATAACCCTCTAAATTAATTAGGTCACGCTCTAGAGCAGTCCAACGTTGCAAATTTTGCTGCTTTCGAGCAGCTATAAAACCGGAAATAGACGTCAGAAGTCTAATGCCAAATTGTCAACTGATAGCTAAAGTCAGTGACCAATGACCTTGTAAAGGTCAAGGTCACCAAAGGTCAAAGTCACTAGAAACAAGCCCCAAACTAAAAAAAAAAACTGATTTTTTGCAAATGTCGCAAAATTGCAACAAACAGGTAGAAACATTTGATTTTTTGGGATAAACTGGCCAAAGTAATGAGATATATGTATGCAAGGTACTTTTTTGAAAAATGTTATTTACTGCAGCCGTAAATCGCTGACCGATATAAATGGTAAATTTGAAGTTCACCCGGATGTGCCACGCCCATTTCGTTTTATTGGAGGTGAATCTAATCATATTCAAAATGTATATTCACAGTAAAAATTTGAAGCTTGTACAGCTAATAGATCACGAGATATACAAATATACATTTCAAGGAAGCGAAATACGGCAAAATGTACTTTTCTTTGCAAAAATCAAAAAATTCAATTTTCATTTTACAAACTTTTGTTCTATATCGTTGGAAAGAGGACAAAAAACAATCTAAGAATCTGAAAAAATTAACACTCTAAATTAATTAGGTCACGCTCTGGAGCAGCCCAAAGTTGCGAATTTTGCTGTTTTCGGGCAGCTATAAAACCGGAAGTAGACGTCGGAGGTCAAGTTCAAAGTATCAACTGATAGCCAAGGTCTATGACCTTTGACCTACTAAAGGTCATGGTCACCAAAGGTCAAGGTCACGAGAAATAAGCCCCCAAACTTCGAAAAAATTCAACCGGATGTTGCAAAAAAGCAAAAGCAAAAATCGATTTCCAACATTTTGATCGCAATCGACTAAGCTTTCCAGAAATATAAACATCACACAAATCGCTCTTACCGTAGAGGCCCCATTTTGAGTTTTACAAAAAAGTGACATTTCAAGATGGCGGCCAAAGTTTTACTTCCGGACTGGATTTTTTTTTTAAATCGGCCAGTTTTTTTAAAAAGATATTGTTCAACACAAGTTTCAATGACCAGTGACAATTAGACCGGAAGTAGACCGAAAATCAGAGATTTCAACTTTGAACCCTTTTTTAGCTTAAACCGGAAGTGACGCAAAATATTTGACAATGTCATTTTGTTCAGATTTATAGTCTATCTAAGCACCTAAAATTGGAACTTAATCGGACAGAAATTTAAAAAATGGTAAAAAAATTCGAAAATACGGCAAAAGATTGTCTGCTACGAATTTTCGAAATTCGAATTTTTTTAACTGCTATCCTATTGGATATTGTATGTAGATTCTGAAAATGAAAACCCGATGAAAATCGGCCCAAAATTGCGCCTTCTAGAGCCGAAAAACTGTTTTTTGCAAATGTTGCACTGTTGCACTTCTGGTTTTGCAAAAATGTTCCAATATAAATTCATTAACATTTTTGCCACTACAGAAGGTCTAGGAAATTTGAATGGTTGCTGCAACTACTGTAGTTTAAGAGCAGGAAGGTGTGGAAAAATCGAAAAAAAAAAAAAAAAAGAGACATTTCGAAAACAAACTGGGACTTTGCTAACGTTGCAAAATTGCAACAAACAGCCCGAAACATTTGATTTTCTGGAAGAATCTGGCCAAAGCAACGAGGTATCTGTGTGCAAAGTACTTTTTTGAAAAACGTTTTTTCCTACAGATGTAAAGCGCTGACCGATATAAGTGAACAATTGGAAGTTTACCCGGATATGCCACGCCCATCTCATTTATTTTGGAGTAAATCTAATCACATTTGAAATGTATATTCGCGGTACAAATTTGAAGCTTGTACATCTAATAGATCACGAGATATACACAAATACGTTTCAAAAAAGCAAAATGTACTTTAATTTTAAAAGTCCAAAAATAAAAATTTTCATCATAAAAACTTTTGTTGTGCATCGCTGGAAAGAGGACAAAAGGCGCCTTCGGAATGTGAAAAAAAATAATCCTCTAAATTAATTAGGTCACGCTCTAGAGCAGTCCAACGTTGCAAATTTTGCTGCTTTCGAGCAGCTATAAAACCGGAAATAGACGTCAGAAGTCTAATGCCAAATTGTCAACTGAAAGCCAAAGTCCGTGACCTATGACCTTGTAAAGTATCTCCTTTATTGAAGAGTTCTACTTTTAGCGTGCCTGGAACGGTTCCGAGAACGGTTCTCACTCGACAACGTAAACCTTCAGTAATAACATATGTATGATAGTATAAAGCAATAGTAATTATAAACGGAAACGTTAAGTTTCGTTTTACAGGTCTTGATAAAAGCAGTTTGGCATGATGCGGCAAGTTAAACAAATCCACCGTCATAACCTTAGTTCACAAATATAAAAAAACAAAGGCATTTGTCACAAATTGAAATGTAAACCTAAATTAACTAAATTATGCAATATAAACACTAAATGACAACCTACACTCCAGCAATAACATAGTATAAAGCAATAGTAATCTAAAATAATCATTAATTGCTCTTAATAAGAACACAAATTTACAAAATTCCAGCGAACTACGTGTCATCAAAAACGGATGCCTTTGGGCTGTGACAAACTAATAGAATTCTTTTGATGTCTAGATCAAAGAATGCACTTGGAAACTTTGTTCATATTCACCAATTGATAATACACAGTCAGTTAATGACCAGTTGATATTACTCAATGAAAACTTCAACTGTTCAAATAAGCCAACATGTAATATAAACTATCAAGCTATCGAATTTCGCATGGCTGTTTAACTGGGTCTATTCATTGGAGTTGAAAAACGAAAACACTGATGGATATCCCGGATATTAGCCCACTGCTCTAGAAAGAACAAGGTTATCCAAAGTCATGATCAAAAATAAAAGAAATAAGGAAGTTATAAAACCTGTTCCCTTTTTGAACTAAAAGGCTGACATTATTGATTGTTTCAAACAAATCAACCAAATTAATGATGAACATCTGTGCAAAGTCCTATTATGAACAAAGTGTTTTTGCGGAAGTTATGAACCAAACTCCATAAGTATGCAATCAGGATACAACCCAAATGTGTCACGCCCATTCGAAAATATTTTAAAGATGCATTCCCTTCTTTTAATTGAAAAAAAAAAAATGGTAATACTTACATAAATAGAGAGTAGAGGTGTTCTAATGACTTGGAAAAATAGTAGCCTGTCTCACAGATCCTTAGTTAAGTCGTAATTAAGCTATTTACGACAAGGATTTCCTCTTTAGTACCCTACATTACCATTCAAAAGAGGAAAACCTTGCTGTAATTCGCTTAATTAAGACTTAACTAAGGACCTGTGAGACAAGCTACTAGTCATTAGAACACCTCTACTCTCTATTTATGTAAATATTAGCCATTTCATTTTCATCAATGAAAACAATGGAAGCCATCTTTAAATGTAATCAATTGGTATAAATATGTCAATATATATTCAAAATTTGAAGCATCTACATGAGATATACACACCATAAAGGTGAAAAAAGCGAAAATACAAAAATTGGAAAAATGGAAATTCTAAAACGCGTTCCCTTTTTTGAAGCCTTTGTTCAAAATATCTGACTTTCTGGTATAAAATGGCCAAAGCATCGAGGTACCTGTGTGCAAAGTACTTTTTTGAAAAAACGTTATTTCCTACAGACTTAAAGCGCTGACCGATATAAATGGTAAATGGGAAGTTTACCCGGATGTGCCACGCCCATCTCATTTTTTTTGGCGTAGGTCTAATCACATTCACAATGTATATGCACGGTACAAATTTGAAGCATGTACATCTAATAGATCACGAGATATACACACATACATTTCTAAAAACACGTCAATACGGCAAAATGTACTTTTATTTTAAAAAATCAAAAATTTCAATTTTCATTTTAAAAACCTTTGTTATACATCGTTGGAGAGAGGACAAAAAGCACTTTAAGAATCTGAAAAAAATAACACTATAAATTAATTAGGTCACGCTCTGGAGCAGCCCAAAGTTGCGAATTTTGCTGTTTTCGGGCAGCTATAAAACCGGAAGTAGACGTCGGAGGTCAAAGTTCAAAGTATCAACTGATAGCCAAGGTCAATGACCTTTGACCTACTAAAGGTCATGGTCACCAAAGGTCAAGGTCACAAATTTGAAGCTTGTACATCTAATAGATCACGAGATATGCACAAATACATTTCAAAAAAGCAAAATGTACTTTAATTTTAAAAGTGCAAAAATTAAATTTTCATTTTAAAACTTTTGTTATTCATTGCTGGAAAGTGGACAAAAAGCGCCTAGTATCTGAAAAAAAAAACCTCTAAATTAATTAGGTCACGCTCTAGAGCAGTCCAAAGTTGTGAATTTTGCTGTTTTCGGGCAGCTATAAAACCGGAAGTGGACGTCAGAGGTCAAATGTTAAAGTATTAACTGATAAACAAGGTCAATGACATTTTACCTACTAAAGGTTAAAGTCACCAAAGGTCAAGGTCACGAGAAATAAGCTTCCAAAATTAGAAAAAAATCAACCGGTTTGCTATTGCGAGAAATTGCAACAAACAGGCCGAATCATCTGATTTTCTTGGATGAACTGGCCAAAGCAATGAGATATCTGTGTGCAAGTACTTTTTAAAAAAAACGCTTTTTCCTACAGATGTAATTCGCTGACCTATGAAAAGGGTAAATTCGAAATTTACCCGGATATGCCACGTCCATCTCATTTTTTTTAGCGTGAATCCAATCACATTCAAAATGTTTATTCACGGTACAAATTTGAAGTTTGTACATCCAATAGATCACGCAATATACACATACACATTTCAAAAAAACGTAAACACGACAAAATGTACGTGTTATATTCAAAAATCAAAAACTTCAATTTTCATTTTACAAACCTTTGTTATATATCATTGGAAAGAGGACAAAAAACAACTTAAGAATCTGAAAAAATTAACACTCTAAATTAATTAGGTCACGCTCTAGAGCAGCCCAAAGTTGCGAATTTTGCTGTTTTCGGGCAGCTATAAAAACCGAAGTAGACGTCGGAGGTCAAAGGTCAAAGTATTAACTGATAGCCAAGGTCAATGACCTTTGACCTACTAAAGGTCACGGTCACCAAAGGTCAAGGTCACGAGAAATAAGCTTTTAAAAATTGAAAAAATTCAACCGGAAGTTGCAAAAAAGCAAAATCGAAATTCAAAAATCGGCTTCCCAGTTTTGGCTACAATTTTTGTGTTCTTTCATTTGACACAAAAATCATCAAGATCGGACCAGCCATAATGTCTGAATAAAAATCGGCCACTTTCAGGAAAATCAAAATGGCGGCGAAAGTTGCGCATGCGGCCTTGATTTTATTTTCTTCGTTTTTTTGTATGGCTAATGGCTACCCAATGATACAAGTTTGAATGTCATATATTAATAAAACCGGAAGTTATTCAACATGACGTAAAAACTCCATTTTTCGCAAAAACCGGAAGTGACGCAAAACTTTTGACCTACTTTTTGAAAATAGTTTCATGGGCTTCTTATGCTCAATTTTTTCAGATCGCTCACACTAAAAACAAAAAAGTTGCAAAAAATTGCAAAATACGGCAAAAAATTGTGTGCTACGAATCTTTGAAAATTGAAATTTTGAACTGCTATCTGATCAGAAGTTACTTGCAGATTACAAAAATGAAACCCGAAGAAAATCGATCAAAAATTGCGACAGCTAGAGCCAATTTGCTATTTTTTAGGTTGTTGCAACGCAGCACTTCCGGTTTTGCAAAAATGTTCAATTTATATTCATTAGAAACGTCGCCACTACAGAAGGTCTAGACAAGTTGCGAAAAAATTGCTACTATTGTAGCCTAGGCTGTGTGAGGTGTGTAAATTTCGAAAAAAAAAAAAACCAGAGCCACACGTGGCACAGAGTGGGACTTTGCTAACGTTGCAAAATTGCAACAAAACAGGCCGAAACATCTGATTTTCTGGGAGAAACTGGCCAAAGCAACGAGGTATCTGTGTGCAAAGAATTTTCGGGAAAATGTTATTTCCTACAGATGTAAAGCGCTGACCGATATAACTGGTAAATTGGAAGTTTACCCGTATGTGCCACGCCCATCTAATTTACTTTTGCGTAAATCTAATCTCATACAAATATATATTCATGTACAAATTTGAAGCTTGTACATCTAATAGATCACGAGATATACACAAATACGTTTCAAAAAAGCAAAATGTACTTTAATTTTAAAAGTCCAAAAATTAAATTTTCATTTTAAAAACTTTTGTTGTGCATCGCTGGAAAGAGGACAAAGGGGCCTTCGGAATGTGAAAAAAATAACCCTCTAAATTAATTAGGTCACGCTCTAGAGCAGTCCAAAGTTGCGAGTTTTTCTGTTTTCGGGCAGCTATAAAACCAGAAGTAGACGTCGGAAGTCTAATGTCAAATTGTCAACTGATAGCAAAGTCAGTGACCAACGACCTTGTAAAGGTCAAGGTCACCAAAGGTCAAGGTCACTCGAAATAAGCCCCTAAACAAACAAAAATGATTTTTTGCAAATGTCGCAAAATTGCAACAAACAGGCAGAAACATTTGATTTTTTGGGATAAACTGGCCAAGTAATTAGGTATATGTATGCAAGGTACTTTTTTGAAAAACGTTATTTCCTGCAGCCGTAATACGCTGACCGATATAAATGGTAAATTGAAAATAACCCGGATGTGCCACGCCCATCTCGTTTTTTTGGACAGGAATCTTATCATATTCAAAATGTATATTCACGGTACAAATTTGAAGCTTGTACATCTAATAGATCACGAGATATACACACAAACATTTCAAGGAAGCGAAAATACGGCAAAATGTACTTATCTTTGCAAAAATGAAAAACTTCAATTTTCATTTTACAAACTTTTGTTATATATCCTTGGAAAGAGGACAAAAAGCACTTTAAGAATCTGAAAAAAATAACACTCTAAATTAATAAGGTCACGCTCTAGAGCAGTCCAAAGTTGCGAATTTTACTGTTTTTGGGCAGCTATAAAACCGAAGAAGATGTCGGAGGTCAAAGGTCAAAGTATCAACTGATAGCCAAGGTCAATGACCTTTGACCTACTAAAGGTCACGGTCACCAAAGGTCAAGGTCACGAGAAATAAGCCCCCCAAACTTCGAAAAAATTCACCGGATGTTGCAAAAATGCAAAAGCGAAATTCAAAAATCGGCTCCCAATGTTTTTTCGCAATCGACTGAGGATTCCAGAAATGTAATTATCGCAGAAATTAGACATAACCCTGAGGCCCCATTTTTACTTTTACAAAAAAGTAACATTTCAAGATGGCGGGCCAAAGTTTCACTTCGGTTCGGATTTTTTCTTCTTCGTTTTTTTGTCTTCTAATTCAATTAAGATTGACATAAATTTTGTTGCGATACATCAATTACAGCACAAGTAGGTCACCGGAAGTTTAAACCCTTTTTACGCTGAAACCGGAAATGAAGCAAAAATTTTGACTCTGCCAATGTTTTCATATTCATGACACTGAAGGCACCCAAATTTTCAGATCAATCGGTCTTTAAATAGCAAAACTGTGCAAAATACGGACAAAAAAATGTGTGCAACGAATTTTGAAAATTGAAATTTTGAACTGCTATCTGATCCGAAGTTACTTGCAGATTACAAAAATGAAAACCCGAAGAAATCGATCAAAAATTGCGACAGCTAGAGCCAATTTGCTACTTTTTAGGCAAGTTGCAACGCAGCACTTCCGGTTGTGCAAAATGTTCCAATTTATATTCATTAGAAACGTCGCCACTACAGAAGGTCTGGAGAAGTTGAGAAAAAATGCAACTATTGCAGCCTAGGCACAGTGAGGTGTGTAAATTTCGAAAAAAAAAAAAACTAGAGCCACACGTGGCCAGAGTGGGACTTTGCTAACGTTGCAAAATTGCAACAAACAGGCCGAAACATCTGATTTTCTGGGAGAATCTGGCCAAAGCAACGAGGTATCTGTGTGCAAAGTACTTTTTTGAAAAACGTTTTTTCCTACAGATGTAAAGCGCTGACCGATATAGTGAGGAATTGGAAGTTTACCCGGATGTGCCACGCCCATCTCATTTATTTTGGCGAAAATCTAATCACATTTGAAATATATATTCGCGGTACAAATTTGAAGCTTGTACAGCTAATAGATCACGAGATATACACAAATACATTTCAAAAAAACAAAATGTACTTTAATTTTAAAAGTGCAAAAATTAAATTTTTATTTTAAATTTTTTTGTTATACATCGCTGGAAAGTGGACAAAAGGCGCCTTAAGAATCTGAAAAAAATAACCCTCTAAATTAATTAGGTCACGCTCTAGAGCAGTCCAAAGTTGTATATTTTGCGGTTTTCGGGCAGATATAATACCGGAAGTAGACGTCGAAGGTAAAATATCAATTTGTCAACTGAAAGCCAAAGTCCGTGACCCATGACCTTGTAAAGGTCAAGGTCACCAAAGGTCAAGGTCACGAGAAAGAAGCCCCACAAGTCGAAAATTAACTGATACTTTTTGCTAGTGTTGCAAATTGCAACAAACAGGCCGAAGCATCTGATTTTTCGGGATCCACTGGCCAAAGCAATGAGGTATCTGTGTGCAAGGTACTTTTTTTTTAAAACGTTATTTCCTACAGCCGTAATTCGCTGACCTATATAAATGGTAAAATGGAATTTTACCCGGATGTGCCACGCCCATCTCATTTTTTTTGTATGAATGTAATCACTTTCAAAATGTATATTCACGTTACAAATTTGAAGCTTGTACAACTAATAGATCACGAGATATACACACATACATTTCCAAAAAACGCAAATACGGCAAAATGTACTTTTATTTTCAAAATCAAAAAATTCAATTTTCATTTTAAAAACCTTTGTTATACATCGTTGGAAAGAGGACAAAAAGCACTTTAAGAATCTGAAAAAAACAACACTCTAAATTAGTTAGGTCACGCCCTAGAGCATTCCAAAGTTGCGAATTTCGCTGTTTTTGGGCAGCTATAAAACCGGAAGTAGACGTCGGAGGTCAAAGGTCAAAGTATCAACTGATAGCCAAGGTCAATGACCTTTGACCTACTAAAGGTCATGGTCACCAAAGGTCAAGGTCACGAGAAATAAGCCCCCAAACTTTGAAAAAATTGAACCGGATGTTGCAAAAATGCAAAAGCGAAATTCAAAAATCGACTTCCAATGTTTTTTTGCAATTTTTATGTTCTTTCATTTGACACCAAAATCATCTCAATCGGATAAGCCATAATGTCTGAATTAAATTTGCGCAATTTCAGAAAAATCAAAATGGCGGCGAAAGTTGCGCATGCGGCCTTGATTTTATTTTCTTTGCTTTTTTGTATGGCTAATGGCTACCCGATGATACAAGTTTGAATCTCATACATTAATAAAACCGGAAGTTATTCAACCGGACGTAAAACTCTATTTTTCGCAAAAACCGGAAGTGACGCAAAAATTTTGACTTACTTTTTGGAAATCATTCCATGGGCTACATATACTCAATTTTTTTAAGATAAATCGGTCTTTAAATAACAAAGTTGCAAAAATGTGCAAAATACAGCAAAAAAATGTGTGCTACGAATTTTCGAATTTTGAAATTTTGAAATTGCTATCT
Source organism: Nipponacmea schrenckii (assembly GCA_030562195.1). Lineage (NCBI taxonomy): Eukaryota > Metazoa > Mollusca > Gastropoda > Lottiidae > Nipponacmea > Nipponacmea schrenckii. The sequence continues at coordinate 16,581,129 of JAUJPP010000005.1, read as the reverse complement.
TGTTGGAAATTATTTCACGTTTCCAAAAATGCAAACCCGAAGAAAATCGATTGAAAATTGCGACTTCTAGAGCCACTGACCGACTTTTTAGGTATGTTGCAATGCAGCACTTCCGGTTTTGCAAAAATGTTCAAATGTTCATTCATTAGAAACGTCGCCACTACAGAAGGTCTGGAGATGTTGTGAAATTGCTGCAACTATTGCAGCCTAGGCTGTGTGAGGTGTGTAAATTTCGAAAAAAAAAAAAAAAAAAAAAAAAAAAAAAAAAAAAAAAAGAGACATTTCGAAAACAAACTGGGACTTTGCGGTAGCAAAGTCCCAAAAAAAAAAGAATTGACAAACCGACAACAAACTGGGACTTTGCCGAAGGCAAAGTCCCACAACTAGAGCCACACGTGGCACAGAGTGGGACTTTGCTAACGTTGCAAAATTGCAACAAACAGCCCGAAACATTTGATTTTCTGGGAGAAACTGGCCAAAGCAACGAGGTATCTGTGTGCAAAGTACCTTTTTGATAAACGTTATTTCCTACAGACGTGGAGCGCTGACCGATATAAATGAAAAATTGTAAGATTACCCGGATGTGCCACACCCATCTCATTTATTTTGGCGTAAATCTAATCACATTTGAAATGTATATTAACGGTTCAAATTTGAAGCTTGAACATCTAATAGATCACGAGATATGCACAAATACATTTCAAAAAAGCAAAATGTACTTTAATTTTAAAAGTGCAAAAATTAGATTTTCTTTTTAAAAACTTTTGTTATACATTGCTGGAAAGTGGACAAAAAGCGCCTTAAGAATCTGAAAAAATTAACCCTCTAAATTAATTAGGTCACGCTCTAGAGCAGTCCAAAGTTGTGAATTTTGCTGTTTTCGGGCAGCTATAAAACCGGAAGAGGACGTCGGAGGTCAAATGTTAAAGTATTAACTGATAAACAAGGTCAATGACATTTTACGTACTAAAGGTCAAAGTCACCAAAGGTCAAGGTCACGAGAAATAAGCTTCCAAAATTAGAAAAAAATCAACCGGTTTGCTATTGTCGAGAAATTGCAACAAACAGGCCGAATCATCTGATTTTCTGGGATGAACTGGCCAAAGCAATGAGATATCTGTGTGCAAAGTACTTTTTTAAAAAAACGCTTTTTCCTACAGACGTAATTCGCCGACCTATGAAAGGGGTAAATTCGAAATTTACCCGGATATGCCACGCCCATCTCATTTTTTTTAGCGTGAATCCAATCACATTCAAAATGTTTATTCACGGTACAAATTTGAAGTTTGTACATCCAATAGATCACGCAATATACACATATACATTTCAAAAAAACGTAAACACGACAAAATGTACTTGTTATATTCAAAAATAAAAAAAATCAATTTTCATTTTACAAACTTTTGTTATATATCATTGGAAAGAGGACAAAAAACAACTTAAGAATCTGAAAAAATGAACACTCTAAATTAATTAGGTCACGCTCTAGAGCAGCCCAAATTTGCGCATTTTGCTGTTTTCGGGCAGCTATAAAACCGGAAGTAGACGTCGGAGGTCAAAGGTCAAAGTACCAACTGATAGCCAAGGTCAATGACCTTTGACCTACTAAAGGTCACGGTCACCAAAGGTCAAGGTCACGAGAAATAAGCTTTTAAAAATTGAAAAAATTCAACCGGAAGTTGCAAAAAAGCAAAATCGAAATTCAAAAATCGGCTTCCCAGTTTTGGCTACAATTTTTGTGTTCTTTCATTTGACACCAAAATCATCAAGATCGGACCAGCCATAATGTCTGAATAAAAATCGGCCACTTTCAGGAAAATCAAAATGGCGGCGAAAGTTGCGCATGCGGCCTTGATTTTATTTTCTTCGTTTTTTTGTATGGCTAATGGCTACCCAATGATACAAGTTTGAATGTCATACATAAATAAAACCGGAAGTTATTCAACATGACGTAAAACTCCATTTTTCGCAAAAACCGGAAGTGACGCAATATTTTTGACCTACTTTTTGAAAATAGTTTCATGGGCTTCTTATGCTCAAATTTTTTCAGATCGATCACACTAAAAACAAAAAAGTTGCAAAAAAATGCAAAATACGGCAAAAAAATGTGTGCTACGAATCTTTGAAAATTGAAATTTTTGAACTGCTATCTCATCAGAAGTTACTTGCAGATTACAAAAATGAAAACCCGAAGAAAATCGATCAAAAATTGCGACAGCTAGAGCCAATTTGCTACTTTTTAGGTTTGTTGCAACGCAGCACTTCCGGTTTTGCAAAAATGTTTCAATTTATATTCATTAGAAACGTCGCCACTACAGAAGGTCTAGAGAAGTTGCGAAAAAATTGCAACTATTGTAGCCTAGGCTGTGTGAGGTGTGTAAATTTCGAAAAAAAAAAAAAAAAAAAAAAAAAAAAGAATTGACAAACCGAAAACAAACTGGGACTTTGCGGTAGCAAAGTCCCACAACTAGAGCCACACGTGGCACAGAGTGGGACTTTGCTAACGTTGCAAACTTGCAACAAACAGGCCGAAACATCTGATTTTCTGGGAGAAACTGGCCAAAGCAACGAGGTATCTGTGTGCAAAGAATTTTTTGGAAAAATGTTATTTCCTACAGATGTAAAGCGCTGACCGATATAACTGGTAAATTGGAAGTTTACCCGTATGCGCCACGCCTATCTAAGTTACTTTTGCGTAAATCTAATCTCATACAAAATATATATTCATGGTACAAATTTGAAGCATGTACATCTAATAGATCACGAGATATACACAAATACGTTTCAAAAAAGCAAAATGTACTTTAATTTTAAAAGTCCAAAAATTAAATTTTCATTTTAAAAGCTTTTGTTGTGCATCGCTGGAAAGAGGACAAAAGGCGTCTTCGGAATGTGAAAAAAATAACACTCTAAATTAATTAGGTCACGCTCTAGAGCAGTCCCACGTTGCAAATTTTGCTGCTTTCGAGCAGCTATAAAACCGGAAATAGACGTCAGAAATCTAATGCCAAATTGTCAACTGATAGCTAAAGTCAGTGACCAATGACCTTGTAAAGGTCAAGGTCACCAAAGGTCAAAGTCACTAGAAATAAGCCCCCAAACTAAAAAAAAAAACTGATTTTTTACAAATGTCGCAAAATTGCAACAAACAGGCAGAAACATTTGATTTTTTGGGATAAACTGGCCAAAGTAATGAGATATGTGTATGCAAGGTACTTTTTTGAAAAACGTTATTTACTGCAGCCGTAATTCGCTGACCGATATAATTGTAAATTTGAAGTTCACCCGGATGTGCCACGCCCATCTCGTTTTTTTGGAGGGGAATCTAATCATATTCAAAATGTATATTCACAGTAAAAATTTGAAGCTTGTACAGCTAATAGATCACGAGATATACACACATTCATTTCAAGGAAGCGAAAATACGGCAAAATGTACTTTACTTTGCAAAAATCAAAAAATTCAATTTTCATTTTACAAACTTTTGTTATATATCGTTGGAAAGAGGACAAAAAACAATCTAAGAATCTGAAAAAATTAACACTCTAAATTAATTAGGTCACGCTCTAGAGCAGCCCAAAGTTGCGAATTTTGCTGTTTTCGGGCAGCTATAAAACCGGAAGTAGACGTCGGAGGTCAAAGTTCAAAGTATCAACTGATAGTCAAGGTCAATGACCTTTGACCTACTAAAGGTCATGGTCACCAAAGGTCAAGGTCACGAGAAATAAGCCCCCAAACTTCGAAAAAATTCAACCGGATGTTGCAAAAAAGCAAAAGCAAAATTCAAAAATCGATTTCCAACATTTTGATCGCAATCGACTAAGCTTTCCAGAAATATAAACATCACACAAATCGCTCTTACCGTAGAGGCCCCATTTTGAGTTTTACAAAAAAGTGACATTTCAAGATGGCGGCCAATGTTTCACTTCCGGTTCGGATTTTTTCTGCTTCGTTTTTTTGTCTTCTAATTTAATTAGGATTAACATAAATTTTGTTGCGATACATCAATTACAGCACAAGTAGGTCAACCGGAAGTTTAAACCCGTTTTACGTTGACATCGGAAATGAAGCAAAACTTTTGACTCTGCCAATGTTTTCATATTCGTGACACTTGAAGGCACCCAAATTTTCAGATCAATCGGTCTAAAAATAGCAAAGTTGCAAAAATGTGCAAAATACGGCAAAAAAATGTGTGCTATGAATTTTCGAATTTCGAAATTTTGTAACTGCTATCTTGTTGGAAATTGTTTCAAGTTTTCAAAAATGCAAACCCGAAAAAAATCGATCAAAAATTGTGACTTCTAGAGCCACTGACCGACTTTTTAGACATGTTGCAATGCAGCACTTCCGGTTTTGCAAAAAAGTTCCAATTTATATTCATTAACAACGTTGCCACTACAGAAGGTCTAGGAAAGTTGAATGGTTGCTGCAACTACTGTAGTTTAAGCGCAGGAAGGTGTGGAAAAATCGAAAAAAAAAAAAAACTAGAGCCACACGTGGCACAGAGTGGGACTTTGCTAACGTTGCAAAATTGCAACAAACAGCCCGAAACATTTGATTTTCTGGGAGAATCTGGCCAAAGCAACGAGGTATCTGTGTGCAAAGTACTTTTTTGAAAAACGTTTTTTCCTACAGATGTAAAGCGCTGAGCGATATAAGTGAAGAATTGGAAGGTTACCCGGATGTGCCACGCCCATCTCATTTATTTTGGCGTAAATCTAATCACATTTGAAATATATATTCGCGATACAAATTTGAAGCTTGTACACCTAATAGATCACGAGATATACACAAATCCATTTCAAAAAACAAAATGTACTTTAATTTTAAAAGTGCAAAAATTAAATTTTTATTTTCAAAATTTTTGTTATACATCGCTGGAAAGTGGACAAAAAGCGCCTTAAGAATCTGAAAAAAATAACCCTCTAAAATAATTAGGTCACGCTCTAGAGCAGTCCAAATTTGTATATTTTGCTGTTTTCGGGCAGATATAAAACCGGAAGTAGACGTCGAAGGTAAAATATCAATTTGTCAACTGAAAGCCAAAGTCCGTGACCTATGACCTTGTAAAGCTCAAGGTCACCAAAGGTCAAGGTCACGAGAAAGAAGCCCCACAACTCGAAAAATAACTGATACTTTTTGCTAGTGTTGCAAATTGCAACAAACAGGCCGAAGCATCTGATTTTTCGGGATCCACTGGCCAAAGCAATGAGGTATCTGGTGCAAGGTACTTTTTTTTAAAACGTTATTTCCTACAGCCGTAATTCGCTGACCTATATAAATTGTAAAATGGAATTTTACCCGGATGTGCCACGCCCATCTCATTTTTTTTATATGACTGTAATCACTTTCAAAATGTATATTCACGTTACAAATTTGAAGCATGTACATCTAATAGATCACGAGATATACACACATACATTTCTAAAAAAACGTCAATACGGCAAAATGTACTTTTATTTTCAAAATCAAAAAATTCAATTTTCATTTTAAAAACCTTTGTTATACATCGTTGGAAAGAGGACAAAAAGCACTTTAAGAATCTGAAAAAAATAACACTCTAAATTAATTAGGTCACGCTCTAGAGCAGTCCAAAGTTGCGAATTTCGCTGTTTTTGGGCAGCCATAAAACCGGAAGTAGACGTCGGAGGTCAAAGGTCAAAGTATCAACTGATAGCCAAGGTCAATGACCTTTGACCTACTAAAGGTCATGGTCACCAAAGGTCAAGGTCACGAGAAATAAGCCCCCAAACTTTGAAAAAATTCAACCGGATGTTGCAAAAATGCAAAAGCGAAATTAAAAAATCGACTTCCAATGTTTTTTTGCAATTTTTATGTTCTTTCATTTGACACCAAAATCATCTCAATCGGATAAGCCATAATCTCTGAATTAAATTCGCTCAATTTCAGAAAAACAAAATGGCGGCGAAAGTTGCGCATGCGGCCTTGATTTTATTTTCTTCGTTTTTTTGTATGGCAAATGGCTACATGATGAAACAAGTTTGAACCTCATACATTAATAAAAACCCGGGAAATTATTCAACCGGACGTAAAACTCCATTTTTTGCAGAAACCGGAAGTGACGCAAAAATTTTGACCTTTTTTTTGAAAATAGTTTCATGGGCTTCTTATGCTCAATTTTTTTTAGATCGATCACACTAAAAACAAAAAAGTTGCAAAAAATTGCAAAATACGGCAAAAAAAAGTGTGCTACGAATCTTTGAAAATTGAAATTTTTGAACTGCTATCTGATCAGAAGTTACTTGTAGATTACAAAAATGAAAACCCGAAGAAAATCGATCAAAAATTGCGACAGCTAGAGCCAATTTGCTACTTTTTAGGTTTGTTGCAACGCAGCACTTCCGGTTTTGCAAAAATGTTCCATTTTATATTTATGCAACACGTCGCCACTACAGAAGGTCTAGAGAAGTTAAGTCAATGTTGCAACTATTGCAGTCTAGGCGCAGTGAGGTGTGTAAATTTCGAAAAAAAAAAAAAAAAAAAAAGGGACATTTCGAAAACAAACTGGGACTTTGCGGTAGCAAAGTCCCACAACTAGATCCCCAGGCTTCGCGAGGTTCTGACGCAGTGCGTAGCAGTTTTGATATACGCTTTAAAACTACCCCACAAAGTATCTGTAGAACACTAACATTATTTTACAGAGTATAAGAGGTTTTTTTTCAAAGCATAATTGGTTCGCTGAAACTCGTGTCATGTAGATCGCCCAAACGCATAATTCAACAAACAGTTTTTAACAATGAAATTCGCAATTTTCAAATGGTGATAAAACGGAAAGTATGCATCGTACATCAAAATATAATATATCAATGGGTAGATCTTTTCGAGAGCTATCACATTTGTGCAGCTCACAAGGTCACCAAAGGTCAAGGTTACAATATACGACCTTTTGAATTTTTATATATTACTATCAGGTAAATATCGAAATCAAAATCAAAATTCAAAAATCGGTTTCCAAAAATAATTCAACAATCGATATAACATTCTATAGGCATCAAAATTACACGAATCGGAGCATCTCCAGAGCCGCAATTTCGATTTAAAGAAAATTACGCACAGTTAGTAGAGAAGAAAATACAAATTTTGAAATACTAAAAAGCGCATTTTAAGTGGAAATATGTGGATTTATAAATCATTAAAAAGAGAGAATAAACTGTAAACAGATTCAATATGAATTTTTGTTATTCATAAATTAGTTCATGTAACAGAGCTTTTTAAAAATAAAAAATCACAAATTTCAATCGGTTATAAAACCGGAAGTAGACATCGGACAACACAAATGAATATATCATTGAATAGATATCATCAAGGGCAATAAATCGTGTTATGGTCACAAGGTCACCAAAGGTCAAGGTCACGAAATATTGGCTTTTGAAATTTTGATCATTACCAAAAAAATTAAAATGGGAATAAAAGAAAATCAAAATCAAAATTCAAAATTCGGCTTCCAAATATAATTGCGCAATCGACTCTAGTTATTAGATATGAAAAATAACGAAAATCCCTTGATTCCCTGAATTTGAATTTCAAATTTTATAAAAGTTTGACATTTCAATATGTCGGCTTATTGTTGCTTCCGGTCGGAATATTTTCATCCTCGTTTTCTTGTATGACTATTTCGAGCATATTGCAAAACGAATTTTTGAAATATCTTGAAAATTCCGGAAATTGATTTTTAAATTTTAAAAGCGAATAACGTCAAAACCGGAAGTGATTTCGAAAATTTAAAAAATAATTTTTGATCGCATTAATAGTGTCTATCTACCTATTAATTTTCGGGTGCATAGAAATAAAATTGTAGAAGTTGAAAAAAAAGCAAAAATTAAATTTAAAAAAGTCAGCTACAAAGGTAATGAAACTAGCAGTTTTAAACTGCAGTTATGTAGCTAGCAGTTTAAAGAAGCTAACAAAAGAAGTTTTGTCAAAATCAATTGAAAAATAAAGGTAATAAACAGAAAAACCCAAAAAAAGCGCTATTGCCCACAGCTCGCTTCCGGTTGCTCTAAATAACGTCATTTTACATTTAACAAATAGTAGTCTTAAAGTTTGATTAGTCAATAGCAACAGGTAGTTTGTGGCAAGTTGCCTTCTTAGAGAACAATCGAGGGTAAAATTCGAAAAAAAAAAGAAACTAGATCCCCAGGCTTCGCGAGGTTCTGACGCAGTGCGTAGCAGTTTTGATATACGCTTTAAAACTACCCCACAAAGTATCTATAGAACACTAACGTTATTTTACAGAGTATAAGTCGTTTTTTTACAAAGCGTAATTGGTTCGCTGAAACTCGTGTCATGTAGATCGCCCAAACGCATAATTCAACAAACAGTTTTTAACAATGAAATTCGCAATTTTCAAATGGTGATAAAACGGAAAGTATACATCGTACATCAAAATATAATATATCAATGGATAGATCTTTTCGAGAGCTATCACATTTGTGCAGCTCACAAGGTCACCAAATTTCAAGGTTACAATATACGACCATTCGAAGTTTTTATATATTACTATCAGGTAAATATCAAAATCAAAATCAAAATTAAAAAATCGGTTTCCAAATATGATTCAGAAATCAATATTACATTCTATAGACATCAAAATTACACGAATCGGAGTATCTCCAGAGGCCCCATTTCGATTTAAAGAAAATTACGCACAGTTAGTAGAGAAGAAATACAAAATTCTAAAATACTAAAAAGCGCATTTTTGGTGGAAATATGTGGTTTTATATATCATTACAAAGAGCAGATAAACTGTAATAAGATTCAATATGAATTTTTGTTATTTATAAATTAGTTCACGTGACAGAGCTCTTTAAAAATAAAAATCACAAATTTCAATCGGTTATAAAACCGGAAGTAGACATCGGACAACACAAATGAATATATCATTGAATAGATATCATCAAGGGCAATAAATCTTGTTATGGTCACAAGGTCACCAAAGGTCAAGGTCACGAAATACGGGCCTTTGAAATTTTGATCATTACCAAGAAAATTAAAATGGAAATAAAAGAAAATCAAAATAAAAAATCAAAATTCGGCGTCTAAACAAAATTGAGCAATCGACTCTAGTTATAAGATATGACAAAATAACGAAAATCGCTTTATCCCCTGAGGCCCCATTTTGAATTTTACAAAAGTTTGACATTTCAATATGGCGGTTGATCTTTTGCTTCCGGTCCGGATTTTTTCATCTTCGTTTTTTTGTATGACTATTTGTAGCATGTTGCAAAACGAAGTTTTGAAATATCTTAAGAATTCCGGAAGTTAGGTTTCTAAAATTTACAAGAGAATAACTTCAAAACCGGAAGTGACGTCAAAAATTTGAAAAATAATTTGAGATCACATTTAAAATGTCTATCTACCTATAATTTTTCAGATGGATGAGAATAAAATTGTAGAAGTTGAAAAAAATGCAAATATTGAAATTAAAAAAGTCAGCTACAAAAGTAATAAAATTAGCAGTTTTAAACTGCAGTTATGTAGCTAGCAGTTGAAAGAAGCTAACAAAAGAAGTTATGTCAAAATCAGTTGAAAAATAAAGATAATAAAGAGCAAAAACCAAAAAAACGCCATTGCCCACAGCTCGTTTCCGGTTGCTCTAAATGAAGTCATTTCACATTTAACAAATACAAGTCTCGCAGTTTGAATAGGCAATAGCAACTAGTAGTTTGTGGCAAGTTGCCTTCTATGAGAATAATCGAATGTGAAATTCGAAAAAAAAAAAAACTAGATCCCCAGGCTTCGCGAGGTTCTGACGCAGTGCGTAGCAGTTTTGATATACGCTTTAAAACTCCCCCACAAAGTATCTATAGAACACTAACATTATTTACAGAGTATAAGTCGTTTTTTTTTTCAAAGCATAATTGGTTCGCTGAAACTCGTGTCATGTAGATCGCCCAAACGCATAATTCAACAAACAGTTTTTAACAATGAAATTCTCCATTTTCAAATGGTGATAAAACGGAAAGTATACATCGTACATCAAAATATAATATATCAAGGGATAGATCTTTTCGAGAGCTATCACATTTGTGCAGCTCACAAGGTCACCAAATTTCAAGGTTACAATATACGACCATTCGAAGTTTTTATATATTACTATCAGGTAAATATCAAAATCAAAATCAAAATTCAAAAATCGGTTTCCAAATATGATTCAGAAATCGATATTACATTCTATAGACATCAAAATTACACGAATCGGATTATCTCCAGAGGCCCCATTTCGATTTAAAGAAAATTACGCACAGTTAGTAGATAAGAAATACAAAATTCTCAAATACTAAAAAGCGCATTTTTGGTGGAAATATGTGGTTTTATATATCATTACAAAGAGAGGATAAATTGTAATCAGGTTCAATATGAATTTTTGTTATTTATAAATTAGTTCACGTGACAGAGATCTTTAAAAAATAAAAATCACAAATTTCAATCGGCTATAAAGCCGGAAGTAGACATCGGGCAACACAAATGAATATATCAGGGGATAGATATCATCAAGGGCAATAAATCGTGTTCAGGTCATAAGGTCACCAAAGGTCAAGGTCACAAAATATTGGCCTTTAAAGTTTTGGTCATTACCAATAAAATTAAAATGGAAATAAAAGAAAATCAAAATCAAAATTCAAAAATCGGCTCCCAAATAAAGTTGCGCAATCGACTCTAGTCATTAGATATGAAAAAATAACGAAAATTGCTTTATTCCCTGAATTTGAATTTAAAATTTTACAAAATTTTGACATTTCAATATGGCGGCTTCCGGTCCGGATTTTTTCATTTTCGTTTTTTTGTATGACTATTTCTAGCATATTGCAAAAAGAATTTTTGAAATATCTTGAAAATTCCGGAAATTGTTTTTTAAAATTTAAAAGCGAATAACTTCAAAACCGGAAGTGATATCGAAAATTTAAAAATAGATTTTGATCGCATTAATAGTGTCTATCTATCTGAAAGTTTTCGGGTGCATCGGAATAAAATTGTAGAAGTTGAAAAAAACGCAAAAATTGAAATGCAAAAAGTCAGCTATAAAAGTAATGAAATTAGCAGTTTTAAACTGCAGTTATGTAGCTAGCAGTTAAAAGAAGCTAGCAAAAGAAGTTCTGTCAAAATCAATTGAAAAATAGAGGTAATAAACAACAAAAACCAAATAAACGCCATTGCCCACAGCTCGTTTCCGGTTGCTCTAAATTACGTCATTTTACATTTAACAAATACAAGTCACGCAGTTTGAATAGGCAATAGTAACAGGTAGTTTGTGGCAAGTTGCCTTCTTAGAAAACAGTCGAGGGTAAAATTCGAAAAAAAAAAAAACTAGATCCCCAGGCTTCGCGAGGTTCTGACGCAGTGCGTAGCAGTTTTGATATACGCTTTAAAACTGCCCCTTAAAGTATCCGTAGAACAGTAACGTTATTTTTACAGAGTATAAGTCGTTTTATTTCAAAGCATAATTGGTTCGCTGAAACTAGTGTCATGTAGATCGCCCAAACGCATAATTCAACAACCAGTTTTTAACGATGAAATTCGCAATTTTAAAATGGTGATTAAACGGAAAGTATGCATCGTACATCAAAATATAATATATCAATGGATAGATCTTTTCGAGAGCTATCACATTTGTGCAGCTCACAAGGTCACCAAAGGTCAAGGTTACAATATACGACCATTCGAAGTTTTTATATATTACTTTCGGTCAAAATATCAAAATCAAAATCAAAATTCAAAAATCGGTTTCCAAATATAATTCAGGAATCGATATAACATTCTATAGACATCAAAATTACGCGAATCGTAGCATCTCCAGAGGCCTAATTTCGATTTAAAGAAAATTACGCACAGTTAGTAGAGAAGAAAATATAAAATTTCCAAATATTAAAAAGCGCATTTTTGGTGGAAATATGTGGTTCAATATATCATTACAAAGAGCAGATGAACCCTAATAAGATTCAATATAAATATTTGATATTTATGAATTAATTCACGTGACAGAGCTCGTTGAAAATAAAAATCACAAATTTCAATCGGCTTTAAAACCGGAAGTAGACATCGGACAACACAAATGAATATATCAGGGAGTAGATATCATCAAGGGCAATAAATCGTGTTCAGGTCACAAGGTCACCAAAGGTCAAGGTCACAAAATATGGGCCTTTAAAGTTTTTGTCATTACCAATAAAATTAAAATGGAAATAAAAGAAAATCAAAATCAAAATTCAAAAATCGGCTCCCAAATAAAGTTGCGCAATCGACTATAGTCATTAGATATGAAAAAATAACGAAAATCGCTTTATCCCCTGAATTTGAATTTGAAATTTTACAAAAGTTTCACATTTCAATATGGCGGCTTACCGTTTGCTTCCGGTCTGGATTTTTTTATCTTCGTTTTTTTGTATGACTATTTCAAGTATATCGCAAAAAGAATTTTTGAAATATCTTGAAAATTCCGGAAGTTGATTTTTAAATTTTGAAAGCGAATAACGTCAAAACCGGAAGTGATGTCGAAAATTTTAAAAATAATTCTTGATCGCATTAATAGTGTCTATCTATCTGTAAGTTTTCGGATGCATCGGAATAAGATTGTAGAAGTTGAAAAAAATGCAAAAATTGAAATGAAAAAAGTCAGCTACAAAAGTAATGAAATTAGCAGTTTGAAACTGCAGTTATGTAGCTAGCAGTTAAAAGAAGCTAGCAAAAGAAGTTCTGTCAAAATCAGTTGAAAAATAGAGGAAATAAACAGCAAAAACCCAAAATAGCGCCATTGCCCACAGCTCGTTTCCGGTCACTCTGAATGACGTCATTTTACATTTAACAAATAGAAGTCTCGCAGTTTGAATGGCAGCCAGCAACAGGTAGTTTGTAGCATGTTGCCTTCTAAGAGATAAATCGAATGTGAAATTCAAAAAAAAAAAAAAAAAAAAAAAAAAAAAAAACATTTCGAAAACAAAGCAGTGCGTTCGATGAACGCACTGCAACTAGATCCCCAGGCTTCGCGAGGTTCTGACGCAGTGCGTAGCAGTTTTGTTATACGCTTTAAAACTACCCCACAAAGTATCTATAGAACACTAACGTTATTTTACAGAGTATAAGTCGTTTTTTTTCAAAGCATAATTGGTTCGCTGAAACTCGTGTCATGTAGATCGCCCAAACGCATAATTCAACAAACAGTTTTTAACAATGAAATTCGCAATTTTCAAATGGTGATAAAACGGAAAGTATACATCGTACATCAAAATATAATATATCAGTGGATAGATCTTTTCGAGAGCTATCACATTTGTGCAGCTCACAAGGTCACCAAATTTCAAGGTTACAATATACGACCATTCGAAGTTTTTATATATTACTATCAGGTAAATATCAAAATCAAAATCAAAATTCAAAAATCGGTTTCCAAATATGATTCAGAAATCGATATTACATTCTATAGACATCAAAATTACACGAATCGGATTATCTCCAGAGGCCCCATTTCGATTTAAAGAAAATTACGCACAGTTAGTAGAGAAGAAATACAAAATTCTCAAATACTAAAAAGCGCATTTTTTGTGGAAATATGTGGTTTTATATATCATTACAAAGAGCAGATAACCTGTAATAAGATTCAATATGAATTTTTGTTATTCATAAATTAGTTCACGTGACAGAGCTCTTTAAAAATAAAAATCACAAATTTCAATCGGTTATAAAACTGGAAGTAGACATCGGACAACACATATGACTATATCATTGAATAGATATCATCAAGGGCAATAACTCGTGTTCAGGTCACAAGGTTACCAAAGGTCAAGGTCACGAAATATTGGCCTTTGAAATTTTGGTCATTACCAAAAAAAATTAAAATGGAAATAAAAGAACATCAAAATCAAAATTCAAAAATTAGCTCCCAAATATAATTGCGCAATCGACTCTAGTCATTAGATATGAATAAATAATGAAAATCGCTTTATCACCCGAGGCCCCATTTTTAATTTTACAAAAGTTTAACATTTCAATATGGCGTCTTATCTTTTGCTTCCGGTCCGGATTTTTTCATCTTCGTTTTTTGGTATGACTATTTGTAGCATGTTGCAAAACGAATTTTTGAAATATCTTAAGAATTCCGGAAGTTAGGTTTTTAAAATTTACAAGAGAATAACTTTAAAACCGGAAGTGATGTCGATAATTTAAAAAATTATTTTAGATCGCATTAACAATGTCTATCTACCTGTAAGTTTTCAGGTGGATGAGAATAAAACTGTAGAAGTTGAAAAAAACGCAAAAATTAAAAATAAAAAAGTCAGCTACAAAAGTAATGAAATTAGCAGTTTAAAAATGCAGTTAAGTAGCTAGCATTTTAAAGAAGCTAACAAAAGAAGTTCTGTCAAAATCAGTTGAAAACTAAAGGAAATAAACAGCAAAAACCCAAACTAGCGCTATTGCCCACAGCTCGTTTCCGGTTGACCTCAATGACGTCATTTTGCATTTAAAAAATGGTAGTCTCGGAGTTTGAATAGCAGACAGCAACAGGTAGTTTGTAGCAAGTTGCTTTCTTAGAGAAAAAGCGAGGGTAAAATTCGAAAAAAAAAAAAAAAAAAAAAAAATAGTCATTTCGAAAACAAAGCAGTGCGTTCGATGAACGCACTGCAAAAAGACATTTCGAAAACAAAGCAGTGCGTTCGATGAACGCACTGCAAAAAAAAAAAGACAAATCGAAAACAAACTGGGACTTTGCTGAAAGCAAAGTCCCACAACTAGAGCCACACGTGGCACAGAGTGGAACTTTGCTAACGTTGCAAACTTGCAACAAACAGGCCGAAACATCTGATTTTCTGGGAGAAACTGGCCGAAGCAGCAAGGTATCTGTGTGCAAAGAATTTTTTGGAAAAATGTTATTTCCTACAGATGTAAAGCGCTGACCGATATAACTGGTAAATTGGAAGTTTACCCGTATGTGCCACGCCCATCTAATTTACTTTTGCGTAAATCTAATCTCATACAAAATATATATTCATGGTACAAATTTGAAGCTTGTACATCTTATAGATCGCGAGATATACACACATACATTTCAAAAAAGCAAAATGTACTTTAGTTTTAAAAGTGCAAAAATTAAATTTTCATTTTGAAAAATTTTGTTGTACATCGCTGGAAAGAGGACAAAAGGCGCCTTAAGAATCTGAAAAAAATAATCCTCTAAATTAATTAGGTCACGCTCTGGAGCAGTCCAAAGTAGCGAATTTTGCTGTTTTTGGGCAGCTATAAAACCGGAAGTAGACGTCGGAAGCCTAATGTCAAATTGTCAACTGATAGCCAAAGTCAGTGACCAATGACCTTGTAAAGGTCAAGGTTACTAAAGGTCATGGTCACTAGAAATAAGCCCCCAAACTAAAAATAACTGATTTTTTTTTGCAAATGTCGCAAAATTGCAACAAACAGACAGAATCATTTGATTTTTTGGGATAAACTGGCCAAAGTAATGAGGTATATGTATGCAAGAAACTTTTTTGAAAAACGTTATTTCCTGCAGCCCTAATTCGCTGACCGATATAAATGGTAAATTTGAAGTTCATCCGGATGTGCCACGCCCATCTCATTTTTTAGGACAGGAATCTAATCATATTCAAAATGTATATTCACGGTACAAATTTGAAGCTTGTACAGCTAATAGATCACGAGATATACACACATAGATTTTAAACAAGCGAATATACGGCAAAATGTACTTATCTTTGCAAAAATCAAAAACTTCATTTTTCATTTTAAAAACTTTTGTTATATATCGTTGGAAAGAGGACAAAAATCGCCTTAAGAATCTGAAAAAAATAACACTCTAAATTAATTAGGTCACGCTCTAGAGCAGTCCAAAGTTGCGAATTTTGCTGTTTTCGCGCAGCTATAAAACCGGAAGTAGATGTCGGAGGTCAAAGGTCAAAGTATCAACTCATAGCCAAGATCAATGACCTTTGACCTACTAAAGGTCACGGTCACCAAAGGTCAAGGTCACGAGAAATAAGCCCCCAAACTTCGAAAAAATTCAACCGGATGTTGCAAAAATGCAAAAGCGAAATTCAAAATTCGGCTCTCATACTTTTTTTCGCAATCGTTTAGACTTTCTAAAAATACAAATAACACACAAGTCACTCTTACCGTAGAGGCCCCATTTTGAGTTTTACAAAAAAGTGACATTTCAAGATGGTGGTCAAAGTTTCACTTCCGGTTCGGATTTTTTCTTCTTCGTTTTTTTGTATTCTAATTTAATTACGATCGACATTAATTTTGTTGCGATACATCAATTACTGCACAAGTAGGTCAACCGGAAGTTTAAACCCTTTTTACGCTTAAACCGGAAATGAAGCAAACATTTTGATTCTGCAAATGTATTTATATTCGTGACACTTGAAGGCACCCAAATTTTCAGATCAATCCGTCTTAAAATAGCAAAGTTGCAAAAATGTGCAAAATACGGCAAAAAAATGTGTGCTATGAATTTTCGAATTTCGAAATTTTGTAACTGCTATCTTGTTGGAAATTGTTTCAAGTTTTCAAAAATGCAAACCCGAATAAAATCGATTGAAAATTGCGACTTCTAGAGCCACTGACCGACTTTTTAGGTATGTTGCAATGCAGCACTTCCGGTTTTGCAAAAATGTTCCAATTTATATTCATTAGAAACGTCGACACTGCAGAAGGTCTGGAGATGTTGTGAAATTGCTGCAACTATTGCAGCCTAGGCTGTGTGCCCTGTGTAAATTTCGAAAAAAAAAAAAAAAAAAAAAAAAGAATTGACAAACCGAAAACAAACTGGGACTTTGCTGAAAGCAAAGTCCCACAACTAGAGCCACACGTGGCACAGAGTGGGACTTTGCTAACGTTGCAAAATTGCAACAAACAGCCCGAAACATTTGATTTTCTGGGAGAAACTAGCCAAAGCAACGAGGTATCTGTGTGCAAAGTACCTTTTTGGAAAACGTTATTTCCTACAGACGTAGAGCGCTGACCGATATAAATGAAAAATTGTAAGTTTACCCGGATGTGCCACACCCATCTCATTTATTTTGGCGTAAATCTAATCACATTTGAAATGTATATTAACGGTTCAAATTTGAAGCTTGAACATCTAATAGATCACGAGATATGCACAAATACATTTCAAAAAAGCAAAACGTACTTTAATTTTAAAAGTGCAAAAATTAGATTTTCATTTTAAAAACTTTTGTTATACATTGCTGGAAAGTGGACAAAAAGCGCCTTAAGAATCTAAAAAAAATAACCCTCTAAATTAATTAGGTCACGCTCTAGAGCAGTCCAAAGTTGTGAATTTTGCTGTTTTCGGGCAGCTAGAAAACCGGAAGAGGACGTCGGAGGTCAAATGTTAAAGTAATAAACAAGGTTAATGACATTTTACGTACTAAAGGTCAAAGTCACCAAAGGTCAAGGTCACGAGAAATAAGCTTCCAAAATTAGAAAAAAATCAACCGGTTTGCTATTGTCGAGAAATTGCAACAAACAGGCCGAATCATCTGATTTTCTGGGATGAACTGGCCAAAGCAATGAGATATCTGTGTGCAAAGTACTTTTTTAAAAAAACGCTTTTTCCTACAGACGTAATTCGCCGACCTATGAAAGGGGTAAATTCGAAATTTACCCGGATATGCCACGCCCATCTCATTTTTTTTAGCGTGAATCCAATCACATTCAAAATGTTTATTCACGGTACAAATTTGAAGTTTGTACATCCAATAGATCACGCAATAACACATATACATTTCAAAAAAACGTAAACACGACAAAATGTACTTGTTATATTCAAAAATAAAAAACTTCAATTTTCATTTTACAAACTTTTGTTATATATCATTGGAAAGAGGACAAAAAACAACTTAAGA
>JAUJPP010000005.1:16519312-16562750 GCA_030562195.1 Nipponacmea schrenckii | reverse complement strand
AATGGGTTCTGGCAAGAAATTTTAAAACGGACCTTTATTTAAAACTTTTTATCAAGCCTCAAATATATTAAAAACTTCATATACCAGTGTACATGAATCTTAGCTTGAATGCATTTGACAGCTTTAAATCAGATTTTCTCAATCCAAATGGGTAGCAGTAATTAAAAATCAAACATTCATAGTATCAAATGTGCCTTTTAAGAGGTTTCAAAGCGATTTTTTAAATGCTGTAGGTATTTCGGGTACACCGATGGCACCATTTCGATTTTTAATACATATCTAGAAAACCCCTTTACAATGTTTTGAAACTAACTCAAATTAACCAGTAGCAAAGGGCAATATCAAGATATCTCTGCATTGCAAACACTTCTTATAAAAACTTTTAAGTAAATTGAATAATTTCATAGCTTCAAGTTGAGATTTAGGAGGATGGTAATAGGATAGTAGGGGGCGGGGGGTGTATGGTGTAATGTCAATGCAACTTCAAGATTAATTTTCACATTTGACATCATTATGAAGTTCAATCACACCTTCCCTGTAGCTCTATTGTACAGTCAAACCTGCCAGTGCTCCTTGCAAAATAGGTTCAATTGGTTTTTGTAACAAATCTATTAGATTTGGAGGTCAACATCCATTATTCCACCACAATAATAACATCACAATCATACATTGTTTTAATAATTTACAAACAAAATCTTTAATTACTGCTATTCACTAACCTGACATTCAAGAAAAAAAAATGACCCTTGAAAAAGCAATACATTAACTATCAAATATATATTTATATTCAAATGGAAATGACTACCCAAGATCTGCCATTTAAATTAACATCATCAAGATATATAACATCCTAATCATAATACTTACTCAAGTAATGTAGACCCCTGAAATGTAAAATTGAAATTACATACCATTTGTATCAAACAAGTGATTTATGTATGCCACTTTAATTGTTAAAAACAATCTATTTGCAGAATGATACAATTTTTGCTTAAAGGGATAAAAGGTCTTAGAATGAACATAAAATTTGAAAATTTAAAATTTGGTCAGAAAGAGCTCAATTCATCAGTAAATATACCTTCTACTATAAATAACATAAAAAAAATAAATGAATCTCCAAAAAACTAAGTAATTATCCATAAAGAAGCATTTGGTTAATGAAAAACGCTTAATAAATTAAGCGTTTTTCAAAAATAACTTATTTTTGCGTGTTTTCAAGATTTTAAGACATTCTGTTACTTTATGACACCAGGTAAGTTCACTGATGAATATACACTCATAATGACCTTTCTTGAGAACTAAAATTTTATTTTCATGCTTAGACTTATTATCCGTTTAAGTCAATTAATAAATGAACAACCTATATTATTTTACACAGTTTAAGTCTATTTGTTATCAATATACAATAGGTAGGTTAGGTCATTAAATCAAATTCCCACAAGCCATAAAATTGTGCAAATTATAATGATAAAACTATAATTATGGATATTTTAAAATCGAAAGTTCTTAGTCCAATTATTCCAATGATTTAGCCAGTTTTACTAAAAAGGGGCCATTTGACATCAAATTGAATCAAATATAAGCCTTTTACTTACCACGAAATAGAAGGAACTTTCCGCTATAACAGTTATATAATACAGTTATATGTTCAGACTTAAAAGACAAAAACATTTATTTCAAGTGTTCATTAATGAAAAATAAGATAATAAATGTCATGTCATCCCTTCCCATAATTTCATTGCTTCAAAATATATTAATTATAAAAAGGTTTTTGAACAACCAATTACCTTGCACCAAAGTGAGATGTAGTCAACATTTCTAATAGCTGATCTCAGCCTTGCAGTTTTCATTGACATTATCAAGAGACAAACAAGCCAACCAATTGACCTACTTTTCAGCAGTATCAGAACCGAGAATTCTTTTTCTGATCTTTTTCACTGCCCATTGAGTCATTAGATCCATGTGTGTCCATAATTATCCGTGTCAGAAAATTAAAATAATAACTTTTATTTTTTCAAATTACCACCATATATATCAGATATAAATAGAAAAAGAACGGAAATCATCAAATCGACACAGATATAATGAGAAGTGTTTTTTTAATTTTTTGGGACTTACCAATAATCTGTGAATAAATTTCCAATTAATTAAACTTGTCTGATGACGAAAACAATAACAATGTATTCTTTAAACCACACTGAAATGAATAAGAAGAGATTTGACACAATAAACATAGCTACACTTAAGCCGACATAAGAAAATGAAATGAATGGAGCTTTACATCCTACTCTTCTGCACCTTATGGGCTAATGAGGACGGATGACATAAGAAAGCCTATTAAATGTTCAATGTAGTAGTAGTAAACATAATGTTCATAATTGCCCATTTTATACGAAACAATAAAAAAAGACTAAGGTATGCAGCATATGAAACAATACTCACCTAGGAAGAAAATCTGTTTCGTTTTATCTGAAATCATAAAAGCAATATATTAGAGAGCTATTTATAGTGGTGATACCGTGTAACCACATGGTTGCAGTTACCATAGACATGAGTTTTTAAAGAGAAAGACTCACCAATTGTCTGACCGATCTTCAGCAGTATCAGAACCGAGAATTCTTTCTATCTGATCTTTTCCACGGCCCATTGAGTCATTAGATCCATGTGTGTCCATAATTATCCGTGTCAGAAAATTAAAATAATAACTTTTATTTTTTCAAATTGCCACCATATGTATCAGATATAAATAGAAAAGGAACGGAAATCATCAAATCGACACGGATATTGCATTCCCAACATAATACAAAATCTTTGAATGCCATATTATGACGTACTCAACCATGAATGAGAAGTTTTTTTTTAATTTTTTGGGACTTACCAAGAATCTGAATAAATTTCCAATTAAACTTGTCTGATGACGAAAACAATAACAATGTATTCTTTAAACCACACTGAAATGAATTAGAAGAGATTTGACACAATAAACATAGCTACACTTAAGCCGACATAAGAAAATGAAATTACTGGAGCTTTACATCCTACTCTTCTGCACCTTATGGGCTAATGAGGACGGATGACATAAGAAAGCCTATTAAATGTTCAATGTAGTAGTAGTAAACATAATGTTCATAATTGCCCATTTTATACGAAACAATAAAAAAAGACTAAGGTATGCAGCATATGAAACAATACTCACCTAGGAAGAAAATCTGTTTCGTTTTATCTGAAATCATAAAAGCAATATATTAGAGAGCTATTTATAGTGGTGATACCGTGTAACCACATGGTTGCAGTTACCATAGACATGAGTTTTTAAAGAGAAAGACTCACCAATAGTCTGACCGATCTTCAGCAGTATCAGAACCGAGAATTCTTTCTATCTGATCTTTTCCACGGCCCATTGAGTCATTAGATCCATGTGTGTCCATAATTATCCGTGTCAGAAAATTAAAATAATAACTTTTATTTTTTCAAATTGCCACCATATGTATCAGATATAAATAGAAAAGGAACGGAAATCATCAAATCGACACGGATATTGCATTCCCAAAAAATTTTTAAAAAATGCCAAAGCGCACTCAACCATGAATGAGAAGTGTTTTTTTAATTTTTTGGGACTTACCAAGAATCTGTGAATAAATTTCCAATTAATTAAACTTGTCTGATGACGAAAACAATAACAATGAATTCTTTAAACCACACTGAAATGAATTAGAAGAGATTTGACACAATAAACATAGATAAACTTAAGCCGACATAAGAAAGTGAACATAGTGGTAATGAACATTATTTTCATAATTGCCGACATAATAGAAAATAAGTGGTTGCCAAGCAAGATACGCCAAAGCATATTTTCTGTTTTAACTGAGTTATCACCATTATTTGTCAAAATAAACCAAACCTAGGCACGCAAGGCGTGCAGATACGCCCTCCTCAGGCTTATCAGATAATGGGCAAAAATTCATAGGTGTACCATGAAACCAGACTAAATATGAATCAAAATTGTCACTTTAGTAGAGTACTAATTAAAATGCAATCAAAACTGTAGTTTGTAGAGTGAGCACCAGACAGCTATTCTCATTTTTGCGAAATTCCGCTAAGTCGGACACTGTATTTCTGCTAAAAATTATCCGATCATCACCAAAATCAATACATTTCCCCTTTGTGATGCCATGAACTCAGATATCAAAAATTATTAAAACCAATCAAAACTGTACTCAGTAGAGTGAGCACAAGCAAATGTGAACAGACGACAGACAGAAAGTTGATCACAATATCGTCCTACATTTCATATGAGGGCGTATAAAAACTATTCATCGAAATATTGGCAAATTCGAACTCGATCCAGATCAAAAGTTCACACCAAATATCATTCAAATCAAATTAAAACTACTGTAGTTTGAAGTTCACAAACTGATTCGTTTTGATTAAATCAAGGGCAATAACTCATCGTTCATCGAAAAATAATCAATAATGAACTGTTGAAGACCTCGTCAATAAAAATAATCACACCAAAATACATTCAAATCAGAATTGTTGTCAATTGTGTCATAAACCAATTCTGGACAAATTGGCTGACAGACATCAATGTGATAAAATAAACAACCACACTATATCAATGTGGGAATATATAAATAAAAAAAAAAAGCCTATGGAAAACATCTGTTTCTTTCTAGCTGAAGTCAATAAAGCAATGCATTTACATCCATCTACTGAATTTATTTTAAAAGAGTTAATTATGCATAAAAACCTACACAACTTAGGAGAAAGGAAAATTTTGATTAGATTGTATCCCATAAGACATATTCCTAAATTTAGCCCAATTTTGAATTGAAATGGACACATTATATAAAATTGTGAGAAGAAGTAGATAATATTTTAATTAATCTTTGGAACTTTACGGGACATTCTGTTTTTTTCTTTTGCCTTCTGCAGGTAAAATGTAAATAAATGTTTCCCCGGAACGTATCTGGAAGTTTTGCTTAATACATCTTAACTGTTTATTTTAAATTGAAATTACCGCTTTTAAGTTGATAATTTTCATTTCTATAACAGGGCTATTTTAAGTAGGTTATTTACGTGGTAAATAGCCATTGCCATAAAACACATTCTTGTTTGAAAAGTCTTTTCGATTCCTCGCAAATGAAACCAAAGATTGATAATATAATAAATCAAATTATACCACGAATTAGTTGAACGAAATAGAATGTACCTTGAAAAGAATGACTTACCTCTGGAATGATAACGCAACAAGTGAAAGCTTTTTAATATTCAGCGGAAATGCACGAATTCAACAAGTCATTTCGGTAACTTACCATTCTGTCACTTTTTTTGTTGGTCAAATCGGCGAAACACTTAGTCATTTTCTGCACATACACAGATTTTTCGATACATTCTGATTAGGGTTGCGATATTCAGAGTTTGTTATTATAAATATTTTCAGTTACATTATCCCATTTTAGTCTTAGTCACAAACCAGTGTATCAAATAGTAAAGTAACAATTGGACCTTAAGGACCCCAAAATGAAGAACAGTTAATGATTTTATTCAAGACTATTCGTAGCAGAGTTATATATAGCCTTGTTTTGTTGACTTGGAAACTAGTCGTAATGAGGCTAATTACGATCAGAATTCCCTCGGTCAAGGAACATCATTAAGTCTCTTTTTACGATTACCCAATGCGTGCCAATGTTGACCGTTTCACTTCGTATGACGTCATTTAGTCACGTGATCAATGTACATTTCTAAAAATCCCCTAAGCCTTACACGTCCGCTTAAAAACTTTACAATATCTGGATTATTTAATCGGTGAGCTTGATTTGACTCTTTACAATAAGAGATGCCAATGCACAAGGGCATGAGTCCTCTCTAACATTCAGCCCGCGGGGTCAATTATAATGGATGATAAAACACACAAGTAGTCTACATGTGTATTGAATGGACAGATCCTTGTTTTGGTTTAAATTATTTTACTAAGTATAAGTAAAATAATTAGAAGTCTATATCCATAAAAAATGTTTTCTCTGGATAAAGGTCATTTAAACTCAAAGCATAATTGGTCCGCTGAAACTCGTGTTATGTAGATCGCCCAAACGCATAATTCAACAAACAGTTTTTAACGATGAAATTCGCAATTTTCAAATGGTGATAAAACGGAAAGAATACATCGTACATCAAAATATAATATATCAATGGATAGATCAATTCGAGAGCTATCACATTTGTGCAGCTCACAAGGTCACCAAAGGTCAAGGTTACAATATACGACCATTCGAAGTTTTGATATATGAATATCCGGTAAATATCAAAATCAAAATCAAAATTCAAAAATCGGCTTCCAAATATAATTTAGCAAGCGATACTACATACTTTAGACATCAAAATTGCACAAATCGGAGCATCTCCAGAGGTCCCATCTGAAAATTACGCACAGTTAGTAGAGAAGAAAATACAAAATTTCCAAATACTAAAAAGCGCAATTTTGGTGAAAATATGTGGTTTTATATATCATTACAAAGAGCAGATAAAACTGTACTAAAAATCAATATGAATTTTTGTTATTTATAAATTAGTTCACGTGACAGAGCTCTTTAAAAATAAAAATTACAAATTTCAATCGGCTATAAAACCGGAAGTAATCATCGGACAACACAAATGAATATATCAATAAATAGATATCATTAAGGGGAATAAATCGTGTTCAGGTCGCTAGGTCATTAAAGGTCAAGGTCACGAAATATGGGCCTTTAAAGTTTCGGTCATTACCAAAAAAATTAAAATGGAAATAAAAGAAAATCAAAATTCAAAAATCGGCTCCCAAATATGATAGCGCAATCGGCTCTAGTCATTAGATAAGAAAAAATAAAGAAAATCGCTTTATTCCCTGAATTTGAATTTCAGATTTTATAAAAGTTTGATATTTCAATATGGCGGCTTATCGTTTGCTTCCGGTCCAAATTTTTTCATTTTCGTTTTTTTGCAATACTATTTCTAGCATATTGCAAAAAGAATTTTGAAATATCTTCAAAATTCCGGAAGTTGAATTGTTAAAGTTCAAATGCAAATCACGTCAAAACCGGAAGTCATTTCGAAAATTTGAATAATAATTTTTGATCGCATTAAAAGTGTCTATCTACCTGTAAGTTTTCAAGTGGATCGGAATAAAATTGTAGAAGTTCATAAAAACGCAAAAATTAAAATTTAAAAAGTCAGCTACAAAAGTAATGAAATTAGCAGTTTAAAAATGCAGTTATGTAGCTAGCAAATAAAAGAAGCTAGCAAAAGTATTTCTGTCAAAATCAGTTGAAAAATAGAGGTAATAAATAGCAAAAACCAAAACGAAGCCATTGCCCACAGCTCGTTTCCGGTCACTGTGAATGACGTCATTTTACATTTAACAAATAGTAGTCTCGCAGTTTGAATGGCAGACAGTTACAGGTAGTTTGCAGCAAGTTGCCTTCTTAGAAAATAATCGAGGGTAAAATTCGAAAAAAAAAAACTTGATCCCCAGGCTTCGCGAGGTTCTGACGCAGTGCGTAGCAGTTTTGATATACGCTTTAAAACTGCCCCTTAAAGTAACCATAGAACAGTAACGTTATTTTTACAGACTATAAGTCGTTTTATTTCAAAGCATAATTGGTTCGCTGAAACTAGTGTCATGTAGATCGCCCAAACGCATAATTCAGCAAACAGTTTTTAACGATGAAATTTGCAATTTTCAAATGGTGATAAAACGGAAAGTATACATCGTACATCAAAATATAATATATCAATGGATAGATCTTTTCGAGAGCTATCACATTTGTGCAGCTTACAAGGTCACCAAAGGTCAAGGTTACAATATACAACCATTCGAAGTTTTTATATATTACTTTCGGTAAAAATATCAAAATCAAAATCAAAATTCAAAAATCAGTTTCCAAATATAATTCAGGAATCGATATAACATTCTATAGACATTAAAATTACACGAATCGTAGCATCTCCAGAGGCCAAATTTCGATTTAAAGAAAATTACGCACAGTTAGTAGAGAAGAAAATATAAGATTTCCAAATATTAAAAAGCGCATTTTTGGTGGAAATATTTGGTTTAATATATCATTACAAAGAGCAGATAAACCCTAATAAGATTCAATATAATTATTTGTTATTTATAAATTAGATCACGTGACAGAGCTCGTTAAAAATAAAAATTGCAAATTTCAATCGGCTATAAAACCGGAAGTTATCATCGGACAACACAAATGAACATATCAGTGGATAGATATCATCAAGGAGAATAAATCATGTTCAGGTCACACGGTCACCAAAGGTCAAGGTCACAAAATATGGGCCTTTAAAGTTTTTGACATTACCAATAAAATTAAAATGGAAATAAAAGAAAATCAAAATCAAAATTCAAAAATCGGCTCCCAAATAAAGTTGCGCAATCGACTTTAGTCATTAGATACGTAAAAATAACGAAAATTGCTTTATCCCCTGAATTTGAATTTTAAAATTTACAAAAGTTTGACATTTCAATATGGCGGCTTATCATTTGCTTCCGGTCCGGATTTTTTCATCTTCGTTTTTTTGTATGACTATTTCTAGCATATTGCAAAAAGAATTTTTGAAATATCTTGAAAATTCCGGAAATTGATTTTTAAATTTTAAAAGCGAATAACTTCAAAACCGGAAGTGATTTCGAAAATTTAAAAAATAGATTTTAATTGCATTAATAGTGTCTATATACCTGTAAGTTTTCGGATGCATCGGAATAAAATTGTAGAAGTTGAAAAAAACGTAAAAATTGAAATAAAAAAAGTCAGCTACAAAAGTAATGAAATTAGCAGTTTGAAACTGCAATTATGTAGCTAGCAGTTAAAAGAAGCTAGCAAAAGAAGTTCTGTCAAAATCAGATGATAAATAGAGGTAATAAACAGCAATAATCAAAAAGCCGCCATTGCCCTTAATGACGTCATTTTACATTTATAAAATACAAGTCACGCAGTTTGAATAGGCAATAGCAACAGGTAGTTTGTGGCAAGTTGCCTTCTACGAAAACAATCGAGGGTAAAATTCGAAAAAAAAAAAAAAAAAAAAAGACATTTCGAAAACAAAGCAGTGCGTTCGATGAACGCACTGCAAAAAAAAAAAGAGACATTTCGAAAACAAACTGGGACTTTGCGGTAGCAAAGTCCCACAACTAGAGCCACACGTGGCACAGAGTGGGACTTTGCTAACGTTGCAAAACATCTGATTTTCTTGGAGCATATGGCCAAAGCAACGAGGTATCTGTGTGCAAAGAATTTTTTGGAAAAACGTTATTTCCTACTGACGTAATTCGCTGACCTATATAAATGCTAAATTGAAAGTTTACCCGGATGTTCCACGCCCATCTCAATCTAATAACATTCAAAATATATCTTCATGGTACAAATTTGAAGCTTGTACATTTATAAGATCACGAGATATGCACAAATACATTTCAAAAAGGCAAAATGTACTTTAATTTTAAAAGTGCAAAAATTAAATTTTGATTTTAAAAACTTTTCTTATACATTGCTGGAAAGTGGACAAAAAGCCCCTTAAGAATCTGAAAAAAATAACACTCTAAATTAATTAGGTCACGCTCTAGAGCAGCCCAAAGTTGCGAATTTTGCTGTTTTCGGTCAGCTATAAAACCGGAAGTTGACGTCGGAGGTCAAAGTTCAAAGTATCAACTGATAGCCAAGGTCAATGACTTTTGACCTACTAAAGGTCAAGGTCGTCAAAGGTCAAGGTCACGAGAAATAAGCCCCCAAACTTCGAAAAAATTCAACCGGATGTTGCAAAAAAGCAAAAGCAAAATTCAAAAATCGATTTCCAACATTTTGATCGCAATCGACTAAGCTTTCCAGAAATATAAACATCACACAAATCGCTCTTACCGTAGAGGCCCCATTTTGAGTTTTACAAAAAAGTGACCTTTCAAGATGGCGGCCAAAGTTTTACTTCCGGTCTGGATTTTTTTTTTAAATCGGCCAGTTTTTTTAAAAAGATATTGTTCAACACAAGTTTCAATGACCCGTGACAATTAGACCGGAAGTAGACCGAAAATCAGAGATTTCAACTTTGAACCCATTTTGAGCTTAAACCGGAAGTGACGCAAAATATTTGACAATGTCATTTTGTTCAGATTTATAGTCTCTCTTAGCACCTAAAATTGGAACTTAATCGGACAGAAATTTAATAAATGGTAAAAAAATTCGAAAATACGGCAAAAGATTGTCTGCTAGGAATTTTCGAAATTCGAATTTTTTTAACTGCTATCCTATTGGATATTGTATGTAGATTCTGAAAATGAAAACCCGATGAAAATCGGGCCAAAATTGCGCCTTCTAGAGCTGAAAAACTATTTTTTGCAAATGTTGCACTGTTGCACTTCTGGTTTTGCAAAAATGTTCCAATTTATATTCATTAACTTTTTTGCCACTACAGAAGGTCTAGGAAATTTGAATGGTTGCCGCAACTACTGTAGTTTAAGAGCAGGAAGGTGTGGAAAAATCGAAAAAAAAAAAAAAAAAAAAAAAAAAAAAAGAGACATTTCGAAAACAAACTGGGACTTTGCTGGAAGCAAAGTCCCACAACTAGAGCCACACGTGGCACAGAGTGGGACTTTGCTAACGTTGCCAAATTGCAAGAAACAGGCCTAAACATCTAATTTTCTGGAAGAAACTGGCCAAAGCAACAGAATATCTGTGTGCAAAGTTCCTTTTTGGTAAACGTTATTTCCTACAGACGTAGAGCGCTGACCGATATAAATGAAAAATTGTAAGTTTACCCGGATGTGCCACGCCCATCTCATTTATTTTGGCGTAAATCTAATCACATTTGAAATGTATATTAACGGTACAAATTTGAAGCTTGAACATCTAATAGATCACGAGATATGCACAAATACATTTCAAAAAAGCAAAATGTACTTTAATTTTAAAAGTGCAAAAATTAAATTTTCATTTTAAAAACTTTTGTTATTCGTTGCTGGAAAGTTTACAAAAAGCGCCTTTAGAATCTGGAAAAAATAACCCTCTAAATTAATTAGGTCACGCTCTAGAGCAGTCCAAAGTTGTGAATGTTGCTGTTATCGGGCAGCTATAAAACCGGAAGTTGACGTTGGAGCTCAAATGTGAAAGTATTAAATGATAGATAAGGTCAATGACCTTTGACCTACAAAAGGTCAAGGTCACCAATGGTCAAGGTCATGAGAAATAAGCTTCCAAAATTAGAAAAAATTAACCGGTTTGCTATTGTCGAGAAATTGCAACAAACAGGCCTAATCATCTGATTTTCTGGGATGAACTGGCCAAAGCAATGAGGTATCTGTGTGCAAAGTACTTTTTAAAAAAAAACGCTTTTTCCTACAGACGTAATTCCCTGACCCATGAAAAGGGTAAATTCGAAATTTAACCGGATATGCCACGCCTATCTCATTTTTTTAGCGTGAATCTAATCACATTCAAAATGTATATTCACGGTACAAATTTGAAGTTTGTGCATTTAATAGATCACGAGATATACACACATTCATTTCAAACAAACGTAAATACAGCAAATTGTACTGTTATGTTCAAAAATCAAAAACTTCAATTTTCATTTTACAAACTTTTGTTATATATCTTTGGAAAGAGGACAAAAAGCGCATTAAGAATCTGGAGAAAATAACGCTCTAAATTAATTAGGTCACGCTCTAGAGCAGCCCAAAGTTGCGAATTTAGCTGTTTTCGGGCAGCTATAAAACCGGAAGTAGAAGTCAAAGGTCAAAGGTCAAAGTATCAACTGATAGCCAAGATCAACGACCTTTGACCTACAAAAGGTCAAGGTCATCAAAGGTCAAGGTCACGAGAAATAAGCTTTTAAAAATTGAAAAAATTCAACCGGAAGTTGCCAAAAAGCAAAATCGAAATTCAAAAATCGGCTTTCCATAAGTTTTTCGCAATCGAATGAACTTTCCAAAAATGCAAATATCACGCAAATCGCTCTTACCGTAGAGGCCCCATTTTGAGTTTTACAAAAAAGTGACATTTCAAGATGGCGGCCAATGTTTCACTTCCGGTCCAGATTTTTTCTTCTTCGTTTTTTTGTCTTCTAATTTAATTAAGATTGACATAAATTTTGTTGCGATACATCAATTACAGCACAAGTAGGTCAACCGGAAGTTTAAACCCTTTTTACGTTGAAACCAGAAATGAAGCACAAATTTTGACTCTGCCAATGTTTTCATATTTTTGACACTTGAAGGCATCCAAATTTTCAGATCAATCGATCTTAAAATAGCAAAGTTGCAAAAATGTGCAAAATACGACAAAAAATTGTGTGCTATGAATTTTCGAAATTCGAAACTTTTTAACTGCTATCTTGTTGGAAATTGTTTCAAGTTTTTAAAAATGCAAACCCGAAGAAAATCGATCAAAAATTGCGACTTCTAGAGCCACTGACCGACTTTTTAGACATGTTGCAATGCAGCACTTCCGGTTTTGCAAAAATGTACCAATTTATATTCATTAGAAACGTAGCCACTACAGAAGGTCTGAAGAAGTTGTGAAAATGCTGCAAAAAAAAAAAAAAAAGAATTGACAAACCGAAAACAAACTGGGACTTTGCTGAAAGCAAAGTCCCACAACTAGATATAACTGTTTTAACTTTTCCCTTCTGTTTTTCTAGGTAAAAAAATTCAACCGGAAATTGCGAAAAAGCAAAAGCGATATTCAAAATTCGGCTCGCACAGTTTTTTTCGCAATCGAATGAAATTCACATTTACATCAAATTTATGCAAATTCATATTCACCCCGAGGCCCCATTTTTGATTTTACAAAAGTGTGAAATTTCAATATGGCGGCCAAAGTTTCACTTCCGGTCTAAATCTTATTTTAAAATCGGCTGTAGAATTTTACTTTATATCGATGACCAAAATTTCGTTGACCTACATTACTTACAGCGGAATTTTTCCCTGTTTTTCGAACCGGAAGTTCAAGTACATTTCATGTGAAAACCGGAAGTGACGCAAAAATTTTGATTGTTTCAATTTGTTTACTTTACTGACTTTTATGTGCAAAATGAATTTCATATTGATCGGACAATTAATAAAAAAGTTGATTTTTTTTGTCAAAAATTTTAAATTTCGATTGCAAAAAGTGTGCAAAAAAGTTTCAATTTTCGACATTTTTAAACTGCTATCTTGTGGGATTTATACAGCAGATTCTAAAACTGAAAACCCGAGGAAAATCGGACCAAAAATGCGACCTCTAGAGCCATTGACCTGTTTTTTTAGTATTTTCGGCTGTAGCACTTCCGGTTGTGCAAAAATGTTCCAATTTATATTCATTAGGAAGGGTCCCAAAATCTAAGGTCCAGGAATGTTAAATGGTTGCAACAAACAGGCCGAAACATCTGATTTTCTGGGAGAAACTGGCCAAAGCAACGAGGTATATGTGTGCAAAGAATTTTTTGGAAAAAATTTCCTACAGATGCAAAGCGCTGACCGATATAACTGGTAAATTGGAAGTTTACCCGTATGTGCCACGCCCATCTAAGTAACATTTGCGTAAATCTAATCTCATACAAGATATATATTCATGGTACAAATTTGAAGCTTGTACATCTAATAGATCACGAGATATACACAAATACGTTTCAAAAAAGCAAAATGTACTTTGATTTTAAAAGTCCAAAAATTAAATTTTCATTTTAAAAACCTTTGTTGTGCATCGCTGGAAAGAGGACAAAAGGCGCCTTCGGAATGTAAAAAAAATAATCCTCTAAATTAATTAGGTCACGCTCTAGAGCAGTCCAACGTTGCAAATTTTGCTGCTTTCGAGCAGCTATAAAACCGGAAATAGACGTCAGAAGTCTAATGCCAAATTGTCAACTGATAGCTAAAGTCAGTGACCAATGACCTTGTAAAGGTCAAGGTCACCAAAGGTCAAAGTCACTAGAAATAAGCCCCCAAACTAAAAAAAAAAAAACTGATTTTTTGCAAATGTCGCAAAATTGCAACAAACAGGCAGAAACATTTGATTTTTTGGGATAACCTGGCCAAAGTAATGAGATATATGTATGCAAGGTACTTTTTTGAAAAACGTTATTTACTGCAGCCGTAATTCGGTGACCGATATAAATGGTAAATTTGAAGTTCACCCGGATGTGCCACGCCCATCTCGTTTTTTTGGAGGGGAATCTAATCATATTCAAAATGTATATTCACAGTAAAAATTTGAAGCTTGTACAGCTCATAGATCACGAGATATACACACATACATTTCAAGGAAGCGAAAATACGGCAAAATGTACTTTTCTTTGCAAAAATCAAAAAATTCAATTTTCATTTTACAAACTTTTGTTATATATCGTTGGAAAGAGGACAAAAAGCACTTTAAGAATCTGAAAAAATTAACACTCTAAATTAATTAGGTCACGCTCTAGAGCAGCCCAAAGTTGCGAATTTTGTTGTTTTCGGGCAGCTATAAAACCGGAAGTAGACGTCGGAGGTCAAAGTTCAAAATATCAACTGATAGCCAAGGTCAATGACCTTTGACCTACCAAAGGTCAAGGTCGTCAAAGGTCAAGGTCACGAGAAATAAGCCCCAAAACTTTGAAAAAATTCAACCGGATGTTGCAAAAAAGCAAAAGCAAATTCAAAAATCGATTTCCAACATTTTGATCGCAATCGACTAAGCTTTCCAGAAATATAAACATCACACAAATCGCTCTTACCGTAGAGGCCCCATTTTGAGTTTTACAAAAAAGTGACATTTCAAGATGGCGGCCAAAGTTTTACTTCCGGTCCGAATTTTTTCTTCTTCGTTTTTTTGTCTTTTAATTCAATTAAGATTGACATAAATTTTATTGCGATACATCAATTACAGCACAAGTAGGTCAACCGGAAGTTTAAACCCTTTTTACGCTGAAACCGGAAATGAAGCACAAATTTTGACTCTGCCATTGTTTTCATATTCTTGACACTTGAAAGCACCCAAATTTTCAGACCAATCGGTCTTAAAATAGCAAAGTTGCAAAAATGTGCAAAATACGGCAAAAAAATGTGTGCTATGAATTTTCGAATTTCGATATTTTGTAACTGCTATCTTGTTGAAAATTGTTTCAAGTTTTCAAAAATGCAAACCCGAAAAAAATCGATCAAAAATTGCGACTTCTAGAGCCACTGACCGACTTTTTAGGTATCTTGCAATGCAGCACTTCCGGTTTTGCAAAAATGTTCCATTTTATATTTATGCAACACGTCGCCACAACAGAAGGTCTGGAGATGTTGTGAAATTGCTGCAACTATTGCAGCCTAGGCTGTGTGCCCTGTGTAAATTTCGAAAAAAAAAAAAAAAAAAAAGAATTGACAAACCGAAAACAAACTGGGACTTTGCTGAAAGCAAAGTCCCACAACTAGAGCCACACGTGGCACAGAGTGGGACTTTGCTAACGTTGCCAAATTGCAACAGACAGGCCGAAACATCTGATTTTCTGGGAGCATATGGCCAAAGCAACGAGGTATCTGTGTGCAAAGAATTTTTGGGAAAAACGTTATTTCCTACTGACGTAATTCGCTGACCTATATAAATGCTAAAATTGAAAGTTTACCCGGATGTGCCACGCCCATCTCATTTTTTTTTTGCGTAAATCTAATAACATTCAAAATATATATTCAAGGTACAAAATTGAAGCTTGTACATTTAAAAGATCACGAGATATGCACAAATACATTTCAAAAAGGCAAAATGTACTTTAATTTTAAAAGTGCAAAAATTAAATTTTGATTTTAAAAACTTTTCTTATACCTTGCTGGAAAGTGGACAAAAAAAGCCCCTTAAGAATCTGAAAATAATAAACCTCTAAATTAATTACGTCACGCTCTAGAGCAGTCCAAAGTTGTGAATTTTGCTGCTTTCGAGCAGCTATAAAACCGGAAATAGACGTCAGAAGTCTAATGCCAAATTGTCAACTGATAGCTTAAGTCAGTGACCAATGACCTTGTAAAGGTCAAGGTCACCAAAGGTCAAAGTCACTAGAAATAAACCCCCAAACTAAAAAAAAAAAAAACTGATTTTTTGCAAATGTCGCAAAATTGCAACAAACAGGCAGAAACATTTGATTTTTTGGGATAACCTGGCCAAAGTAATGAGATATATGTATGCAAGGTACTTTTTTGAAAAACGTTATTTACTGCAGCCGTAATTCGGTGACCGATATAAATGGTAAATTTGAAGTTCACCCGGATGTGCCACGCCCATCTCGTTTTTTTGGAGGGGAATCTAATCATATTCAAAATGTATATTCACAGTAAAAATTTGAAGCTTGTACAGCTAATAGATCACGAGATATACACACATATATTTCAAACAAGCGAAAATACGGCAAAATGTACTTTTCTTAGCAAAAATCAAAAACTTCAATTTTCATTTTACAAACTTTTGTTATATATCGTTGAATAGAGGACAAAAAGCACCTTAAGAATCTGAAAAAAATAATACTCTAAATTAATTAGGTCACGCTCTAGAGCTACCCAAATTTGCGAATTTTGCTGTTTTCGGGAAGCTATAAAACCGGAAGTAGACTTCGGAGGTCAAAGGTCAAAGTATCAACTGATAGCCAAGGTCAATGACCTTTGACCTACTAAAGTTCAAGGTCGTCAAAGGTCAAGGTCACGAGAAATAAGCCCCCAAACTTCGAAAAAATTCAACCGGATGTTGCAAAAAAGCAAAAGCAAAATTCAAAAATCGATTTCCAACATTTTGATCGCAATCGACTAAGCTTTCCAGAAATATAAACATCACACAAATCGCTTTTACCGTAGAGGCCCCATTTTGAGTTTTACAAACAAGTGACATTTCAAGATGGCGGCCAAAGTTTTACTTCCGGTCCGAATTTTTTCTTCTTCGTTTTTTTGTCTTTTAATTCAATTAAGATTGACATAAATTTTATTGCGATACATCAATTACAGCACAAGTAGGTCAACCGGAAGTTTAAACCCTTTTTACGCTAAAACCGGAAATGAAGCACAAATTTTGACTCTGCCATTGTTTTCATATTTGTGACACTTGAAAGCACCCAAATTTTCAGACCAATCGGTCTTAAAATAGCAAAGTTGCAAAAATGTGCAAAATACGGCAAAAAAATGTGTGCTATGAATTTTCGAATTTCGATATTTTGTAACTGCTATCTTGTTGAAAATTGTTTCAAGTTTTCAAAAATGCAAACCCGAAAAAAATCGATCAAAAATTGCGACTTCTAGAGCCACTGACCGACTTTTTAGGTATCTTGCAATGCAGCACTTCCGGTTTTGCAAAAATGTTCCATTTTATATTTATGCAACACGTCGCCACTACAGAAGGTCTGGAGATGTTGTGAAATTGCTGCAACTATTGCAGCCTAGGCTGTGTGCCCTGTGTAAATTTCGAAAAAAAAAAAACTAGAGCCACACGTGGCACAGAGTGGGACTTTGCTAACGTTGCAAAATTGCAACAAACAGCCCGAAACATTTGATTTTCTGGGAGAATCTGGCCAAAGCAACGAGGTATCTGTGTGCAAAGTACTTTTTTGAAAAACGTTTTTTCCTACAGATGTAAAGCGCTGACCGATATAAGTGAGGGTTTGGAAGTTTACCCGGATGTGCCACGCCCATCTCATTTATTTTGGCGTAAATCTAATCACATTTGAAATATATATTCGCGGTACAAATTTGAAGCTTGTACAGCTAATAGATCACGAGATATACACAAATACATTTAAAAAAAAAAAAAAATGTACTTTAAGTGCAAAAATTAAATTTTTATTTTAAAATTTTTTGTTATACATCGGTGGAAAGTGGACAAAAAGCGCCTTAAGAATCTGAAAAAAATAACCCTCTAAATTAATTAGGTCACGCTCTAGAGTAGTCCAAAGTTGTATATTTTGCTGTTTACGGGCAGATATAAAACCGGAAGTAGACGTCGAAGGTGAAATATCAATTTGTCAACTGAAAGCCAAAACCCGTGACCTATGACCTTGTAAAGGTCAAGGTCACCAAAGGTCAAGGTCACCAAAGGTCAAGGTCACGAGAAAGAAGCCCCACAACTCGAAAAAAACTGATACTTTTTGCTAGTGTTGCAAATTGCAACAAACAGGCCGAAGCATCTGATTTTTCGGGATCCACTGGCCAAAGCAATGAGGTATCTGTGTGCAAGGTACTTTTTTTTAAAACGTTATTTCCTACAGCCGTAATTCGCTGACCCATATAAATGGTAAAATGGAATTTTACCCGGATGTGCCACGCCCATCTCATTTTTTTTATATGAATGTAATCACTTTCAAAATGTATATTCACGTTACAAATTTGAAGCTTGTACATCTAATGGATTACGAGATATACACACATACATTTCCAAAAACGCAAATACGGCAAAATGTACTTTTATTTTCAAAATCAAAAAATTCAATTTTCATTTTAAAAACCTTTGTTATACATCGTTGGAAAGAGGACAAAAAGCACTTTAAGAATCTGAAAACAATAACACTCTAAATTAATTAGGTCACGCTCTAGAGCAGTCCAAAGTTGCGAATTTCGCTGTTTTTGGGCAGCTATAAAACCGGAAGTAGACGTCGGAGGTCAAAGGTCAAAATATCAACTGATAGCCAAGGTCAATGACCTTTGACCTACTAAAGGTCATGTTCACCAAAGGTCAAGGTCACGAGAAAGAAGCCCCCAAACTTTGAAAAAATTCAACCGGATGTTGCAAAAATGCAAAAGCGAAATTCAAAAATCGACTTCCAATGTTTTTTTGCAATTTTTATGTTCTTTCATTTGACACCAAAATCATCTCAATTGGATAAGCCATAATGTCTGAATTAAATTGGGCCAATTTCAGAAAAATCAAAATGGCGGCGAAAGTTGCGCATGCGGCCTTGATTTTATTTTCTTCGTTTTTTTGTATGGCTAATGGCTACCGAATGAAACAAGTTTGAATCTCATACATTAATAAACCCGGAAGTTATTCAACCGGACGTAAAACTCCATTTTTCGCAAAAACCGGAAGTGACGCAAAAATTTTGACCTACTTTTTGAAAATCATTTCGTGGGCTTCTAATGCTCAATTTTTTTTAGTCGAATCACACTAAAAACAACAAAGTTGCTAAAAATTGTAAAATACGGCAAAAAAATGTGTGCAACGAATTTTTGAAAATTGAAACTTTTGAACTGCTATCTGATCAGAAGTTACTTGCAGATTCCAAAAATGAAAACCCGAAGAAAATCGATCAAAAATTGCGCCAGCTAGAGCCAATTTGCTACTTTTGAGACAAGTTGCAATGCAGCACTTCCGGTTGTGCAAAAATGTTCCATTTTATATTTATGCAACACGTCGCCACTACAGAAGGTCTGGAGAAGTTGAGACAAAGTTGCAACTATTGCAGCCTAGGCACAGTGAGGTGTGTAAATTTCGAAAAAAAAAAAAACTAGAACTGTGAACAGCTCCGAGCGTGGCAACTGTGCGTTATCCCATGGATTTCGAACATTTTGAAACTTCTAACCTGCTAGCTTTCAATTCCGGTACTTTTCAGCCTACAATTGTAAGCGTAAACTTTCCGCTATATAGGCAATTTTTTCTACTATAAGTTTCTACTATCAGTTCCTTATTAGATTTTTGTACATGTCTAAGATTTCGGTAAGATATTTACATAAATTTCAAACTAAAATTTAAGTAGGTAGTAAGATGTCAATTTGTCATGAAATTTAAACTCTCTATATTCAAATTTAAACATTATTTTGTAACTTTGGTTGTAATTAACATAGAGAGAAAATTCAAGCTATGTGATAATTTGCTAATTCACAGCTTTATAAAGAGATATTTTTTGAATTTGTATGCACAAATTTTACAAAAAAATAAATAAATTTTATTAGCAATTGGAATTTTTTTCTTCTCGAGGGATGCAAATTATTTTGTATAGCTAATGTACTGTTTTTGCTTACATTCTTGAATTATACGGGATGTAGGGTCGCCTGAAATGAGATAAAAAAAAAACGGAAGTCCCCACGCCCAAACCGGAAGTGATCAAAAAATTTTGATGATATATTTTTAATTGTGTTGCGTATCTATCTATATCCTGTAAATTTCAGATCGATCCGAACATTAGAGCCCGAAAGTGTAACATAACCATCCAAAATTGCAAAATAGTCAGATTTCGGTGGGCTATAAAACCGGAAGTTAATATTTGTCATGCAATATCAGCACATCTATAGACAGCTGAGGTCAATGACATTCTACATCTCAAATGTCAAGGTCATTTAAGGTCAAGGTCACGAGATATAGAGTTTTAAATTTTCGAAAAATTCGAACGGGCATAAAAAAAATTCAAATTCGAAAATCAAAATTCTGTTCCCAAAATTTTTTAGATAAAGTATCAAGGTTTCGATAAACACCAAAATCATAAAAATCGGTTAATAATTGGCGGACTTATTAAATTTTTAAGAAAATTTGCCATTTTTGAAAACTGCGCATGCGCAACATTCAATTTAATTTTTCTTCATCTCAGGGGATTAAAATCATTTAGTATAGCTAAAATATACTGATTTTGTTTAGAATCTTGAATTACATCGGAAGCAGGGTCGCCCGACATGAGACGAAAAAACCGGAAGTCCCCACGCCCAAACCGGAAGTGATTAAAAAATTTTGATGATGTAGTTTTAATTGCGCTGCCTATTTATCTATATCCTGTAAATTTCAGACCGATGCGACTATTAGGGCCCGAGCTAGCTTGAAATCTTATTTGCATATTATGCAATTAGCCACTTTCGGTTTAGCGAAAATTTCATGTTAGATATTCATTTTTGATTGCAGCCCATACAAAAACCATTGGTGAAAACAGAAATAGTCTATCTTTTTCCGTTTGGGCTAGCGAGCTTCCCAAAAAAAAAAAAAAAAAAAAAAAAAAAAAAAAAAAAAAAAAATAATCCGAACGAAAACAAAGCGTGACAAATTTTATTTGCCACGCAAAAAAAAAGGGACATTTCGAAAACAAACTAGAGCCATACGTGGCACAGAGTGGGACTTTGCTAACGTTGCAAAATTGCAACAAACAGGCCGAAACATCTGATTTTCTGGGAGAAACTGGCCAAAGCAACGAGGTATCTGTGTGCAAAGAATTTTTTGGAAAAATGTTATTTTCTACAGATGTAAAGCGCTGACCGATATAACTAGTAAATTGGAAGTTTACCCGTATGTGCCACGCCCATCTAATTTACTTTTGCGTAAATCTAATCTCATACAAAATATATATTCATGGTACAAATTTGAAGCTTGTACATCTAATAGATCACGAGATATACACAAATACGTTTCAAAAAAGCAAAATGTACTTTAATTTTAAAAGTCCAAAAATTAAATTTTCATTTTAAAAACTTTTGTTATTCATTGCTGGAAAGTGGACAAAAGGCGCCTTCTGAATGTGAAAAAAATAACCCTCTAAATTAATTAGGTCACGCTCTAGAGCAGTCCAACGTTGCAAATTTTGCTGCTTTCGAGCAGCTATAAAACCGGAAATAGACGTCAGAAGTCTAATGCCAAATTGTCAACTGATAGCTAAAGTCAGTGACCAATGACCTTGTAAAGGTCAAGGTCACCAAAGGTCAAAGTCACTAGAAACAAGCCCCCAAACTAAAAAAAAAAAACTGATTTTTTGCAAATGTCGCAAAATTGCAACAAACAGGTAGAAACATTTGATTTTTTGGGATAAACTGGCCAAAGTAATGAGATATATGTATGCAAGGTACTTTTTTGAAAAATGTTATTTACTGCAGCCGTAATTCGCTGACCGATAAAAATAGTAAATTTGAAGTTCACCCGGATGTGCCACGCCCATCTCGTTTTTTTGGAGGGGAATCTAATCATATTCAAAATGTATATTCACAATAAAAATTTGAAGCTTGTACAGCTAATAGATCACGAGATATACACACATTCATTTCAAGGAAGCGAAAATACGGCAAAATGTACTTTACTTTGCAAAAATCAAAAAATTTAATTTTCATTTTACAAACTTTTGTTATATATCGTTGGAAAGAGGACAAAAAACAATCTAAGAATCTGAAAAATTTAACACTCTAAATTAATTAGGTCACGCTCTAGAGCAGCCCAAAGTTGCGAATTTTGCTGTTTTCGGGCAGCTATAAAACCGGAAGTAGACGTCGGAGGTCAAAGTTCAAAGTATCAACTGATAGTCAAGGTCAATGACCTTTGACCTACTAAAGGTCATGGTCACCAAAGGTCAAGGTCACGAGAAATAAGCCCCCAAACTTCGAAAAAATTCAACCGGATGTTGCAAAAAAGCAAAAGCAAAATTCAAAAATCGATTTCCAACATTTTGATCGCAATCGACTAAGCTTTCCAGAAATATAAACATCACACAAATCGCTCTTACCGTAGAGGCCCCATTTTGAGTTTTACAAAAAGTGACATTTCAAGATGGCGGCCAATGTTTCACTTCCGGTTTGGATTTTTTCTGCTTCGTTTTTTTGTCTTCTAATTTAATTAGGATTAACATAAATTTTGTTGCGATACATCAATTACAGCACAAGTAGGTCAACCGGAAGTTTAAACCCGTTTTACGTTGACATCGGAAATGAAGCAAAAATTTTGACTCTGCCAATGTTTTCATATTCGTGACACTTGAAGGCACCCAAATTTTCAGATCAATCGGTCTAAAAATAGCAAAGTTGCAAAAATGTGCAAAATACGGCAAAAAAATGTGTGCTATGAATTTTCGAATTTCGAAATTTTGTAACTGCTATCTTGTTGGAAATTGTTTCAAGTTTTCAAAAATGCAAACCCGAAAAAAATCGATCAAAAATTGTGACTTCTAGAGCCACTGACCGACTTTTTAGACATGTTGCAATGCAGCACTTCCGGTTTTGCAAAAAAGTTCCAATTTATATTCATTAACAACGTTGCCACTACAGAAGGTCTAGGAAAGTTGAATGGTTGCTGCAACTACTGTAGTTTAAGCGCAGGAAGGTGTGGAAAAATCGAAAAAAAAAAAAAAAAAAAAAAAAAAAAAAGACATTTCGAAAACAAACTGGGACTTTGCTGAAAGCAAAGTCCCACAACTAGAGCCGTACGCCTAACGGCACTGAAGCAGTGCGTTCCATTCAGGGATTCGTTCGTTAAGCAAAAGACAAAAAGGGTTTATTAAAACAAAAAAATGTGCATCAGAAATGGATTTTGATTTCATAAAAAACGCTCTCATACCCCCCTTTCCCCCCTTTCCCCCTCCCCATCATTAGCCCTCATCATCAATTAAGATAGATAATAAGTTAAAATCATAATAAAAAATGGATAGAGGGTCGTTTAATCTAAAAAAGATATCCGGATCGCCGAAACTCATACTCGTAAATCGCCAAAACGTAGATAATTATACCCAATACAATGTAGATAGTTTTATATATTAAATTCGCAATTTTCAGATGGCGATGAAACCAAAAGTAGATATCGTACAAAAAATATATATATAGCATTGGATAGACAACGTCGAAGCTATAAAAGGTCACTAATGGTTCAAGTTGTCTTAAGTCGCCAGGGTATAACATTGAAACACCACATAAATAGCGCGGCCTAACATTTTAAAATTTATATTGAATAGAGTTTCGTCCCTTAGACCACTATTCCAGTCAACTGTATATTATTGTTGCATAATTATAAGAGATAAAATTTAATATTCTAAAGGTTGTAATTTCGTTCCAAATATTCAATATTTACATCACCCACAACAGGAAAAACATATATAACAACTTTGAATCATTTTAACTGGATGTAGAACGATTAAACTAAAAAATAATTTCAGATCGCTGAAACTCATATCTTGTAGATCGCCCAAATGCAACACATTAAACAGATTGTTTTATAGGGAAAATTCGCAATTTTCAAATGGCGATAAAAGCGGAAGTATATATCTTACAATAAAGCTTTATATATCATTGGATAGAACTTCTCGAAAGCTATCATATTTGTACAGGTCAAAAATTCGTCAAAGGTCAACGTCACAATATACGACCCTTCAAAGTTTTTAAAAATTTTAATCGTTAAAACATCAAAATCAAAATCAAAATTAAAAAATCGGTTTCCATATATATTTCGGCAATCGGTTATAGATTCTATATACATCAAAATAACACAAATCGAATTATCCCCTGAGACTCTATTTCGATTTAAAGAAATACACGCACAGTTAGTATAGAAGAAATTACAGAATTTGGAAATTTTAAAACGCGCAATTTTGATAAAAATACCAAGTGTGATATATTAATGGAAAGATGACATTAAACGTAAAAGGAATATGTAAGAAATTCTGTCCTATGTAAATTAGGTCACGTGATAGAGCTCTTTAGAGTTAAAATTCGTGATTTTCAATTGGCTGCAAAACCGGAAGTAAACACCGGACAACAAAAGTGAAGATACCATTGGATACATATAATCAAGGGCAACAACTTTTGTTCAGGTCAAAAGGTCACCAAAGGTCAAAGTCGCGAAATATAAACCTTGAAAGTTTTGACAATTACTGGAAAATTTCAACCGGAAATAAAAGAAAAGCAAAGGCGAAATTCAAAAATCCATTCCCATACTTTTTTGCGCAATCGATGGATGTTTTAAGAAAACCTAAATTTATGCGAATTTCATTTAACCCTGAGGCCCCATTTTGAGTTTTACATAAGTTAGTCATATCAAGATGGCGGTTGATCCGTTACTTCCGGTTCGGATTTTCTTAATTTACCATCATTAGATAGACAATTCTAGCTAATTGCAATAGAAATTTTTCAAATATCTTCATTATTCCGGAATTTCAAAATTCAACTTTAAAAGCAGATAACAGCAAAACCGGAAGTGATATCGAAATTTTGAAAATTAATTATATTTCGCAATCAAAATTTCTATATATCTGTAAATTTTCAGATCGATCGGAATGAAATTGTAGAAGTTGACAAAACTGCAAAAATTAAAATTGAAAAAGTCAGCGACAAAGTTCATTATTTTAAAAGTTTGAAAGTGCTATCTTGTAAAAAAAGATTAAAAGTAATAAAAAAAAAAAACGCTATCGATATTGATTAAAAACTAGCGTCGCAAATAAGAAAAAACCTAAAATTAGACATAGCACTGTACGTCATTTCCGGTTGGACAAAATGACGTCAAAATACATTCATATTATTTACTTTCGCTGGTTTTTCAAAAGAAATTTTAACAGTTTTCATGTAGCACTTGTAGTTTTGGCTGGGCGTGATGGGAAGAATTCGAAAAAAAAAAAAACTAGATCCCCAGGCTTCGCGAGGTTCTGACGCAGTGCGTAGTAGTTTTGACATACGCTTTAAAACTACCCCACAAAGTATCGGTAGAACAGTAACGTTATTTTACAGAGTATAAGTCGTTTTATTTCAAAGCATAATTGGTTTCGCTGAAACTCGTGTCATGTAGATCGCCCAAACGCATAATTAAACAAACAGTTTTTAACGCTGAAATTCGCAATTTTCAAATGGTGATAAAACGGAAAGTATACATCGTACATCAAAATATAATATATCAATGGATAGATCTTTTCGAGAGCTATCAAATTTGTGCAGCTCACAAGGTCACCAAAGGTCAAGGTTACAATATACGACCATTTGAATTTTTTATATATTACTATCAGGTAAATATCGAAATCAAAATCAAAATTCAAAAATCGGTTTCCAAAAATAATTCAACAATCGATATAACATTCTATAGGCATCAAAATTACACGAATCGGAGCATCTCCAGAGCCCCAATTTCGATTTAAAGAAAATTACGCACAGTTAGTAGAGAAGAAAATACAAATTTTGAAATACTAAAAAGCGCATTTTAAGTGGAAATATGTGGATTTATATATCATTAAAAAGAGAGAATAAACTGTAAACAGATTCAATATGAATTTTTGTTATTCATAAATTAGTTCACGTGACAGAGCTCTTTAAAAATAAAAATCACAAATTTCAATCGGTTATAAACCCGGATGTGGACATCGGACAACACAAATGAATATATCATTGAATAGATATCATCAAGGGCAATAAAT
The DNA here is from genome assembly GCA_030562195.1 of Nipponacmea schrenckii. NCBI lineage: Eukaryota > Metazoa > Mollusca > Gastropoda > Lottiidae > Nipponacmea > Nipponacmea schrenckii. The sequence goes on along the minus strand of JAUJPP010000005.1, from coordinate 16,536,674 downwards.
CGTGTTCAGGTCACAAGGTCAAGGTCACGAAATATTGGCCTTTGAAATTTTGATCATTACCAAAAAAATTAAAATGGGAATAAAAGAAAATCAAAATTCAAAAATCGGCTTCCAAATATAATTGCGCAATCGACTCTAGTTATTAGATATGAAAAATAACGAAAATCCCTTGATTCCCTGAATTTGAATTTCAAATTTTATAAAAGTTTGACATTTCAATATGTCGGCTTTTTGTTGCTTCCGGTCGGAATATTTTCATCCTCGTTTTTTTGTATGACTATTTCTAGCATATTGCAAAAAGAATTTTTGAAATATCTTGAAAATTCCGGAAATTGATTTTTAAATTTTAAAAGCGAATAACGTCAAAACCGGAAGTGATTTCGAAAAAATTTTAAAAAAAAATTTTTGATCGCATTAATAGTGTCTATCTACCTATTAATTTTCGGGTGCATAGAAATAAAATTGTAGAAGTTGAAAAAAAAGCAAAAATTAAATTTAAAAAAGTCAGCTACAAATGTAATGAAACTAGCAGTTTTAAACTGCAATTATGTAGCTAGCAGTTTAAAGAAGCTAACAAAAGAAGTTTTGTCAAAATCAATTGAAAAATAAAGGTAATAAACAGCAAAAACCAAAAAAGCGCTATTGCCCACAGCTCGCTTCCGGTTGCTCTAAGTAACGTCATTTTACATTTAACAAATAGTAGTCTTAAAGTTTGATTAGCCAATAGCAACAGGTAGTTTGTGGCAAGTTGCATAAGTCGTTTTTTTTACAAAGCGTAATTGGTTCGCTGAAACTAGTGCCATGTAGATCGCCCAAACGCATAATTCAACAAACAGTTTTTAACAATGAAATTCGCAATTTTCAAATGCTGATAAAACGGAAAGTATACATCGTACATCAAAATATAATATATCAATGGATAGATCTTTTCGAGAGCTATCACATTTGTGCAGCTCACAAGGTCACCAAATTTCAAGGTTACAATATACGACCATTTGAAGTTTTTATATATTACTATCAGGTAAATATCAAAATCAAAATCAAAATTCAAAAATCGGTTTCCAAATATGATTCAGAAATCAATATTACATTCTATAGACATCAAAATTACACGAATCAGAGTATCTCCAGAGGCCCCATTTCGATTTAAAGTAAATTACGCACAGTTAGTAGAGAAGAAATACAAAATTCTCAAATACTAAAAAGCGCATTTTTGGTGGAAATATGTGGTTTTATATATCATTACAAAGAGCAGATAAACTGTTATAAGATTCAATATGAATTTTTGTTATTTATAAATTAGTTCACGTGACAGAGCTCTTTAAAAATAAAAATCACAAATTTCAATCGGTTATAAAACCGGAAGTAGACATCGGACAACACAAATGAATATATCATTGAATAGATATCATCAAGGGTATTAAATCTTGTTATGGTCACAAGGTCACCAAAGGTCAAGGTCACGAAATACGGGCCTTTGAAATTTTGGTCATTACCAATAAAATTAAAATGGAAATAAAAGAAAATCAAAATAAAAAATCAAAATTCGGCTTCTAAACAAAATTGAGCAATCGACTCTAGTTATTAGATATGAAAAAATAACGAAAATCGCTTTATCCCCTGAGGCCCCATTTTGAATTTTACAAAAGTTTGACATTTCAATATGGCGGTTGATCTTTTGCTTCCGGTCCGGATTTTTTCATCTTCGTTTTTTTGTATGACTATTTGTAGCATGTTGCAAAACGAAGTTTTGAAATATCTTAAGAATTCCGGAAGTTAGGTTTCTAAAATTTACAAGAGAATAACTTCAAAACCGGAAGTGACGTCAAAAAATTTTAAAAATAATTTGAGATCGCATTTAAAATGTCTATCTACTTATAATTTTTCAGATGGATGAGAATAAAATTGTAGAAGTTGAAAAAAATGCAAATATTGAAATTAAAAAAGTCAGCTACAAAAGTAATAAAATTAGCAGTTTTAAACTGCAGTTATGTAGCTAGCAGTTGAAAGAAGCTAACAAAAGAAGTTATGTCAAAATCAGTTGAAAAATAAAGATAATAAAGAGCAAAAACCAAAAAAAACGCCATTGCCCACAGCTTGTTTCCGGTTGCTCTAAATGAAGTCATTTCACATTTAACAAATACAAGTCTCGCAGTTTGAATAGGCAATAGCAACTAGTAGTTTGTGGCAAGTTGCCTTCTATGAGAATAATCGAATGTGAAATTCGAAAAAAAAAAAAAAAAGACATTTCGAAAACAAAGCAGTGCGTTCGATGAACGCACTGCAACTAGAGCCGTACGCCTAACGGCACTGAAGCAGTGCGTTCCATCCAGGGATTCGTTCGTTAAGCAAAAGACAAAAAAGGTTTATTAAAATAAAAAAATGTGCATCAGAAACGGATTTTGATTTCATAACAAACGCTCCCATACCCCCTTTTCCCCTTTCCCCTCTTTGCCCTTCCCCATCCTTAGCCCTCATCATCAATTAAGATAGATAATAAGTTAAAATCATAATAAAAAATGGATAGAGGGTCGTTTAATCTAAAAATGATATCCGGATCGCCGAAACTCATATTTGTAAATCGCCCAAACGTAGAGAATAATACCCAATACAATGTAGATTGTTTTATATATTAAATTCGCAATTTTCAGATGGCGATGAAACCAAAAGTAGATATCGTACAAAAAATATATATAGCATTGGATAGACAACGTCGAAGCTATAAAAGGTCACTAATGGTTCAAGTTGTCTTAAGTCGCCAGGGTATAACATTGAAACACCACATAAATAGCGCGGCCTAACATTTTAAAATTTATATTGAATAGAGTTTCGTCCCTTAGACCACTATTCCAGTCAACTGTATATTATTGTTGCATAATTATAAGAGATAAAATTTAAAATTCTAAAGGTTGTAATTTCGTTCCAAATTTTCAATATTTACATCACCCACAATAGGAAAAACATATATAACAACTTTGAATCATTTTAACTGGATGTAGAACGATTAAACTAAAAAATAATTTCAGATCGCTGAAACTCATATCTTGTAGATCGCCCAAATGCAACACATTAAACAGATTGTTTTATAGGGAAAATTCGCAATTTTCAAATGGCGATAAAAGCGGCAGTATATATCTTACAATAAAGCTTTATATATCATTGGATAGAACTTCTCGAAAGCTATCATATTTGTACAGGTCAAAAATTCGTCAAAGGTCAACGTCACAATATACGACCCTTCAAAGTTTTTAAAAATTTTAATCGTTAAAACATCAAAATCAAAATTCAAAAATCGGTTTCCATATATATTTCGGCAATCGGTTATAGATTCTATATACATCAAAATAACACAAATCGAATTATCCCCTGAGACTCTATTTCGATTTAAAGAAATACACGCACAGTTAGTATAGAAAAATTACAGAATTTGGAAATTTTAAAACGCGCAATTTTGATAAAAATACCAAGTGTGATATATTAATGGAAAGATGACATTAAACGTAAAAGGAATATGTAAGAAATTCTGTCCTATGTAAATTAGGTCACGTGATAGAGCTCTTTAGAGTTAAAATTCGTGATTTTCAATTGGCTGCAAAACCGGAAGTAAACACCGGACAACAAAAGTGAAGATACCATTGGATACATATAATCAAGGGCAACAACTTTTGTTCAGGTCAAAAGGTCACCAAAGGTCAAAGTCACGAAATATAAACCTTGAAAGTTTTGACAATTACTGGAAAATTTCAACCGGAAATAAAAGAAAAGCAAAGGCGAAATTCAAAAATCCATTCCCATACTTTTTTGCGCAATCGATGGATGTTTTAAGAAAACCTAAATTTATGCGAATTTCATTTAACCCTGAGGCCCCATTTTGAGTTTTACATAAGTTAGTCATATCAAGATGGCGGTTGATCCGTTACTTCCGGTTCGGATTTTTTTAATTTACCATCATTAGATAGACAATTCTAGCTAATTGCAAAAGAAATTTTTCAAATATCTTCATTATTCCGGAATTTCAAAATTCAACTTTAAAAGCAGATAACAGCAAAACCGGAAGTGATATCGAAATTTTGAAAATTAATTATATTTCGCAATCAAAATGTCTATATATCTGTAAATTTTCAGATCGATCGAAATGAAATTGTAGAAGTTGACAAAACTGCAAAAATTAAAATTAAAAAAGTCAGCGACAAAATTCATTATTTTAAAAGTTTGAAAGTGCTATCTTGTAAAAAAAGATTAAAAGTAATAAACAAAAAAACGCTATCGATATTGATTAAAAACTAGCGTCGCAAATAAGAAAAAACCTAAAATTAGACATAGCCCTGTACGTCATTTCCGGTAGGACAAAATGACGTCAAAATACATTCATATTATTTACTTTCGCTGGTTTTTCAAAAGAAATTTTAACAGTTTTCATGTAGCACTTGTAGTTTTGGCTGGGCGTGATGGGAAGAATTCGAAAAAAAAAAAAAAAAACAAAACATTTCGAAAACAAAGCAGTGCGTTCGATGAACGCACTGCAAACTAGAGCCGTACGCCTAACGGCACTGAAGCAGTGCGTTCCATCCAGGGATTCGTTCGTTAAGCAAAAGACAAAAAAGGTTTATTAAAATAAAAAAATGTGCATCAGAAACGGATTTTGATTTCATAACAAACGCTCCCATACCCCCTTTTCCTTCTTTCCCCTCTTTGCCCTTCCCCATCCTTAGCCCTCATCATCAATTAAGATAGATAATAAGTTAAAATCATAATAAAAAATGGATAGAGGGTCGTTTAATCTAAAAAAGATATCCGGATCGCCGAAACTCATATTTGTAAATCGCCCAAACGTAGAGAATAATACCCAATACAATGTAGATTGTTTTATATATTAAATTCGCAATTTTCAGATGGCGATGAAACCAAAAGTAGATATCGTACAAAAAATATATATAGCATTGGATAGACAACGTCGAAGCTATAAAAGGTCACTAATGGTTCAAGTTGTCTTAAGTCGCCAGGGTATAACATTGAAACACCACATAAATAGCGCGGCCTAACATTTTAAAATTTATATTGAATAGAGTTTCGTCCCTTAGACCACTATTCCAGTCAACTGTATATTATTGTTGCATAATTATAAGAGATAAAATTTAAAATTCTAAAGGTTGTAATTTCGTTCCAAATTTTCAATATTTACATCACCCACAACAGGAAAAACATATATAACAACTTTGAATCATTTTAACTGGATGTAGAACGATTAAACTAAAAAATAATTTCAGATCGCTGAAACTCATATCTTGTAGTTCGCCCAAATGCAACACATTAAACAGATTGTTTTATAGGGAAAATTCGCAATTTTCAAATGGCGATAAAAGCGGCAGTATATATCTTACAATAAAGCTTTATATATCATTGGATAGAACTTCTCGAAAGCTATCATATTTGTACAGGTCAAAAATTCGTCAAAGGTCAACGTCACAATATACGACCCTTCAAAGTTTTTAAAAATTTTAATCGTTAAAACATCAAAATCAAAATTCAAAAATCGGTTTCCATATATATTTCGGCAATCGGTTATAGATTCTATATACATCAAAATAACACAAATCGAATTATCCCCTGAGACTCTATTTCGATTTAAAGAAATACACGCACAGTTAGTATAGAAGAAATTACAGAATTTGGAAATTTTAAAACGCGCAATTTTGATAAAAATACCAAGTGTGATATATTAATGGAAAGATGACATTAAACGTAAAAGGAATATGTAAGAAATTCTGTCCTATGTAAATTAGGTCACGTGATAGAGCTCTTTAGAGTTAAAATTCGTGATTTTCAATTGGCTGCAAAACCGGAAGTAAACACCGGACAACAAAAGTGAAGATACCATTGGATACATATAATCAAGGGCAACAACTTTTGTTCAGGTCAAAAGGTCACCAAAGGTCAAAGTCGCGAAATATAAACCTTGAAAGTTTTGACAATTACTGGAAAATTTCAACCGGAAATAAAAGAAAAGCAAAGGCGAAATTCAAAAATCCATTCCCATACTTTTTTGCGCAATCGATGGATGTTTTAAGAAAACCTAAATTTATGCGAATTTCATTTAACCCTGAGGCCCCATTTTGAGTTTTACATAAGTTAGTCATATCAAGATGGCGGTTGATCCGTTACTTCCGGTTCGGATTTTTTTAATTTACCATCATTAGATAGACAATTCTAGCTAATTGCAAAAGAAATTTTTCAAATATCTTCATTATTCCGGAATTTCAAAATTCAACTTTAAAAGCAGATAACAGCAAAACCGGAAGTGATATCGAAATTTTGAAAATTAATTATATTTTGCAATCAAAATGTCTATATATCTGTAAATTTTCAGATCGATCGAAATGAAATTGTAGAAGTTGACAAAACTGCAAAAATTAAAATTAAAAAAGTCAGCGACAAAGTTCATTATTTTAAAAGTTTGAAAGTGCTATCTTGTAAAAAAAGATTAAAAGTAATAAACAAAAAAACGCTATCGATATTGATTAAAAACTAGCGTCGCAAATAAGAAAAAACCTAAAATTAGACATAGCCCTGTACGTCATTTCCGGTTGGACAAAATGACGTCAAAATACATTCATATTATTTACTTTCGCTGGTTTTTCAAAAGAAATTTTAACAGTTTTCATGTAGCACTTGTAGTTTTAGCTGGGCGTAATGGGAAGAATTCGAAAAAAAAAAAAAAAAAAAAAACATTTCGAAAACAAAGCAGTGCGTTCGATGAACGCACTGCAAAAAAAAAACATTTCGAAAACAAAGCAGTGCGTTCGATGAACGCACTGCAAAAAAAAAAAGAATTGACAAACCGAAAACAAACTGGGACTTTGCTGAAAGCAAAGTCCCACAACTAGAGCCACACGTGGCACAGAGTGGGACTTTGCTAACGTTGCCAAATTGCAACAGACAGGCCGAAACATCTGATTTTCTGGGAGCATATGGCCAAAGCAACGAGGTATCTGTGTGCAAAGAATTTTTTGGAAAAACGTTATTTCCTACTGACGTAATTCGCTGACCTATATAAATGCTAAATTGAAAGTTTACCCGGATGTGCCACGCCCATCTCATTTTTTTTTTGCGTAAATCTAATAACATTCAAAATATATATTCAAGGTACAAAATTGAAGCTTGTACATTTAAAAGATCACGAGATATGCACAAATACATTTCAAAAAGGCAAAATGTACTTTAATTTTAAAAGTGCAAAAATTAAATTTTGATTTTAAAAACTTTTCTTATACCTTGCTGGAAAGTGGACAAAAAGCCCCTTAAGAATCTGAAAATAATAAACCTCTAAATTAATTACGTCACGCTCTAGAGCAGTCCAAAGTTGTGAATTTTGCTGCTTTCGAGCAGCTATAAAACCGGAAATAGACGTCAGAAGTCTAATGCCAAATTGTCAACTGATAGCTTAAGTCAGTGACCAATGACCTTGTAAAGGTCAAGGTCACCAAAGGTCAAAGTCACTAGAAATAAGCCCCCAAACTAAAAAAAAAAAAACTGATTTTTTGCAAATGTCGAAAAATTGCAACAAACAGGCAGAAACATTTGATTTTTTGGGATAACCTGGCCAAAGTAATGAGATATATGTATGCAAGGTACTTTTTTGAAAAACGTTATTTACTGCAGCCGTAATTCGGTGACCGATATAAATGGTAAATTTGAAGTTCACCCGGATGTGCCACGCCCATCTCGTTTTTTTGGAGGGGAATCTAATCATATTCAAAATGTATATTCACAGTAAAAATTTGAAGTTTGTACAGCTAATAGATCACGAGATATACACACATATATTTCAAACAAGCGAAAATACGGCAAAATGTACTTTTCTTAGCAAAAATCAAAAACTTCAATTTTCATTTTACAAACTTTTGTTATATATCGTTGAATAGAGGACAAAAAGCACCTTAAGAATCTGAAAAAAATAATACTCTAAATTAATTAGGTCACGCTCTAGAGCTACCCAAATTTGCGAATTTTGCTGTTTTCGGGAAGCTAAAAAACCCTGGAAGTAGACTTCGGAGGTCAAAGGTCAAAGTATCAACTGATAGCCAAGGTCAATGACCTTTGACCTACTAAAGTTCAAGGTCGTCAAAGGTCAAGGTCACGAGAAATAAGCCCCCAAACTTCGAAAAAATTCAACCGGATGTTGCAAAAAAGCAAAAGCAAAATTCAAAAATCGATTTCCAACATTTTGATCGCAATCGACTAAGCTTTCCAGAAATATACACATCACACAAATCGCTTTTACCGTAGAGGCCCCATTTTGAGTTTTACAAACAAGTGACATTTCAAGATGGCGGCCAAAGTTTTACTTCCGGTCTGGATTTTTTTTTTAAATCGGCCAGTTTTTTTAAAAAGATATTGTTCAACACAAGTTTCAATGACCCGTGACAATTAGACCGGAAGTAGACCGAAAATCAGCAATTTCAACTTTGAACCCTTTTTGAGCTTAAACCGGAAGTGACGCAAAATATTTGACAATGTCATTTTGTTCAGATTTATAGTCTCTCTTAGCACCTAAAATTGGAACTTAATCGGACAGAAATTTAAAAAATAGTAAAAAAATTCGAAAATACGGCAAAAGATTGTCTGCTACGAATTTTCGAAATTCGAATTTTTTTAACTGCTATCCTATTGGATATTGTATGTAGATTCTGAAAATGAAAACCCGATGAAAATCGGGCCAAAATTGCGCCTTCTAGAGCCGAAAAACTGTTTTTTGCAAATGTTGCACTGTTGCACTTCTGGTTTTGCAAAAATGTTCCAATTTATATTCATTAACTTTTTTGCCACTACAGAAGGTCTAGGAAATTTGAATGGTTGCTGCAACTACTGTAGTTTAAGAGCAGGAAGGTGTGGAAAAATCGAAAAAAAAAAAAAACTAGAGCCACACGTGGCACAGAGTGGGACTTTGCTAATGTTGCAAAATTGCAACAAACAGGTCGAAACATCTGATTTTCTGGGAGAAACTGGCCAAAGCAACGAGGTATCTGTGTGCAAAGAATTTTTTGGAAAAATGTTATTTCCTACAGATGTAAAGCGCTGACCGATATAACTGGTAAATTGGAAGTTTACCCGTATGTGCCACGCCCATCTAATTTACTTTTGCGTAAATCTAATCTCATACAAAATATATATTCATGGTTCAAATTTAAAGCTTGTACATCTAATAGATCACGAGATATACACAAATACGTTTCAAAAAAGCAAAATGTACTTTAATTTTAAAAGTCCAAAAATTAAATTTTCATTTTAAAAACTTTTATTGTGCATCGCTGGAAAGAGGACAAAAGGCGTCTTGGGAATGTGAAAAAAATAACCCTCTAAATTAATTAGGTCACGCTCTAGAGCAGTCCAACGTTGCAAATTTTGGTGCTTTCGAGCAGCTATAAAACCGGAAATAGACATCAGAAGTCTAATGCCAAATTGTCAACTGATAGCTAAAGTCAGTGACCAATGACCTTGTAAAGGTCAAGGTCACCAAAGGTCAAAGTCACTAGAAATAAGCCCCCAAACTAAAAAAAACCCTGATTTTTTGCAAATGTCGCAAAATTGCAACAAACAGGCAGAAACATTTGATTTTTTGGGATAAACTGGCCAAAGTAATGAGATATATGTTTGCAAGGTACTTTTTTGAAAAACGTTATTTACTGCAGCCGTAATTCGCTGACCGATATAAATGGTAAATTTGAAGTTCACCCGGATGTGCCACGCCCATCTCTTTTTTTTGGAGGGGAATCTAATCATATTCAAAATGTATATTCACAGTAAAAATTTGAAGCTTGTACAGCTAATAGATCACGAGATATACACACATACATTTCAAGGAAGCGAAAATACGGCAAAATGTACTTTTCTTTGCAAAAATCAAAAAATTCAATTTTCATTTTACGAACTTTTGTTATATATCGTTGGAAAGAGGACAAAAAGCACTTTAAGAATCTGAAAAAATTAACACTCTAAATTAATTAGGTCACGCTCTAGAGCAGCCCAAAGTTGCGAATTTTGCTGTTTTCGGGCAGCTATAAAACCGGAAGTAGACGTCGGAGGTCAAAGTTCAAAGCATCAACTGATAGCCAAGGTCAATGACCTTTGACCTATTAAAGGTCACGGTCATCAAAGGTCAAGGTCACGAGAAATAAGCCCCCAAACTTCGAAAAAATTCAACCGGATGTTGCAAAAATGCAAAAGCGAAATTCAAAATTCGGCTCCCATACTTTTTTTCGCAATCGTTTAGACTTTCTAAAAATACTAATAACACACAAGTCACTCTTACCGTAGAGGCCCCATTTTGAGTTTTACAAAAAAGTGACATTTCAAGATGGCGGCCAAAGTTTCACTTCCGGTTCAGATTTTTTCTTCTTCGTTTTTTTGTATTCTAATTTAATTACGATCGACATTAATTTTGTTGCGATACATCAATTACAGCACAAGTAGGTCAACCGGAAGTTTAAACCCTTTTTACGCTTAAACCGAAAATGAAGCAAAAATTTTGACTCTGCAAATGTATTTATATTCATGACACTTGAAGGCACCCAAATTTTCAGATCAATCCGTCTTAAAATAGCAAAGTTGCAAAAATTTGCAAAATACGGCAAAAAAATGTGTGCTATGAATTTTCGAATTTCGAAATTTTGTAACTGCTATCTTGTTGGAAATTGTTTCAAGTTTTCAAAAATGCAAACCCAAAGAAAATCGATTGAAAATTGCGACTTCTAGAGCCACTGACCGACTTTTGAGGAATGTTGCAATGCAGCACTTCCGGTTTTGCAAAAATGTACCAATTTATATTCATTAGAAACGTCGACACTACAGAAGGTCTGGAGATGTTGTGAAATTGCTGCAACTATTGCAGCCTAGGCTGTGTGCCCTGTGTAAATTTCGAAAAAAAAAAAAAAAAAAAAAAAAGAATTGACAAACCGAAAACAAACTGGGACTTTGCTGAAAGCAAAGTCCCACAACTAGATCCCCAGGCTTCGCGAGGTTCTGACGCAGTGCGTAGCAGTTTTGTTATACGCTTTAAGACTACCCCACAAAGTATCTATAGAACACTAACGTTATTTTACAGAGTATAAGTCGTTTTTTTTAAAGCATAATTGGTTCGCTGAAACTCGTGTCATGTAGATCGCCCAAACGCATAATTCAACAAACAGTTTTTAACAATGTAATTCGCAATTTTCAAATGGTGATAAAACGGAAAGTATACATCGTACATCAAAATATAATATATCAATGGATAGATCTTTTCGAGAGCTATCACATTTGTGCTGCTTACAAGGTCACCAAATTTCAAGGTAACAATATACGACCATTCGAAGTTTTTATATATTACTATCAGGTAAATATCAAAATCAAAATCAAAATTCAAAAATCGGTTTCCAAATATGATTCAGAAATCGATATTACATTCTATAGACATCAAAATTACGCGAATCGTAGTATCTCCAGAGGCCCCATTTCGATTTAAAGAAAATTACGCACAGTTAGTAGAGAAGAAATACAAAATTCTCAAATACTAAAAAGCGCATTTTTGATGGAAATATGTGGTTTTATATATCATTACAAAGAGCAGATAAACTGTAATAAGATTCAATATGACTTTTTGTTATTTATAAATTAGTTCACGTGACAGAGCTCTTTAAAAATAAAAATCACAAATTTCAATCGGTTATAAAACCGGAAGTAGACATCGGACAACACATATGAATATATCATCATTGAATAGATATCATCAAGGGCAATAACTCATGTTCAGGTCACAAGGTCACCAAAGGTCAAGGTCACGAAATACGGGCCCTCGAAATTTTGGTCATTACCAAAAAAATTAAAATGGAAATAAAAGAACATCGAAATCAAAATTAAAAAATCGGCTCCCAAATAAAGTTGCGCAATCGACTCTAGTCATAAGATATGAAAAAATAATGAAAATCGCTTTATCACCTGAGGCCCCATTTTTAATTTTACAAAAGTTTAACATTTCAATATGGGGGCTTATCGTTTGCTTCCGGTCTGGATTTTTTCATCTTCGTTTTTTTGTATGACTATTTGTAGCATGTTGCAAAACGAATTTTTGAAATATCTTAAGAATTCCGGAAGTTAGGTTTTTAAAATTTACAAGAGAATAACTTCAAAACCGGAAGTGATGTCGAAAATTTGAAAAATTATTTAAGATCGCATTAACAATGTTTATCTACCTGTAAGTTTTCAGGTGGATGAGAATAAAACTGTAGAAGTTGAAAAAAAAGCAAAAATTAAAAATAAAAAAGTCAGCTACAAAAGTAATGAAATAAGCAGTTTAAAACTGCAGTTAAGTAGCTAGCAGTTTAAAGTAGCTAACAAAAGAAGTTCTGTCAAAATCAGTTGAAAAATAGAGGAAATAAACAGCAAAAACCCAAAATAGCGCTATTGCCCACAGCTCGTTTCCGGTTGACCTCAATGGCGTCATTTTGCATTTAACAAATACAAGTCACGCAATTTGAACAGCAGACAGCAACAGGTAGTTTGTGGCATGTTGCCTTCTTAGAGAATAATCGAATGTGAAATTCGAAAAAAAAAAAAAAAAAAAAACATTTCGAAAACAAAGCAGTGCGTTCGAAGAACGCACTGCAACTAGAGCCGTACGCCTAACGGCACTGAAGCAGTGCGTTCCATCCAGGGATTCGTTCGTTCGTTCGTTAAGCAAAAGACAAAAAGGGTTTATTAAAATAAAAAAAATGTGCATCAGAAATATATTTTGATTTCATAACAAACGCTCCCATACCCCCCTTTTCCCCCTTTCCCCTCTTTGCCCCTCCCCATCCTTAGCCCTCATCATCAATTAAGATAGATAATAAGTTAAAATCATAATAAAAAATGGATAGAGGGTCGTTTAATCTAAAAAAGATATGCGGATCGCCGAAACTCATATTTGTAAATCGCCCAAACGTAGAGAATAATACCCAATACAAAGTAGATTGTTTTATATATTTAAGGGGCACAATCTTGATTTTTAGGGGTCGTTTTGGGCCTTTGTTACATTTAAACAGTCCTCAGAAATACTCAAGCTCTAAGAAAATCGCAAAATACCTTGAAATATACCTCAAAAATTTCACTTTTTATTTTTTTTTTCGTGCTGTACGCGGCTGGTCTTCAGTCAGTCTGAAAATTGTGTGTCCTGTTGACAAAATCTACAATTGTTATTACATGTACTTTCTTTTTGTTTTATCAGTGTGGGCCTGCGCAGTTGTCTATTTATAACTCTTTGATTTTCCAATATGGCGGGACATTCATAATATCTTAAGACATTATGATTTTCAAACATGGATAAATATGTATACCCATGGATTTGAAGGCTCAAATTTCAAAGGTAAGCTCTGTAGACTATGTCTGATTAGCTAAATAAAAGATTTCATGTGTTTGAAGCTGTTGGATGATTGTCCGAAACAAATCAAGCCAGTGCCCCTTTAAATTCGCAATTTTCAGATGGCGATGAAACCAAAAGTACAAAAAATATATATAGCATTGGATAGACAATGTCGAAGCTATATACAAATCGAAAGGTCACTAATGCTAAAAGTTGTCTTAAGTCGCCAGGGTATAACATTGAGACACCACATAAATAGCGCGGCCTAACATTTTAAAATTTATATTGAATAGATTTTCGTCCCTTAGACCATTGTTCCAGTAAACTGTATATTATTGTTGCATAATATAAGAGATAAAATTTAAAATTCTAAAGGTTGTAATTTCGTTCCAAATATTCAATATTTACATCACCCACAACAGGAAAAACATATATAACAACTTTGAATCATTTTAGCTAGATGTACAACGATTAAACTAAAAAATAATTTCAGATCGCTGAAACTTATATCTTGTAGGTCGCCCAAATGCAACACATTAAACAGATTGTTTTATAGGGAAAATTCGCAATTTTCAAATGGCGATAAAAGCGGAAGTATACATCTTACAATAAAGCTTAATATATCATTGGATAGAACTTCTCGAGAGCTATCATATTTGTACAGGTCAAAAATTCGTCAAAGGTCAACGTCACAATATACGACCCTTCAAAGTTTTTTAAAATTTTAATCGTTAAAAAATCAAAATCAAAAGCAAAATTCAAAAATCGGTCTCCATATATATTTCGGCAATCGGTTATAGATTCTATATACATCAAAATAACACAAATCGAATCATCCCCCGAGACCCTATTTCGATTTAAAGAAAAACACGCACAGTTAGTATAGAAGAAATTACAAAATTTTGAAATTTTTAAACGCGCAATTTTGATTAAAGTACCAAGTGTGATATATTAATAGAAAGATGAGATTAAGCGTAAAAGGAATATGTAAGAAATTCTGTCCTATGTAAATTGGGTCACGTGATAGAGCTCTTGAAAGTTAAAATTCGTGATTTTCAATTGGCTGCAAAACCGGAAGTAAACATCGGACAACAAAAGTGGAGATACCATTGGGCAGATATAATGAAGGGCAATAACTTTTGTTCAGGTCAAAAGGTCATCAAAGGTCAAGGTTGCGAAATATGACCGGTTAAATTTTTGACAATTACTGAAAAAATTCAACCGGAAATAAAAGAAAAACAAAATCGAAATTCAAAAATTCCTTCCCATACTTTTTTGCGTAATCAATTGATGTTTCTAGAAAATCTAAAATTATGCAAATTAGACATATCCCTGAGAACTTATTTCAGTTTTACAAAATTTAGTCGTATCAAGATGGCGGAAGATCCGTTACTTCCGGTTCGAATTTTCTTAATTTAGCATTATTCAATAGACAATTGTAGCTAATTGCAAAAGAAATTTTTCAAATATCTTCATTATTCCGGAAGTGCAAAGTTCAACTTTAAAAGCGAATAACATCAAAACCGGAAGTGATATCATAATTTTGAAAAATAATTATACTTCGGAATCCAAATGTCTATATATCTGTAAGTTTTCAGATCGATCGAAATAAAACTGTAGAATTTAGAAAATGCAAAAAATTTCAAATTCAAAATGTCAGCGACAAAGTTGGGAAATGTATAATTCTTAAATTGCTATTTTTTAAAACTAAATTCAATGTAGTTACCTAAAAAAAAACGATCAAAATCGGATCAAAAATAAAGCCGCAAATTGAAAAACAAAGAAAAACTGTAGACGGCGCTACGTCATTTCCTGTAGGTCAAAATGGCGTCAAAATACATTCATCAAATTTAGTCTCGCGGCATTTTCGGGAGAAATGTTAACAGAATGTGCGTGGCATGCGTAGTTTTGGCTGGGCGCTCTGACCAGAATTCGAAAAAAAAAAAAAAAAAAAAAAAAAAAAAAAAAAAACATTTCGAAAACAAAGCAGTGCGTTCGATGAACGCACTGCAAAAAAAAAAAAAAAAAAAAAAGAGACATTTCGAAAACAAACTGGGACTTTGCTGAAAGCAAAGTCCCACAAAAAAACTAGAACCGTTAGACGGTACCAAGGCAGTGCGCGTCCCTTCTATTGCATGGGTGAAACGTTGCATTTATAATATCCAATTCCATAATAATAACAAGACCTGTTTGTAACAATTGTGCAGCTTCCGAGATATTTAGAATGTGTTATATATCCTGGCTGTCATTTAAAATAGAACGTAATCACGCCTACTCAGTATAATGACTTGTTTTGATTGGTTGCGATACTTAAACTGGAAATGTCAAAATTTGTCTTGACCAAACGATAAGAAATTAACACAATTTGACTTTTTGACCCTGTTGCATTATCTTCTTAACTCTTCTTGTAACATTTATATCTGTTTAATTAGTGTGTAAAACAAAACGTCGAAAAAACAAATTTGTGGTCATAAAGGGACATAACACCTTATTTGAGAATACAAATTGATCTCGGATTAAATTAACTTTCCAGATCGTTGATACTTTTAATTTGTTTATTTATTTATTTATCAATCTTAATTTAGGTGTAGTAGGAACATTAGATCCTGCAATTTGTGGCAAGTTGCTATGGTATAACATAGAGCCATCAAATTAACAGCGCGGCTTTACATCTTTAAGAGAGTATTTTATAGAGTTGCGTCCCTTATACCACTAGTCCTCTCAACTGTACATTATTTTTTGCTTAAGAGAATATCATTTAAAATTATAAAGGTTGTCATTTCCTTCCACATATTCCATATCATACATCGCCCACAACGAGAAATGAACAATCATTCCTTTTATTTAAGGTATATAATATCTTTGAATCATTTTAACTGGATTAATTTTTAATCGTTAAAAAATCAAAATCAAAATAACAATTCAAAAATCGGTTTCCATATATATTTCGGCAATAGATTCTATATACATGTACATCAAAATAACACAAATTGAATTATCTTCCGAGACCCTATTTCGATTTAAAAAGTTAGTATAGAAGAAATTACAAAATTTGCAAATTTAAAACGTGCAATTTTGATCAAAAATCAAGTGTTATACACCATTGGAAAGAATAACTAGACCTGTTTGTAACAGTTCTGCAGCTTTCGGGCTATTTAGAATTTGTTGGTCTCCTGGCTGTCATTTAAGGATGTAGATTGATTTTGCGATTATTGGGAGAGATGATTTATTCATAATTTAACACGTGACATTTGAGCTTGTTAATAGACTGGCAATCATTAAGGTTTGTGATGTAAAAATATCTGGGCTTAACCACGCCCACAAAGTCCATTGACTTGTTTTGGAAACTTCAACTGGAAATGTCAAAATTTGTGAATTGACCGTTTTATAGGAAAAATTCGCAATTTTTAAATGCCGATAAACCGAAAGTTTACATTTTGCTATAAAGCTTCCCAGCTAACAAAAAAACATTTAAAAACATCATAAAAATGTTTCCAATTAAGCATCGATAACGTTGTGCGAAAAGGTTTTTATGGCGTGATTTTGTATGGTTTTAGATACATTTTAAAACATTTTATAAACATGTCTGACAATAAATGTTATAAAATGTTTTAGGGAATATATTTGTAAAACGTTTTATAACATTTCTAGAACCATACAAAATAACCATCGTGAATCATTTTGTGGAATGTTATAAAAATGTTTTAAGGGAATATATTTGTAAAATGTTTTATAACATTTCTAGAACCATACAAAATAACCTTTGTGAATCATTTTGTGGAATGTTATAAAAATGTTTTAAGGAATATATTTGTAATATGTTTTATAACATTTCTAGAACCATACAAAATAACCATCGTGAATCATTTTGTGGAATGTTATAAAAATGTTTTAGGGAATATATTTGTAAAATGTTTTATAACATTTCTAGAACCATACAAAATAACCTTTGTGAATCATTTTGTGGAATGTTATAAAAATGTTTTA
>JAUJPP010000005.1:16439406-16518812 GCA_030562195.1 Nipponacmea schrenckii | reverse complement strand
ATATTACATGTTGGCTTATTTGAACAGTTGAAGTTTTCATTGAGTAATATCAACTGGTCATTAACTGACTGTGTATTATCAATTGGTGAATATGAACAAAGTTTCCAAGTGCATTCTTTGATCTAGACATCAAAAGAATTCTATTAGTTTGTCACAGCCCAAAGGCATCCGTTTTTGATGACACGTAGTTCGCTGGAATTTTGTAAATTTGTGTTCTTATTAAGAGCAATTAATGATTATTTTAGATTACTATTGCTTTATACTATGTTATTGCTGAGTGTAGGTTGTCATTTAGTGTTTATATTGCATAATTTAGTTAATTTAGGTTTACATTTCAATTTGCGACAAATGCCTTTGTTTTTTTATATTTGTGAACTAAGGTTATGACGGTGGATTTGTTTAACTTGCCGCATCATGCCAAACTGCTTTTATCAAGACCTGTAAAACGAAACTTAAAGTTTCCGTTTATAATTACTATTGCTTTATACTATCATACATATATATTACTGGAGGTTTACGTTGTCGAGTGAGAACCGTTCTCGGAACCGTTCCAGGCACACTAAAGTAGAACTCTTCAATAAAGGAGATACTTTACAAGGTCATAGGTCACGGACTTTGGCTTTCAGTTGACAAATTGACATTTTATCTTCGAGGTCTACTTCCGGTTTTATATCTGCCCGAAAACAGCAAAATATACAACTTTGGACTGCTCTAGAGCGTGACCTAATTAATTTAGAGGGTTATTTTTTTCAGATTCTTAAGGCGCTTTTTGTCCACTTTCCAGCGATGTATAACAAAAATTTTAAAAATGAAAATTTAATTTTTGCACTTTTAAAATTAAAGTACATTTTGTTTTTTTTTAAATGTATTTGTGTATATCTCGTGATCTATTAGCTGTACAAGCTTCAAATTTGTACCGCGAATATACATTTCAAATGTGATTAGATTTACGCCAAAATAAATGAGATGGGCGTGGCATATCCGGGTAAACTTCCAATTCTTCACTTATATCGGTCAGCGCTTTACATCTGTAGGAAAAAACGTTTTTCAAAAAAGTACTTTGCACACAGATACCTCGTTGCTTTGGCCAGATTCTTCCAGAAAATCAAATGTTTCGGGCTATTTGTTGCAATTTTGCAACGTTAGCAAAGTCCCACTCTGTGCCACGTGTGGCTCTAGTTGCAGTGCGTTCTTCGAACGCACTGCTTTGTTTTCGAAATGTTTTTTTTTTTTTTTTTTTTTTTTTTTTCGAAATTTACACAGGGCACACAGCCTAGGCTGCTATAGTTGCAGCAATTTCACAACTTCTCTACACCTTCTGTCGTGGCGACGTTTCTATTAAATATAAATTGGAACATTTTTGCAAAACCGGAAGTGCTGCATTGCAACATACCTAAAAAGTCGGTCAGTGGCTCTAGAAGTCGCAATTTTCAATCGTTTTTCGTCGGGTTTGCATTTTTGGAAACTTGAAATAATTTCCAACAAGATAGCAATTTCAAAATTTCAAAATTCGAAAATTTGTAGCACACATTTTTTTGCCGTATTTTGCACATTTTTGCAACTTTGTTATTTAAAGACCGATTTATCTTAAAAAAATTGAGTATATGTAGCCCATGGAATGATTTCTAAAAAGTATGTCAAAATTTTTGCGTCACTTCCGGTTTTTGTGAAAAATAGAGTTTTACGTCCGGTTGAATAACTTCCGGTTTTATTAATGCATGAGATTCAAACTTGTTTCATCGGGTAGCCATTAGCCATACAAAAAAGCGAAGAAAATAAAATCAAGTCCGCATGCGCAACTTTCGCCGCCATTTTGATTTTTCTGAAATTGCGCGAATTTAATTCAGACATTATGGCTTATCCGATTGAGATGATTTTGGTGTCAAATGAAAGAACATAAAAATTGCAAAAAAACATTGGAAGTCGATTTTTGAATTTCGCTTTTGCATTTTTGCAACATCCGGTTGAATTTTTTCAAAGTTTGGGGGCTTATTTCTCGTGACCTTGACCTTTGGTGACCATGATCTTTAGTAGGTCAAAGGTCATTGACCTTGGCTATCAGTTGATAGTTTGACCTTTGACCTCCGACATCTTCTTCCGGTTTAATAGCTGCCCGAAAACAGCAAAATTCGCAACTTCGGACTTCTCTAGAGCGTGACCTTTTTAATTTAGAGGAATATTATTTTCAGATTCCGAAAGCGCCTTTTGTCCTCTTTCCAGTGATGTATAACAAAAGAATTTTTTATGAAAATTTAATTTTTGCACTTTTAAAATTAAAGTACATATCGCTTTTTTGAAATGTATGTGTGTATATCTCGTGATCTATTAGATGTACAAACTTCAAATTTGTACCGTGAATATGCATTTTGAATGTGATTAGATTCACTTCCAAAAAAACGAGATGGGCGTGGCACATCCGGGAAAATATCCAAATTACCATTTTTATGGGTCAGCGAATTACGTCCGTAGGAAATGACGTTTTTCCAAAAAGTACTTTGCACGCAGATACACCGTTACTTTGGCCAGTTTATCCTAGAAAATCAGATGTTTCGGCCTGTTTGTTGCAATTTTGTGACAATAGCAAAGTCCCAGTCTTTGCCATAATTGGCTCTAGTTGTGGGACTTTGCTACCGCAAAGTCCCAGTTTGTTTTCGGTTTGTCAATTCTTTTTTTGCAGTGCGTTCTTCGAACGCACTGCTTTGTTTTCGAAATGACTATTTTTTTTTTTTTTTTTTTTTTTTTTTTTCGAATTTTACCTTCGATCGTTCTCTAAGAAGGCAACTAGCTACAAACTTCCTGTTGCTGTTTATTATTCAAACTTCGAGACTACCATCAGGTGAATGTAAAATGACGTCATTTAGGCCAACCGGAAATGAGCTGTGGACAATGGCGTTATTTTGGTTTTTGCTCGTTATTACCTCTATTTTCCAAATTATTTTTTACGAAACTTCTTTTGTTAGCTTCTTTAAACTGCTAGCTACTTAACTGCAGTTTAAAACTGCTAGCTTCATTACTTTTGTAGCTGACTTTTTTTTTATTTCAATTCTTGCTTTTTTTCAACTTCTACAATTTTATTCCCATCCACTTGAAAACTTATAGGTAGATAGAAACATTTAATGCGATCAAAAATCATTATTCAAATTTTCGACATCACTTCCGGTTTCGAAGTTATTCGCTTTTGAAAATTAAAAAATAATTTCCGGAATTCTCAAGATATTTCAAAAATTATTTTTGCAATATGCTAGAAATACTCATACAAAAAAACGAAGATGAAAAAATCCGGACCGGAATCAAACAATAAGCCGCCATATTGAAATGTCAAACTTTTGTAAAATTAAAAATGGGGCCTCAGGGGATAATGCGATTTTCGTTATTTTTTCATATCTAATGACTAGAGTCGATTGCGCAACTTTATTTGGGAGCGGATTTTTGAATTTTTATTTTGATTTTCTTTTATTTACATTTTAATATTTTTGGTAATGTCCAAAATTTTGAAGGCCCATATTTCGTGACCTTGACATTTGGTGACCTTATGACCTGTACACGATTTATTGCCTTTGGTGATATCTATCCACTGATATATTCATTTGTGTTGTCCGATGATTACTTCCGGTTTTATAGCCGATTGAAATTTGTGATTTTTATTTTAAAAGAGCTCTGTCACGTGAACTTATTCATAAATAACAAAAATTCCTATTGAATCTTATTCCACTTTATATGGTCTTTGTAATGATATATAAAACCACATATTTTCACCGAAATTGCGCTTTTTAATATTTGGAAATTTTATATTTTCTTCTCTACTTACTGTGCTTAATTTGCTTTAAATCGAAATGGGAACTGTGGAGATGTCCCGATTCGTGTAATTTTGATGTCTATAGAATGTAATATCGATTCCTGAATTATATTTGGAAACCGATTTTTGTATTTTGATTTTGATTTTGATATTTTTACTGATAATAATATATAAAAACTTCGAATGGTCGTTTATTGTAACCTTGACCTTTGGTGACCTTGTGAGCTGAACAAATGTGATAGCTCTCGATAAGATCTATCCATTGATATATTATATTTTGTTGTACGATGTATACTTTTTGTTTAATCACCATTTGAAAATTGCGAATTTCATCGTTCAAAGCGGTTTACTAAACTATGCGTTTGGGCGATCTACATGACACGAGTTTCAGCGAACCGATTATGCTTTGAAATAAAACGACTTATACGCTGTACAATAACGTTACTGTTCTACGGATACCTTGTGGGGCAGTTTTAAAGCGTATATCAAAACGGCTACGCACTGCGTCAGAACCTCGCGAAGCCTGGGGATCTAGTTGTGGTAGCAAAGTCCCAGTTTGTTTTCGGTTTGTCAATTCTTTTTTTTTTTTTTGCAGTGCGTTCTTCGAACGCACTGCTTTGTTTTCGAAATGACTATTTTTTTTTTTGTCTCTTTCTGGTCACGCTCCCCAGCCATAACTGCAAATGTCTTACACAATCTGGCGTGATATTGTAACGTAATTTAGTGCTCGTTGTTGTTTAAATGTAAAATGACGCACTATTGTTCTACCGTTTTATTTTTGTTTACTAACTCACGGCTCGTTTTTTTATCCAATCTGGTTCGGACTTTTTTTATTTACTACTTATAACTTAGATTTACATAATAGCTGTTTAAAAATTTTGAAATTTTTACTTTTGTTGCTGACTTTTGAATTATAAAATTTAACACTTTTTCTAACTTCTGCAATTTTGATTAGATCGAAATCAAAATTTGCAGTTAGATAAACATTTTTCTTGTCAAGAAAAATCTGTTTTCAAAATGTCGACATCACTTCCGGTTTCGGCGTCATACGTCGCTAAACTTCGAATTTTCACTTCCGGAATTCTAAAGATATTTGAATTTTTTTTTTTTGCAATTAGTTACTATTAACCCATAATGATTTTATAATTAACAAAAATTGAACCGGAAGTAACAGATCAGTCGCCATCATTAAACCACTTACTTTTGTAAAGTGAAAAATTGGGCCTTAGGGGTTAATCGGACAATTGTAATTTTGATGTCTATGAAATCTTCAATCGATTGCTAACAATTCTTAGGAAGCCGAATTTTGAATTTCGATTTAGCTTACCTTTCATTTCCGGTTCTTTTTTTTCACTCAGTGCCTAATTTTCCAACGTTCATATATCGTGACCTTGACCTTTGGTGACCATGTGACCTGCACAAAAGTTGTTGCCCTTGTCGAGATCTATCCATTGATGTCTTCATTTGTGTTGTGCAATGTCAACTTCCGGTTTTACAGCCATTTGAAAATTGCACTTTTTAACTTCGAAGAGCTCTGACACGTGACCTAATTTACATACGTCAAAATTTCTTTTTTGTCCTTATTACGCGTAATTTATTCTTTCCAATGGTGTATAACACTTTATATTTTGATCAAAATTGCGCTTTTTAATATTTGAAAATATTGTTCTTAGTTCTATATTAATTGTGCGTGATTTATGAAAAAGCGCGTGTTTTTTTTAAAGTCAAAAAATTATCATTAAAGATTCCGATAAAACATTTTCCGAAATTAGCCGGAAACATCTGAAAATGACCAAAAAATGTAGAAAATCATAGAAATCGGAATTTTCGGATTAAATTTTTGCACAAACTTGCAATTTTATTATTCCACAGAATTAGTACCATCAATATCTTCATTTTGTATGTATGCCGTATATGCAAATTCCTAACCGTTTGATCGCCATCTTGAAATATGCAAATTATTGGAAAAATACTACTCGTCCGCCATTTTTAATCCTATCTTTTTCAGACTTGTTTTAAAATATAATTTGGATAATTATCTAGGTCCTCTAGTGGCATATTTTTCAATTTCAAATTTGTCTTTGGACCAGGTCCTGCCAAAGTTTTTCAAAACTGACTTCCGTTTGAAAGTTCATAACTTTTGAACTCTACCATATGCATCCTTTTGATCTCAAAACAACATCACCAGAGAGGCACTGGACTGGAATCCCCAAGGGCATAGAAGACAAGGACGACCTTTACATAGCTTGAAAAGAATAAGACTGAAAGAGCTAGGAAGGATTGGCAAGACCTGGAATGAAGCAAAAAGAACAGCTCATAACAGAGTGAGATGGAGAACGTCTGTAGCAGCCCTATTCTCCGCAAGGAACGAAGAGGACTAACTTACTAATATGCATCCTTTATTTTTCTGCAAAATCATCTTCATTGGCTAAAGGTTCATATGATACCTTGATTTCTAATTTTAGTAAAGAACATTTGGATTAATAGGGATCCAAAAATTAGTAATTTGCATATTTCTCGTATCTTCAGATGGTTATATCTCATGAACAAGACTCTTTGCAACATTCTAATTGACATTATTGTGATGTGATTTTCATCAGCTTTCTAACAATATCTTTATTTTAGCTATAGACCGAAAACTGATGAAAATACGCCTAGTAGAAAATAAACGATTTTAACATTCATATTTTTTTATATTTAGTTCTATTTAACTTAAAAACAAAATTCGAACAGATTTATAATGTGCAAATTCCCAGCTCTCAAGCAATATATAAATCAATATGTATAAATAAAAATTGCGAAAAGTTTAAGAATAAAATTACACTCTAATTAAACAGATATAAATAAACAGGTCATAAAGCCTGACTGTGTTAATTTCTTATCTTTTGGTCAAGACACAAATTTTGACATTTCCAGTTAAAGTATCACAACCAATCAAAACAAGCCATTAGACTTTGTGGGCGTGGTTAAGCCCAGATATTTTACATCACTGTGTGTATTTTTCTTTCAATCGAAATAGGGTCTCGGAGGATCAGTCAATATGTGTTATTTTGATGGACATGTATATAGAATCTATAACCGATTGCCGAAATTTATATGGAAACTGATTTTTGAATTTTTAATTTGATTTTGATTTAATTACGATTAAAAATTATAAAAACTTCGAAGGTGTATATTGTGACGTTGACCTTTGGCGATCTTTATACCTGTACATATGTGATAGTTCTATCCAATGACATATTAAGCTTTATAGCAAAATGTACACTTTCGGTTTATCGGCATTTAAAAATTGCGAATTTTTCCTATAAAACGGTCAATTCACAAATTTTGACATTTCAAGTTGAAGTTTCCAAAACAAGTCAATGGACTTTGTGGGCGTGGTTAAGCCCAGATATTTTTACATCACAAACCTTAATGATTGCCAGTCTATAAACAAACTCAAATGTCACGTGTTAAATCATGAATAAATCATCTCTCCCAATAATCGCAAAATCAATCTACATTGTATCCTTAAATGACAGCCAGGAGACCAACAAATTCTAAATAGCTCGAAAGCTGCAGAACTGTTACAAACAGGTCTAGTTATTCTTTCCAATGGTGTATAACACTTGATATTTGATCAAAATTGCACGTTTTAAATTTGCAAATTTTGTAATTTCTTCTATACTAACTGTGTGTATTTTTCTTTAAATCGAAATAGGGTCTCGGAAGATAATTCAATTTGTGTTATTTTGATGTACATGTATATAGAATCTATTGCCGAAATAAATATGGAAACCGATTTTTGAATTGTTATTTTGATTTTGATTTTTTACGATTAAAAATTAATTCAAAGATATTATATATCTTAAATAAAAGGAATGATTGTTCATTTCTCGTTGTGGGCGATGTATGATATGGAATATTTGGAAGGAAATGACAACCTTTAGAATTTTAAATGATATTCTCTTAAGCAAAAATAATGTACAGTTGAGAGGACTAGTGGTATAAGGGACGCAACTCTATAAAATACTCTCTTAAAGATGTAAAGCCGCGCTGTTAATTTGATGGCTCTATGTTATACCATGGCAACAAATTGCAGGATCTAATGTTCCTACTACACCTAAATTAAGATTGATAAATAAATAAATAAACAAATTAAAAGTATCAACGATCTGGAAAGTTAATTTAATCCGAGATCAATTTGTAATCTCAAATAAGGTGTTATGTCCCTTAGACCACAAATTTGTTTTTTCGACGTTTTGTTTTACACACTAATTAAATAGATATAAATGTTACAAGAAGAGTTAAGAAGATAATGTAACAGGTCATAAAGTCAAATTGTGTTAATTTCTTATGTTTGGTCAAGACAAATTTTGACATTTCCAGTTTAAGTATCGCAACCAATCAAAACAAGTCATTATACTGAGTAGGCGTTCTATTTTAAATGATAGCCAGGAGATATAACAAATTCTAAATATCTCGGAAGCTGCACAATTGTTACAAACAGGTCTAGTTATTATTATGGAATTGGATATTATAAATGCAAAGTTTCACCCATGCAATAGAAGGGACGCGCACTGCCTTGGTACCGTCTAACGGTTCTAGTTGTGGGACTTTGCTACCGCAAAGTCCCAGTTTGTTTTCGGTTTGTCTTTTTTTTTTTTTTGCAGTGCGTTCATCGAACGCACTGCTTTGTTTTCGAAATGTCTTTTTTTTTTTTTTTTTTTCGAATTTTACCCTCGATTATTTTCCAAGAAGGCAACTTGCTGCAAACTGCCTGTTGCTGTCTGCCATTCAAACTGCGAGACTACTATTTGTTAAATGTAAAATGACATCATTCAGGGTGACCGGAAACGAGCTGTGGGCAATGGCTTCGTTTTTGTTTTTGCCATTTATTACCTCTATTTTTCAACTGATTTTGACAGAACTACTTTTTCTAGCTTCTTTTAATTGCTAGCTACATAACTGCATTTTTAAACTGCTAATTTCATTACTTTTGTAGCTGACTTTTTTTATTTCAATTTTTGCGTTTTTATCAACTTCTACAATTTTATTCCCATCAACTTGAAAACTTATAGGTAGATAGACACTTCTAATGCGATCAAAAATCATTATTCAAATTTTCGAAATGACTTCCGGTTTTGACGTTATTTATTTATTTATTTATTTATTTATTACAAAGCATTTATAAAGCGCTTATCTAATAGAAAAATTACTCTAAGCGCTGAACAAAAGTTCAAGCAGAATGCACAAAATAAAATAGAACAATATAATAACAAAAAATAAAAACCAGTGGATGAAGTAAAACAATTCAAGGGCAATAATTGTTGCATATCGACACCTACTAAAAATAAGAAAATAGACTAATAGATTAATAAACCGGCAATTAAAAGGGAGAGCTTATCTGATTGACAAAATCAAATATATATAAATGAAAATAATAAAAATATTATCACAGCAATTCAAACATCACAGTACGCTAGTCTAAAAATATGAGTTTTTAAGCCTTTTTTAAAAGTAGAGAGCGATTTTTCTTTACGTAAATGTAATGGAAGGTCATTCCAGAATGTGGCACCAGCACTATCAAACCGCCGTGCACCGTAAGTTTTAGTTTTTACATCATTTGGTTGTTGTATTAGACCTTCGTTAGCCGACCTAAGTACTCTACCAGGTGTATAAGGTATGATCAGTTCTTCCAAATACTTAGGTGCTATTCCATGCAACGACTTAAACATGTACAGTAAAATTTTATATTGAGGTCTATATTTCACAGGAAGCCAGTGAAGTTGTTTAAGAACGGGAGTTATTGAGTCAAACTTCTTTGTTTTACTAATAAGTCTTGCTGCCGTGTTTTGAACGCGTTGCAGTCTTGATAATAATGAGCAGTTCACGTTACATAACAAAGCGTTCCCGTAATCTAGTCTGGATGTTACTAGGGAGCTGACTAATGTTTTACATGCATTCCCTGTAATGTATGGTCTGATACGCCCGATGTTCCTTATCTGATAAAAACACGATTTGGAAACGGCACTGACTTGTTGTTCCATACTCAGAGTTTTATCGAAGAATACGCCTAGGTTCTTCACACAGTTTGACTCACTTAAGATAGTGCCGTCAAAAGGAAGATTGTACAATGATATGTGTTTAACGCAGTGTTTTGGAGCGAAGACCACAAGCTCTGTTTTGTCTTGATTCAGTTTTAACAAGTTTGTGGACATCCAATCCTTGATATCCGATAAACAAGCCTTTAAACGTTCTGATAAATTGTCCCAATCACCATCTGGTTTGATTACTTGATATACCTGTGTATCATCAGCGTAAGAGTGGTATAGCATTTTATGTCTTTTGCATATTTCACTGACTGGCTTCGCATACATGCAATATAATTTCGGTCCTAATACAGAGCCTTGCGGAACACCATATTGAAGACGAAGATCATCAGATTGAGTGGTACCAATAGCCACGCGTTGAGTTCTATTTTTCAAGTAGGATCCGATCCATTTCAACGCATTATCAGAGACTCCAAAGGAATGATTAAGACGCTCCAACAGTATATCGTGGTCGATAACATCGAATGCAGCAGACAAATCGAGCATTAGAAGTACAACACAATAGTTTTTGTCAAGCGCAGATGCAATGTCATGATGCACGCGCAGAAGAGCAGTTTCTGTAGAATGCTTTGGTCGGTATGCAGATTGCATATTGTCATATAAGCTATTCGTTTCAATGTGGTGATCAAGTCGATACGCAACAACTTTCTCTAAAACTTTAGACAAAAAAGACAGATTTGAAACTGGGCGATAATTTTTGAAAACTTCCCTGTCCAGTGTTGGTTTTTTCAGCAACGGCCTAACTATAGCCTTTTTGAAATCTGATGGCACGTTTGATTCAGATAAGGAGCGGTTGACGATGTTCAAAATAGCTGGGAGCAATTCATTTGAGCATGATTTTAATAAATGTGTAGGCATGGGATCAAGTTCACACTGTTTCGATGGAGCGGACTGTACGATTTTTACAAGTTCTGTATGAGATGTCGGCTCGAAAGATGATAAGTAATCACCTACAAACTTCTTGTCGAATCTCATTACTTCGAACATATTTTCCGGCTTATTTTTAGCTGCGCTTAGATTAGTCCGAATAGTTTCAATCTTGTTCAGAAAGAACTGACAAAATGTGTTAGCAAGATCTTTCTCATTATCATGCGTTGGTAGAATTGTCTCATGTTTTTCTCCCATTATGTGTCTACTAAGTCGATACAGTTGTTTTTGATCGTGCTCGGCCTCTTTTACTTTAGTCGAATAATACTCTTTCTTGCTCCTAATAAGGAGTTTGTTTGCCTGAAAACTTGCATCTTTGTGGCTCTGTTTATGGATAGATAGGTTCGTTTTCCGCATGAGACGTTCCGTCTTACGCCGATTCCTTTTGGCATCACGAAGCTTTTCTGAGTGCCATTCGGTATTCGGTCGAACTCTTATCTCCTTTGACAATAACGGTGCATGTTTGTCGATCACTGATTTCGTATTCTTATCGTATACATTTAACAGACTTTCGAGTGGCTCTGTCGTGTTAACTACAGGAGTAACAGATTTCAAAAAGTCTTTACCAATATCAGCCAAATCAATATCTCGGTATTTCCGGTAAGTCACATTTTTTCGATATTTTGGCGGTTTTGAGATATTAAGATATGAAATAAGAGCAAAATGGTCACCGGCAGGATTTCCATTTTTATCACATAAATACGGATCCTGCACTACAGGTTTGTCCTTCAGAATTCGACTGCTTTCGCGTGTAATTACTACGTCTAGGGTGTGTCCATGGATATGAGTTGGACCTATTACGTGCTGTGTTAATCCATGATCCTGCAACGTTGCGAGGAAAGTACATGCATCACTGTCGTTCTTGTTATCTATGTGAAAATTAAGGTCACCAGTGATAATAATCTCATCTCGAGTAAGCACTATTTCATCGAGAAATGAAGACCATTCTTCGAAAAATGTAGATGTTTTAAGCTTGTTAACTTGTGATGGTGGTGGTCGATAAATTACATAAAGTCGAAAATAGTGATGTTCTGCAGATATTATACATTCTAAAAGTTCGAAATGCGAAAAAGATGTTTTTCCGGTAATAGTTTTTACATCCAAGGCTTTGTTGTAAATGACGGCAACGCCACCTCCTTTTCGTTTTTTTCTGGCAATATGATGAAAGCCGTAACTATCTGGGATAATTTCTGCAATGACACTTTTATCAATATCGCTCCCGAGCCATGTTTCAGCCAACGCAAAAATGTCAATGTTGTTTGATGTGAGAAAGTCACTGATAGATGTTGTTTTGTTTTTTACTGATTGAGGATTCAGCGACACAAGGGATAAAGCAGTTTTGGAAAACGCTTTCAGCGAAGTCTTGATTTTGATTAGATTGTTTTCATTGCCTCTATTTTCGTTGTTTTTAAATGTTTCATGAATGTTTGTGTTTGGTCTGGATCGAATGATCGTCTCGATAGGATGCGTAACGATACTATTAACAGTAAAATTTTCAACTGATGTTGCAGTTCTGGCTTTTTGGACGACAGTGGAAGAAGGAGCGATCACTAACAGATTGTTGAAGTTATCACCCCGGCCTGATTTCTCAGCTTGATTAGTTGGGACATTTGATTGGATAACATCAGGGGTTAAGTTAATTAGGTTATTAATGTCCACCTGTCTGCATATTCTAGACCTCCTTGTATTAGTTATTCTCACCTTCACCGGTTTATGAACAGTTAATGAAAGTTCAGGTAGCAAGTTGAATGTACTCAGATCAGAACTCACTGAAGAAAGTTCACTATTCAGAGAGAAAAGTTTCTCTCTACTGTAAGTTATCATCACAACAATTACAGTAGCCACATGAAAATTCAACATAACTCCCAAAATAATAATCCAAATGAGAATTTCACATGAAATATATAATCCTAGATACTTTAAGTAACTGTCAGTAAATTTTCAACCACAGAAATCACTCTATAACTAAATAATTTGTAAAAATATCAGAGAGCAAGACACAGTACTACACTAGGCAGCCATCTTGGTTACATAGAATGTTTTCGGTTTGTCGAAATTCGAAAATTCATAGCACACATTTTTTTGCCGTATTTTGCACATTTTTGCAACTTTGCTATTTTTAGACCGATTGATCTGAAAATTTGGGTGCCTTCAAGTGTCACGAATATGAAAACATTGGCAGAGTCAAAATTTTTGCTTCATTTCCGATGTCAACGTAAAACGGGTTTAAACTTCCGGTTGACCTACTTGTGCTGTAATTGATGTATCGCAACAAAATTTATGTCAATCCTAATTAAATTAGAAGACAAAAAAACGAAGCAGAAAAAATCCGGACCGGAAGTGAAACATTGGCCGCCATCTTGAAATGTCACTTTTTTGTAAAACTCAAAATGGGGCCTCTACGGTAAGAGCGATTTGTGTGATGTTTATATTTCTGGAAAGCTTAGTCTATTGCGATCAAAATGTTGGAAATCGATTTTTGAATTTTGCTTTTGCTTTTTTGCAATATCCGGTTGAATTTTTTCGAAGTTTGGGGGCTTATTTCTCGTGACCTTGACCTTTGGTGACCATGACCTTTAGTAGGTCAAAGTTTATTGACCTTGGCTATCAGTTGATACTTTGACCTTTGACCTCCGACGTCTACTTCCGGTTTTATAGCTGCCCAAAAAAAGCGAAATTCGCAACTTTGGACTGCTCTAGAGCGTGACCTAATTAATTTAGAGGGTTATTTTTTTCAGATTCTTAAAGTGCTTTTTGTCCTCTTTCCAACGATGTATAACAAAGGTTTTTACAATGAAAATTGAATTTTTTGATTTTGAAAATAAAAGTACATTTTGCCGTATTTTCGCTTGTTTGAAATATATGTGTGTATATCTCGTGATCTATTAGCTGTACAAGCTTCAAATTTTTACTGTGAATATACATTTTGAATATGATTAGATTCCCCTCCAAAAAAACGAGATGGGCGTGGCACATCCGGGTGAACTTCAAATTTACCATTTATATCGGTCACCGAATTACGGCTGCAGTAAATAACGTTTTTCAAAAAAGTACCTTGCATACATATATGTCATTTTTTTGGCCAGGTTATCCCAAAAAATCAAATGTTTCTGCCTGTTTGTTGCAATTTTGCGACATTTGCAAAAAATCATTTTTTTTTTAGTTTTGGGGCTTATTTCTAGTGACTTTGACCTTTGGTGACCTTGACCTTTACAAGGTCATTGGTCACTGACTTTAGCTATCAGTTGACAATTTGGCATTAGACTTCTGACGTCTATTTCCGGTTTTATAGCTGCTCGAAAGCAGCAAAATTTGCAACGTTGGACTGCTCTAGAGCGTGACCTATATAATTTAGAGGGTTATTTTTTTCACATTCCGAAGGCGCCTTTTGTCCTCTTTCCAGCGATGCACAACAAAAGTTTTTAAAATGAAAATTTAATTTTTGGACTTTTAAAATTAAAGTACATTTTGCTTTTTTGAAACGTATTTGTTTATATCTCGTGATCTATTAGATGTACAAGCTTCAAATTTGTACCATGAATATATATTTTGTATGAGATTAGATTTACGCAAAAGTAAATTAGATGGGCGTGGCACATACGGGTAAACTTCCAATTTACCAGTTATATCGGTCAGCGCTTTTCATCTGTAGGAAATAACATTTTTTCCAAAAATTCTTTGCACACAGATACCTCGTTGCTTTGGCCAGTTTCTCCCAGAAAATCAGATGTTTCGGCCTGTTTGTTGCAATTTTGCAACGTTAGCAAAATCCCACTCTGTGCCACGTGTGGCTCTAGTTGTGGGACTTTGCTTTCAGCAAAGTCCCAGTTTGTTTTCGGTTTGTCAATTCTTTTTTTGCAGTGCGTTCATCGAACGCACTGCTTTGTTTTCGAAATGTCTTTTTTTTTTTTTTTTCGAATTTCACATTCGATTATTCTCATAGAAGGCAACTTGCCACAAACTACTAGTTGCTATTGCCTATTCAAACTGCGAGACTTGTATTTGTTAAATGTGAAATGACGTCATTTAGAGCAACCGGAAACGAGCTGTGATCAATGGCGTTTTTTTGGTTTTTGCTCTTTATTATCTTTATTTTTCAACTGATTTTGACATAACTTCTTTTGTTAGCTTCTTTCAACTGCTAGCTACATAACTGCAGTTTAAAACTGCTAATTTTATTACTTTTGTAGCTGACTTTTTTAATTTCAATATTTGCGTTTTTTTCAACTTCTACAATTTTATTCTCATCCATCTGAAAAATTATAAGTAGATAGACATTTTAAATGCGATCTCAAATTATTTTTCAAATTTTTGACGTCACTTCCGGTTTTGAAGTTATTCTCTTGTAAATTTTAGAAATCTAACTTCCGGAATTCTTAAGATATTTCAAAACTTCGTTTTGCAACATGCTACAAATAGTCATACAAAAAAACGAAGATGAAAAAATCCGGACCGGAAGCAAAAGATCAACCGCCATATTGAAATGTCAAACTTTTGTAAAATTCAAAATGGGGCCTCAGGGGATAAAGCGATTTTCGTTATTTTTTCATATCTAATAACTAGAGTCGATTGCGCAATTTTGTTTAGAAGCCGAATTTTGATTTTTTATTTTAATTTTCTTTTATTTCCATAATAATTTTCTT
Organism: Nipponacmea schrenckii; assembly: GCA_030562195.1. Lineage (NCBI taxonomy): Eukaryota > Metazoa > Mollusca > Gastropoda > Lottiidae > Nipponacmea > Nipponacmea schrenckii. The sequence goes on along the minus strand of JAUJPP010000005.1, from coordinate 16,503,354 downwards.
GGTAATGACCAAAATTTCAAAGGCCCGTATTTCGCGACCTTGACCTTTGGTGACCTTGTGACCATAACACGATTTATTGCTCTTGATGATATCTTTTCAATGATATATTCATTTGTGTTGTCCGATGTCTACTTCCGGTTTTATAACCGATTGAAATTTGTGATTTTTATTTTTAAAGAGCTCTGTCACGTGAACTAATTTATAAATAACAAAAATTCATATTGAATCTTATTACAGTTTATCTGCTCTTTGTAATGATATATAAAACCACATATTTCCACCAAAAATGCGCTTTTTAGTATTTGAGAATTTTGTATTTCTTCTCTACTAACTGTGCGTAATTTTCTTTAAATCGAAATGGGGCCTCTGGAGATACTCCGATTCGTGTAATTTTGATGTCTATAGAATGTAATATTGATTTCTGAATCATATTTGGAAACCGATTTTTGAATTTTGATTTTGATTTTGATATTTACCTGATAGTAATATATAAAAACTTCGAATGGTCGTATATTGTTACCTTGAAATTTGGTGACCTTGTAAGCAGCACAAATGTGATAGCTCTCGAAAAGATCTATCCATTGATATATTATATTTTGATGTAAGATGTATACTTTCCGTTTTATCACCATTTGAAAATTGCGAATTTCATCGTTAAAAACTGTTTGTTGAATTATGCGTTTGGGCGATCTACATGACACGAGTTTCAGCGAACCAATTATGCTTTAAAAAAACGACTTATACTCTGTAAAATAACGTTAGTGTTCTATAGATACTTTGTGGGGTAGTCTTAAAGCGTATAACAAAACTGCTACGCACTGCGTCAGAACCTCGCGAAGCCTGGGGATCTAGTTGTGGGACTTTGCTACCGCAAAGTCCCAGTTTGTTTTCGGTTTGTCTTTTTTTTTTTTTTTTTTTTTTTTTTTTTTTTCGAAATTTACACAGGGCACACAGCCTAGGCTGCAATAGTTGCAGCAATTTCACATCTTCTCTACACCTTCTGTTGTGGCGAAATTTCTATTAAATATAAATTGGAACATTTTTGCAAAACCGGAAGTGCTGCATTGCAACATGTCTAAAAAGTCGGTCAGTGGCTCTAGAACTCGCATTTTTGGACCGATTTTCGTCGGGTTTGCATTTTTGAAAACTTGAAACAATTTCCAACAAAATAGCAATTAAAAAAATTCGAAATTCGAAATTTCATAGCACACATTTTTTTGCCGTATTTTGCACATTTTTGCAACTTTGCTATTTTAAGACCGATTGATCTGAAAATTTGGGTGCCTTCAAGTGTCACGAATATGAAAACATTGGCAGAGTCAGAATTTTTGCTTCATTTCCGGTTTCAGCGTAAAACGGGTTTAAACTTCCGGTTGACCTACTTGTGCTGTAATTGATGTATCGCAACAAAATTTATGTCAATCCTAATTAAATTGGAAGACAAAAAAACGAAGCAGAAAAAATCCGGACCGGAAGTGAAACATTAGCCGCCATCTTGAAATGTCACTTTTTTGTAAAACTCAAAATGGGGCCTCTACGGTAAGAGCGATTTGTGTGATGTTTATATTTCTGGAAAGCTTAGTCGATTGCGATCAAAATGTTGGAAATCGATTTTTGAATTTTGCTTTTGCTTTTTTGCAACATCCGGTTGAATTTTTTTCGAAGTTCGGGGGCTTATTTCTCGTGACCTTGACCTTTGGTGACCATGACCTTTAGTAGGTCAAAGGTCATTGACCTTGGCTATCAGTTGATACTTTGAACTTTGACCTCCGACGTCTACTTCCGGTTTTATAGCTGCCCGAAAACAGCAAAATTCGCAACTTTGGGCTGCTCTAGAGCGTGACCTAATTAATTTAGAGTGTTAATTTTTTCAGATTCTTAGATTGTTTTTTGTCCTCTTTCCAACGATATATAACAAAAGTTTGTAAAATGAAAATTGAATTTTTTGATTTTTGCAAAGAAAAAGTACATTTTGCCGTATTTTCGCTTGCTTGAAATGTATGTGTGTATATCTCGTGATCTATTAGCAGTACAAGCTTCAAATTTTTACTGTGAATATACATTTTGAATATGATTAGATTCCCCTCCAAAAAAACGAGATGGGCGTGGCACATCCGGGTGAACTTCAAATTTACCATTTATATCGGTCAGCGAATTACGGCTGCAGTAAATAACGTTTTTCAAAAAAGTACCTTGCAAACATATATCTCATTACTTTGGCCAGTTTATCCCAAAAAATCAAATGTTTCTGCCTGTTTGTTGCAATTTTGCGACATTTGCAAAAAATCAGGTTTTTTTTTAGTTTGGGGGCTTATTTCTAGTGACTTTGACCTTTGGTGACCTTGACCTTTACAAGGTCATTGGTCACTGACTTTAGCTATCAGTTGACAATTTGGCATTAGACTTCTGATGTCTATTTCCGGTTTTATAGCTGCTCGAAGCACCAAAATTTGCAACGTTGGACTGCTCTAGAGCGTGACCTAATTAATTTAGAGGGTTATTTTTTTCACATTCCCAAGACGCCTTTTGTCCTCTTTCCAGCGATGCACAATAAAAGTTTTTAAAATGAAAATTTAATTTATGGACTTTTAAAATTAAAGTACATTTTGCTTTTTTGAAACGTATTTGTTATATCTCGTGATCTATTAATGTACAAGCTTAAATTTGACCATGAATATATATTTTGTATGAGATTAGATTTACGCAAAAGTAAATTAGATGGGCGTGGCACATACGGGTAAACTTCCAATTTACCAGTTATATCGGTCAGCGCTTTACATCTGTAGGAAATAACTTTTTCCAAAAAATTCTTTGCACACAGATACCTCGTTGCTTTGGCCAGTTTCTCCCAGAAAATCAGATGTTTGGGCCTGTTTTTGCAATTTTGCAACGTTAGAAAGTCCCACTCTGTGCCACGTGTGGCTCTATTTTTTTTTTTTTTTTCGAAATTTACACAGGGCACACAGCCTAGGCTGCAATAGTTGCAGCAATTTCACAACATCTCCAGACCTTCTGCAGTGTCGACGTTTCTAATGAATATAAATTGGAACATTTTTGCAAAACCGGAAGTGCTGCATTGCAACATACCTAAAAAGTCGGTCAGTGGCTCTAGAAGTCGCAATTTTCAATCGATTTTATTCGGGTTTGCATTTTTGAAAACTTGAAACAATTTCCAACAAGATAGCAGTTACAGAATTTCGAAATTCGAAAATTCATAGCACACATTTTTTTGCCGTATTTTGCACATTTTTGCAACTTTGCTATTTTAAGACGGATTGATCTGAAAATTTGGGTGCCTTCAAGTGTCACGAATATAAATACATTTGCAGAGTCAAAATTTTTGCTTCATTTCCGGTTTAAGCGTAAAAAGGGTTTAAACTTCCGGTTGACCTACTTGTGCTGTAATTGATGTATCGCAACAAAATTAATGTCGATCGTAATTAAATTAGAATACAAAAAAACGAAGAAGAAAAAATCCGAACCAGAAGTGAAACTTTGACCGCCATCTTGAAATGTCACTTTTTTGTAAAACTCAAAATGGGGCCTCTACGGTAAGAGTGACTTGTGTGTTATTTGTATTTTTAGAAAGTCTAAACGATTGCGAAAAAAAGTATGAGAGCCGAATTTTGAATTTCGCTTTTGCATTTTTGCAACATGGTTGAATTTTTTCGAAGTTTGGGAGCTTATTTCTCGTGACCTTGACCTTTGGTGACCGTGACCTTTAGTAGGTCAAAGGTCATTGACCTTGGCTATGAGTTGATACTTTGACCTTTGACCTCCGACATCTACTTCTGGTTTTATAGCTGCGCGAAAACAGCAAAATTCGCAACTTTGGACTGCTCTAGAGCGTGACCTAATTAATTTAGAGTGTTATTTTTTTCAGATTCTTAAGGCGATTTTTGTCCTCTTTCCAACGATATATAACAAAAGTTTTTAAAATGAAAAATGAAGTTTTTGATTTTTGCAAAGATAAGTACATTTTGCCGTATATTCGCTTGTTTAAAATCTATGTGTGTATATCTTGTGATCTATTAGCTGTACAAGCTTCAAATTTGTACCATGAATATACATTTTGAATATGATTAGATTCCTGTCCTAAAAAACGAGATGGGTGTGGCACATCCGGGTGAACTTCAAATTTACCATTTATATCGGTCAGCGAATTAGGGCTGCAGGAAATAACGTTTTTCAAAAAAGTACCTTGCATACATATACCTCATTACTTTGGCCAGTTTATCCCAAAAAATCAAATGATTCTGTCTGTTTGTTGCAATTTTGCGACATTTGCAAAAAAAAATCAGTTATTTTTAGTTTGGGGGCTTATTTTTAGTGACCATGACCTTTAGTAACCTTGACCTTTACAAGGTCATTGGTCACTGACTTTGGCTATCAGTTGACAATTTGACATTAGGCTTCCGACGTCTACTTCCGGTTTTATAGCTGCCCAAAAACAGCAAAATTCGCTACTTTGGACTGCTCCAGAGCGTGACCTAATTAATTTAGAGGGTTATTTTTTTCAGATTCTTAAGGCGCCTTTTGTCCTCTTTCCAGCGATGTACAACAAAATTTTTCAAAATGAAAATTTAATTTTTGCACTTTTAAAACTAAAGTACATTTTGCTTTTTTGAAATGTATGTGTGTATATCTCGCGATCTATAAGATGTACAAGCTTCAAATTTGTACCGCGAATATACATTTCAAATGTGATTAGATTTACGCCAAAATAAATGAGATGGGCGTGGCACATCCGGGTAAACTTCCAATTCTTCACTTATATCGGTCAGCGCTTTACATCTGTAGGAAAAAACGTTTTTCAAAAAAGTACTTCGCACACAGATACCTCGTTGATTGGCCAGATTCTCCTAGAAAATCAAATGTTTCGGGCTGTTTGTTGCAACTTTGCAACGTTAGCAAAGTTCCACTCTGTGCCACGTGTGGCTCTAGTTTTTTTTTTTTTTCGAAATTTACACAGGGCACACAGCCTAGGCTGCTATAGTTGCAGCAATTTCACAACTTCTCTACACCTTCTGTCGTGGCGACGTTTCTATTAAATATAAATTGGAACATTTTTGCAAAACCGGAAGTGCTGCATTGCAACATACCTAAAAAGTCGGTCAGGGGCTCTAGAAGTCGCAATTTTCAATCGATTTTCGTCGGGTTTGCATTTTTGGAAACTTGAAATAATTTCCAACAAGATAGCAATTTCAAAATTTCAAAATTCGAAAATTCGTAGCACACATTTTTTTGCCGTATTTTGCACATTTTTGCAACTTTGTTATTTAAAGACCGATTAATCTTAAAAAAATTGAGTATATGTAGCCCATGGAATGATTTCCAAAAAGTAGGTCAAAATTTTTGCGTCACTTCCGGTTTTTGTAAAAAATAGAGTTTTACGTCCGGTTGAATAACTTCCGGTTTTATTAATGTATGAGATTCAAACTTGTATCATCGGGTAGCCATTAGCCATACAAAAAAGCGAAGAAAATAAAATCAAGGCCGCATGCGCAACTTTCGCCGCCATTTTGATTTTTCTCAAATTGCGCGAATTTAATTCAGACATTATGGCTTATCCGATTGAGATGATTTTGGTGTCAAATGAAAGAACATAAAAATTGCAAAAAAAAAATTTGGGAAATCGATTTTTGAATTTCGCTTTTGCATTTTTGCAACATCCGGTTGAATTTTTTCAAAGTTTGGGGGCTTATTTCTCGTGACCTTGACCTTTGGTGACCATGACCTTTAGTAGGTCAAAGGTCATTGATCTTGGCTATCAGTTGATACTTTGACCTTTGACCTCCGACGTCTACTTCCGGTTTTATAGCTGCCCAAAAACAGCGAAATTCGTAGCTTTGGACTGCTCTAGAGCGTGACCTAATTAATTTAGAGTGTTATTTTTTTCAGATTCTTAAAGTGCTTTTTGTCCTCTTTCCAACGATGTATAACAAAGGTTTTTAAAATGAAAATTGAAATTTTTGATTTTTTAAAATGTACATTTTGCCGTATTGACGTTTTTTAGAAATGTATGTGTGTATATCTCGTGATCTATTAGATGTACATGCTTCAAATTTGTACCGTGCATATACATTGTGAATGTGATTAGACCTACGCCAAAAAAATGAGATGGGCGTGGCACATCCGGGTAAACTTCCCATTTACCATTTATATCGGTCAGCGCTTTACATCTGTAGGAAATAACGTTTTTCAAAAAAGTACTTTGCACACAGGTACCTCGATGCTTTGGCCATTTTATACTAGAAAGTCAGATATTTTGAACAAAGGCTTCAAAAAAGGGAACGGGTTTTAGAATTTCCTTTTTCCAATTTTTGTATTTTCGCTTTTTTCACCTTTATGGTGTGTATATCTCATGTAGATGCTTCAAATTTTGAATATATATTGACATATTTATACCAATTGATTACATTTAAAGATGGCTTACCTTGTTTTCATTGATGAAAATGAAAAGGCTAATACTTACATAAATAGAGAGTAGAGGTGTTCTAATGACTAGTAGCTTGTCTCACAGGTCCTTAGTTAAGTCTTAATTAAGCGAATTACAGCAAGGTTTTCCTCTTTTGAATGGTAATGTAGGGTACTAAAGAGGAAATCCTTGTCGTAAATAGCTTAATTACGACTTAACTAAGGACCTGTGAGACAAGCTACTATTTTTCCAAGTCATTAGAACACCTCTACTCTCTATTTATGTAAGTATTACCATTTTTATTTTTTTTTTCAATTAAAAGAAGGGAATGCATCTTTAAAATATTTTCGAATGGGCGTGACACATTTGGGCTGTATCCTGATTGCATACTTATGGAGTTTGGTTCATAACTTCCGCAAAAACACTTTGTTCATAATAGGACTTTGCACAGATGTTCATCATTAATTTGGTTGATTTGTTTGAAACAATCAATAATGTCAGCCTTTTAGTTCAAAAAGGGAACAGGTTTTATAACTTCCTTATTTCTCTTATTTTTGATCATGACTTTGGATAAACTTGTTCTTTCTAGAGCAGTGGGCTAATATCCGGGGATATCCATCAGTGTTTTCGTTTTTCAACTCCAATGAATAGACCCAGTTAAACAGCCATGCGAAATTCGATAGCTTGATAGTTTATATTACATGTTGGCTTATTTGAACAGTTGAAGTTTTCATTGAGTAATATCAACTGGTCATTAACTGACTGTGTATTATCAATTGGTGAATATGAACAAAGTTTCCAAGTGCATTCTTTGATCTAGACATCAAAAGAATTCTATTAGTTTGTCACAGCCCAAAGGCATCCGTTTTTGATGACACGTAGTTCGCTGGAATTTTGTAAATTTGTGTTCTTATTAAGAGCAATTAATGATTATTTTAGATTACTATTGCTTTATACTATGTTATTGCTGGAGTGTAGGTTGTCATTTAGTGTTTATATTGCATAATTTAGTTAATTTAGGTTTACATTTCAATTTGCTATAAATGCCTTTGTTTTTTGCAGTGCGTTCTTCGAACGCACTGCTTTGTTTTCGAAATGTTTTTTTTTTTCGAATTTCACATTCGATTATTCTCTAAGAAGGCAACATGCCACAAACTACCTGTTGCTGTCTTCTATTCAAACTGCGTGACTTGTATTTGTTAAATGCAAAATAACGCCATTGAGGTCAACCGGAAACGAGCTGTGGGCAATAGCGCTATTTTGGGTTTTTGCTGTTTATTTCCTCTATTTTTCAACTGATTTTGACAGAACTTCTTTTGTTAGCTACTTTAAACTGCTAGCTACTTAACTGCAGTTTTAAACTGCTAATTTCATTACTTTTGTAGCTGACTTTTTTATTTTTAATTTTTGCTTTTTTTTCAACTTCTACAGTTTTATTCTCATCCACCTGAAAACTTACAGGTAGATAAACATTGTTAATGCGATCTTAAATAATTTTTCAAATTTTCGACATCACTTCCGGTTTTGAAGTTATTCTCTTGTAAATTTTAAAGACCTAACTTCCGGAATTCTTAAGATATTTCAAAAATTTGTTTTGCAACATGCTACAAATAGTCATACAAAAAAACGAAGATGAAAAAATCCAGACCGGAAGCAAACGATAAGCCGCCATATTGAAATGTTGAACTTTTGTAAAATTAAAAATGGGGCCTCAGGTGATAAAGCGATTTTCATTATTTTTTTATACCTTATGACTAGAGTCGATTGCGCAACTTTATTTGGGAGCCGATTTTTTAATTTTGATTTTGATGTTCTTTTATTTCCATTTTAATTTTTTTGGTAATGACCAAAATTTCAAAGGCCCGTATTTCGTGACCTTGACCTTTGGTGACCTTGTGACCTGAACATGAGTTATTGCCCTTGATGATATCTATTCAATGATATATTCATATGTGTTGTCCGATGTCTACTTCCGGTTTTATAACCGATTGAAATTTGTGATTTTTATTTTTAAAGAGCTGTCACGTGAACTAATTTATAAATAACAAAAATTCATATTGAATCTTATTACAGTTTATCTGCTCTTTGTAATGATATATAAAACCACATATTTCCATCAAAAATGCGCTTTTTAGTATTTGAGAATTTTGTATTTCTTCTCTACTAACTGTGCGTAATTTTCTTTAAATCGAAATGGGGCCTCTGGAGATACTACGATTCGCGTAATTTTGATGTCTATAGAATGTAATATCGATTTCTGAATCATATTTGGAAACCGATTTTTGAATTTTGATTTTGATTTTGATATTTACCTGATAGTAATATATAAAAACTTCGAATGGTCGTATATTGTTACCTTGAAATTTGGTGACCTTGTAAGCAGCACAAATGTGATAGCTCTCGAAAAGATCTATCCATTGATATATTATATTTTGATGTACGATGTATACTTTCCTTTTTATCACCATTTGAAAATTGCGAATTTCATTGTTAAAAACTGTTTGTTGAATTATGCGTTTGGGCGATCTACATGACACGAGTTTCAGCGAACCAATTATGCTTTGAAAAAAAACGACTTATACTCTGTAAAATAACGTTAGTGTTCTATAGATACTTTGTGGGGTAGTTTTAAAGCGTATAACAAAACTGCTACGCACTGCGTCAGAACCTCGCGAAGCCTGGGGATCTAGTTTATATTTGTGAACTAAGGTTATGACGGTGGATTTGTTTAACTTGCCGCATCATGCCAAACTGCTTTTATCAAGACCTGTAAAACGAAACTTAACGTTTCCGTTTATAATTACTATTGCTTTTTTTATTTATTGGAGGTTTACGTTGTCGAGTGAGAACCGTTCTCGGAACCGTTCTAGGCACGCTAAAAGTAGAACTCTTCAATAAAGGAGATACCTTTTTTCAAACACTATTTATTCAAATATTCAAAATAGTTACATACATGTTTCATCAAAGTTGCTTGCAATTTGCAACATTAGCAAAGTCCCACTCTGTGCCACATGTGGCTCTAGTTGTGGGACTTTGCTATCGCAAAGTCCCAGTTTGTTTTCGAAATGTCTCTTTTTTTTTTTTTTTTTTTTTTTTTTTTTCGAAATTTACACACCTCACACAGCCTAGGCTGCAATAGTTGCAGCAATTTCACAACATCTCCAGACCTTCTGTAGTGGCGACGTTTCTAATGAATGAACATTTGAACATTTTTGCAAAACCGGAAGTGCTGCATTGCAACATAGCTAAAAAGTCGGTCAGTGGCTCTAGAAGTCGCAATTTTCAATCGATTTTCTTCGGGTTTACATTTTTGGAAACGTGAAATAATTTCCAACAAGATAGCAGTTGAAAAATTTCATAATTCGAAAATTCGTAGCACACATTTTTTTGCCGTATTTTGCACATTTTTGCAACTTTGTTATTTAAAGCCCGATTAATTTTAAAAAAAATTGAGTATATGAAGCCCATGAAATGATTTCCAAAAAGTAGGTCAAAATTTTTGCGTCACTTCCGGTTTTTGCGAAAAATAGAGTTTTACGTCCGGTTGAATAACTTCCGGTTTTATTAATGTATGAGATTCAAACTTGTATCATCGGGTAGCCATTAGCCATACAAAAAAGCGAAGAAAATAAAATCAAGGCCGCATGCGCAACTTTCGCCGCCATTTTGATTTTTCTCAAATTGCGCGAATTTAATTCAGACATTATGGCTTATCCGATTGAGATGATTTTGGTGTCAAATGAAAGAACATAAAAATTGCAAAAAAACATTGGAAGTCGATTTTTGAATTTCGCTTTTGCATTTTTGCAACATCCGGTTGAATTTTTTCAAAGTTTGGGGGCTTATTTCTCGTGACCTTGACCTTTGGTGACCATGACCTTTAGTAGGTCAAAGGTCATTGACCTTGGCTATCAGTTGATACTTTGACCTTTGACCTCCGACGTCTACTTCCGGTTTTATAGCTGCCCAAAAACAGCGAAATTCGCAGCTTTGGACTGCTCTAGAGCGTGACCTAATTAATTTAGAGTGTTATTTTTTTCAGATTCTTAAAGTGCTTTTTGTCCTCTTTCCAACGATGTATAACAAAGGTTTTTAAAATGAAAATTGAAATTTTTGATTTTTTAAAATAAAAGTACATTTTGTCGTATTGACGTTTTTTAGAAATGTATGTGTGTATATCTCGTGATCTATTAGATGTACATGCTTCAAATTTGTACCGTGCATATACATTGTGAACGTGATTAGACCTACGCCAAAAAAAATTAGATGGGCGTGGCACATCCGGGTAAACTTCCCATTTACCATTTATATCGGTCAGCGCTTTACATCTGTAGGAAATAACGTTTTTCAAAAAAGTACTTTGCACACAGGTACCGCGATGCTTTGGCCATTTTATACCAGAAAGTCAGATATTTTGAACAAAGGCTTCAAAAAAGGGAACGGGTTTTAGAATTTCCATTTTTCCAATTTTTGTATTTTCGCTTTTTTCACCTTTATGGTGTGTATATCTCATGTAGATGCTTCAAATTTTGAATATATATTGACATATTTATACCAATTGATTACATTTAAAGATGGCTTCCCTTGTTTTCATTGATGAAAATGAAAAGGCTAATACTTACATAAATAGAGAGTAGAGGTGTTCTAATGACTAGTAGCTTGTCTCACAGGTCCTTAGTTAAGTCTTAATTAAGCGAATTACAGCAAGGTTTTCCTCTTTTGAATGGTAATGTAGGGTACTAAAGAGGAAATCCTTGTCGTAAATAGCTTAATTACGACTTAACTAAGGACCTGTGAGACAAGCTACTATTTTTCCAAGTCATTAGAACACCTCTACTCTCTATTTATGTAAGTATTACCATTTTTATTTTTTTTTCAATTAAAAGAAGGGAATGCATCTTTAAAATATTTTCGAATGGGCGTGACACATTTGGGTTGTATCCTGATTGCATACTTATGGAGTTTGGTTCATAACTTCCGCAAAAACACTTTGTTCATAATAGGACTTTGCACAGATGTTCATCATTAATTTGGTTGATTTGTTTGAAACAATCAATAATGTCAGCCTTTTAGTTCAAAAAGGGAACAGGTTTTATAACTTCCTTATTTCTCTTATTTTTGATCATGACTTTGGATAACCTTGTTCTTTCTAGAGCAGTGGGCTAATATCCGGGGATATCCATCAGTGTTTTCGTTTTTCAACTCCAATGAATAGACCCAGTTAAACAGCCATGCGAAATTCGATAGCTTGATAGTTTATATTACACGTTGGCTTATTTGAACAGTTGAAGCTTTCATTGAGTAATATCAACTGGTCATTAACTGACTGTGTATTATCAATTGGTGAATATGAACAAAGTTTCCAAGTGCATTCTTTGATCTAGACATCAAAAGAATTCTATTAGTTTGTCACAGCCCAAAGGCATCCGTTTTTGATGACACGTAGTTCGCTGGAATTTTGTAAATTTGTGTTCTTATTAAGAGCAATTAATGATTATTTTAGATTACTATTGCTTTATACTATGTTATTGCTGGAGTGTAGGTTGTCATTTAGTGTTTATATTGCATAATTTAGTTAATTTAGGTTTACATTTCAATTTTTACAAATGCCTTTGTTTTTTTATATTTGTGAACTAAGGTTATGACGGTGGATTTGTTTAACTTGACGCATCATGCCAAACTGCTTTTATCAAGACCTGTAAAACGAAACTTAACGTTTCCGTTTATAATTACTATTGCTTTATACTATCATACATATGTTATTACTGGAGGTTTACGTTGTCGAGTGAGAACCGTTCTCGGAACCGTTCCAGGCACGCTAAAAGTAGAACTCTTCAATAAAGGAGATACCTTTTTTCAAACACTATTTATTCAAATATTCAAAATAGTTACATACATGTTTCATCAAAGTTGCTTGCAATTTGCAACATTAGCAAAGTCCCACTCTGTGCCACATGTGGCTCTAGTTGTGGGACTTTGCTACCGCAAAGTCCCAGTTTGTTTTCGGTTTGTCTTTTTTTTTTTTTTTTTTTTTTTTCGAAATTTACACAGGGCACACAGCCTAGGCTGCAATAGTTGCAGCAATTTCACAAATTCTCTACACCTTCTGTTGTGGCGAAGTTTCTATTAAATATAAATTGGAACATTTTTGCAAAACCGGAAGTGCTGCATTGCAACATGTCTAAAAAGTCGGTCAGTGGCTCTAGAACTCGCATTTTTGGACCGATTTTCGTCGGGTTTGCATTTTTGAAAACTTGAAACAATTTCCAACAAGATAGCAATTAAATAATTTCGAAATTCGAAATTTCATAGCACACATTTTTTTGCCGTATTTTGCACATTTTTGCAACTTTTCTATTTTAAGACCGATTGATCTGAAAATTTGGGTGCCTTCAAGTGTCACGAATATGAAAACATTGGCAGAGTCAAAATTTTTGCTTCATTTCCGGTTTCAGCGTAAAAAGGGTTTAAACTTCCGGTTGACCTACTTGTGCTGTAACTGATGTATCGCAACAAAATTTATGTCAATCTTAATTGAATTAGAAGACAAAAAAAGGAAAAAGAAAAAATTCGGACCGGAAGTAAAACTTTGGCCGCCATCTTGAAATGTCACTTTTTTGTAAAACTCAAAATGGGGCGTCTACGGTAAGAGCGATTTGTGTGATGTTTATATTTCTGGAAAGCTTAGTCGATTGCGATCAAAATGTTGGAAATCGATTTTTGAATTTTGCTTTTGCTTTTTTGCAACATCCGGTTGAATTTTTTCGAAGTTTGAGGGCTTATTTCTCTTGACCTTGACCTTTGACGACCTTGACCTTTAGTAGGTCAAAGGTCATTGACCTTGGCTATCAGTTGATACTTTGAACTTTGACCTCCGACGTCTACTTCTGGTTTTATAGCTGCCCGAAAACAGCAAAATTCGCAACTTTGGGCTGCTCTAGAGTGTGACCTAATTAATTTAGAGTGTTAATTTTTTCAGATTCTTAAATTGTTTTTTGTCCTCTTTCCAACGATATATAACAAAGGTTTGTAAAATGAAAATTGAAGTTTTTGATTTTTGGAAAGAAAAGTACATTTTGCCGTATTTTCGCTTGTTTGAAATGTATGTGTGTATATCTCGTGATCTATTAGCTGTACAAGCTTCAAATTTTTACTGTGAATATACATTTTGAATATGATTAGATTCCCCTCCAAAAAATCGAGATGGGCGTGGCACATCCGGGTGAACTTCAAATTTACCATTTATATCGGTCAGCGAATTACGGCTGCAGTAAATAACGTTTTTCAAAAAAGTACCTTGCATACATATATCTCATTACTTTGGCCAGATTATCCCAAAAAATCAAATGTTTCTGTCTGTTTGTTGCAATTTTGCGACATTTGCAAAAAAATCAGTTTTTTTTTTATTTCTAGTGACTTTGACCTTTTGGTGACCTTGACCTTTACAAGGTCATTGGTCACTGACTTTAGCTATCAGTTGACAATTTGGCATTAGACTTCTGACGTCTATTTCCGGTTTTATAGCTGCTCGAAAGCAGCAAAATTTGCAACGTTGGACTGCTCTAGAGCGTGACCTATATAATTTAGAGGGTTATTTTTTTCACATTCCGAAGGCGCCTTTTGTGCTCTTTCCAGCGATGCACAACAAAAGTTTTTAAAATGAAAATTTAATTTTTGGACTTTTAAAATTAAAGTACATTTTGCTTTTTTGAAACGTATTTGTGTATATCTCGTGATCTATTAGCTGTACAAGCTTCAAATTTGTACCGCGAATATACATTTCAAATGTGATTAGATTTACGCCAAAATAAATGAGATGGGCGTGGCATATCCGGGTAAACTTCCAATTCTTCACTTATATCGGTCAGCGCTTTACATCTGTAGGAAAAAACGTTTTTTAAAAAAGTACTTTGCACACAGATACCTCGTTGCTTTGGCCAGATTCTTCCAGAAAATCAAACGTTTCGGGCTGTTTGTTGCAATTTTGCAACGTTAGCAAAGTCCCACTCTGTGCCACGTGTGGCTCTAGTTGTGGGACTTTGCTTTCAGCAAAGTCCCAGTTTGTTTTCGGTTTGTCAATTCTTTTTTTTTTTTTTTTTTTTCGAAATTTACACAGGGCACACAGCCAAGGCTGCAATAGTTGCAGCAATTTCACAACATCTCCTGACCTTCTGTAGTGGCGACGTGTTGCATAAATATAAAATGGAACATTTTTGCAAAACCGGAAGTGCTGCATTGCAACTAACCTAAAAAGTCGGTCAGTGGCTCTAGAAGTCGCAATTTTCAATCGATTTTCGTCGGGTTTGCATTTTTGGAAACTTGAAATAATTTCCAACAAGATAGCAATTTCAAAATTTCAAAATTAGAAAATTCCTAGCACACATTTTTTTGCCGTATTTTGCACATTTTTGCAACTTTGCTATTTTCCATCCGATTTATCTAAAAAAAATTGAGTATATGTAGCCCATGGAATGATTTCCAAAAAGTAGGTCAAAATTTTTGCGTCACTTCCGGTTTTTGCGAAAAATAGAGTTTTACGTCCGGTTGAATAACTTCCGGTTTTATTAATGTATGAGATTCAAACTTGTATCATCGGGTAGCCATTAGCCATACAAAAAAGCGAAGAAAATAAAATCAAGGCGGCATGCGCAACTTTCGCCGCCATTTTGATTTTTCTGAAATTGCGCAAATTTAATTCAGACATTATGGCTTATCCGATTGAGATGATTTTGGTGTCAATTGAAAGAACATAAAAATTGCAAAAAAACATTGGAAGTCGATTTTTGAATTTCGCTTTTGCATTTTTGCAACATCCGGTTGAATTTTTTCAAAGTTTGGGGGCTTATTTCTCGTGACCTTTGACCTTTGGTGACCATGAACTTTAGTAGGTCAAAGGTCATTGACCTTGGCTATCAGTTGATACTTTGACCTTTGACCTCCGACGTCTACTTCCGGTTTTATAGCTGCCCAAAAACAGCGAAATTCGCAACTTTGGACTGCTCTAGAGCGTGACCTAATTAATTTAGAGTGTTATTATTTTCAGATTCTTTAGGCGCTTTTTGTCCTCTTTCCAACGATGCATTACAAAGGTTTCTAAAATGAAAATTGAAGTTTTTGATTTTTGAAAATTTAAGTATATTTTGCCGTATTTACGTTTGCTTGAAATGTATGTATGTATATCTCGTGATCTATTACATGTACAAACTTCAAATTTGTACCGTGAATATTCATTTTGAATGTGATTTGATTTATATAAAAAAAATGAGATGGGCGTGGCACATCCGTGTAAAATTCCCATTTACCATTTATATGGGTCAGCGAATTACGGCTGCAGTAAATAGCCTTTTTTAAAAAAGTACTTTGCACACAGATACCTCATTGCTTTTGCCAGTTTATTCCAGAAAATCAGATAATTCGGCCTGTTTGTTGCAATTTTTCGACAATAGGAAACCAGTTAATATTTTTTTCTAATTTTGGAAGCTTATTTCTCGTGACCTTGACCCTTGGTGACCTTGAACTTTAGTAGGTCAAAGGTCATTGACCGTGTCTATCATTTAATATTTTGACATTTGACCTCCGACGTCCACTTTCGGTTTTATAGCTGCCTGAAAACAGCAAAATTCACAACTTTGGACTGCTCTAGAGCGTGACCTAATTAATTTAGAGGTTTATTATTTTCAGATTCTTAAGGGGCTTTTTGTCCACTTTCCAGCAATGTATAACAAAAGTTTTTGAAATTAAAATTTAATTTTTGCACTTTTAAATTAAAGTACATTTTGCCTTTTTGAAATGTATTTGTGCATATTTCGTGATCTTTTAAATGTACAAGCTTCAAATTTGTACCGTCAATATATATTTTGAATGTTATTAGATTTACGCAAAAAACAAATGAGATGGGCGTGGCACATCCGGGTAAACTTTCAATTTAGCATTTATATAGGTCAGCGAATTACGTCAATAGGAAATAACGTTTTTCCAAAAAAATCTTTGCACACAGATACCTCGTTGCTTTGGCCATATGCTCCCAGAAAATCAGATGTTTTCGCCTGTCTGTTGCAATTTTGCAACGTTAGCAAAGTCCCACTCTGTGCCACATGTGGCTCTAGTTGTGGGACTTTGCTACCGCAAAGTCCCAGTTTGTTTTCGAAATGTCTCTTTTTTTTTTTTTTTTTTTTTTTTTTTTTCGAAATTTACACACCTCACACAGCCTAGGCTGCAATAGTTGCAGCAATTTCACAACATCTCCAGACCTTCTGTAGTGGCGACGTTTCTAATGAATGAACATTTGGACATTTTTGCAAAACCGGAAGTGCTGCGTTGCAACATACCTAAAAAGTCGGTCAGTGGCTCTAGAAGTCGCAATTTTCAATCGATTTTCTTCGGGTTTGCATTTTTGGAAACGTGAAATAATTTCCAACAAGATAGCAATTTCAAAATTTCAAAATTCGAAAATTCGTAGCACACATTTTTTTGCCGTATTTTGCACTTTTTTGCAACTTTGTTATTTAAAGACCGATTAATCTTAAAAAAATTGAGTATATGTAGCCCATGAAATGATTTCCAAAAAGTAGGTCAAAATTTTTGCGTCACTTCCGGTTTTTGCGAAAAATGGAGTTTTACGTCCGGTTGAATAACTTCCGGTTTTATTAATGTATGAGATTCAAACTTGTATCATCGGTTAGCCATTAGCCATACAAAAAAGCGAAGAAAATAAAATCAAGGCCGCATGCGCAACTTTCGCCGCCATTTTGATTTTTCTGAAATTGCGCGAATTTAATTCAGACATTATGGCTTATCCGATTGAGATGATTTTGGTGTCAAATGAAAGAACATAAAAATTGCAAAAAAACATTGGAAGTCGATTTTTGAATTTCGCTTTTGCATTTTTGCAACATGCGGTTGAATTTTTTCAAAGTTTGGGGGCTTATTTCTCGTGACCTTGACCTTTGGTGACCATGACCTTTAGTAGGTCAAAGGTCATTGACCTTGGCTATCAGTTGATACTTTGACATTTGACCTCCGACGTCTACTTCCGGTTTTATAGCTGCCCAAAAACAGCGAAATTCGCAAATTTGGACTGCTCTAGAGCGTGACCTAATTAATTTAGAGTGTTATTTTTTTCAGATTCTTAAAGTGATTTTTGTCCTCTTTCCAACGATGTATAACAAAGGTTTTTAAAATGAAAATTGAAGTTTTTGATTTTTGAAAATTTAAGTATATTTTGCCGTATTTACGTTTGCTTGAAATGTATGTATGTATATCTCGTGATCTATTAGATGTACAAACTTCAAATTTGTACCGTGAATATTCATTTTGAATGTGATTTGATTGATATAAAAAAAAATGAGATGGGCGTGGCACATCCGTGTAAAATTCCGATTTACCATTTATATGGGTCAGCGAATTACGGCTGCAGTAAATAGCCTTTTTTAAAAAAGTACTTTGCACACAGATACCTCATTGCTTTGGCCAGTTTATTCCAGAAAATCAGATAATTCGGCCTGTTTGTTGCAATTTTTCGACAATAGGAAACCAGTTAATATTTTTTTCTAATTTTGGAAGCTTATTTCTCGTGACCTTGACCCTTGGTGACCTTGAACTTTAGTAGGTCAAAGGTCATAGACCGTGTCTATCATTTAATACTTTGACATTTGACCTCCGACGTCCACTTCCGGTTTTATAGCTGCCTGAAAACAGGAAAATTCACAACTTTGGACTGCTCTAGAGCGTGACCTAATTAATTTAGAGGTTTATTATTTTCAGATTCTTAAGGGGCTTTTTGTCCACTTTCCAGCAATGTATAACAAAAGTTTTTAAAATTAAAATTTAATTTTTGCACTTTTAAAATTAAAGTACATTTTGCCATTTTGAAATGTATTTGTGCATATTTCGTGGTCTTTTAAATGTACAAGCTTCAAATTTGTACCGTGAATATATATTTTGAATTTTATTAGATTTACGCAAAAAACAAATGAGATGGGCGTGGCACATCCGGGTAAACTTTTAATTTAGCATTTATATAGGTCAGCGAATTACGTCAGTAGGAAATAACGTTTTTCCAAAACATTCTTTGCACACGGATACCTAGTTGCTTTGGCCATATGCTCCTAGAAAATCAGATGTTTCGGCCTGTCTGTTGCAATTTTGCGACATTTGCAAAGTCCCACTCTGTGCCACTAGTGGCTCTAGTTGCAGTGCGTTCATCGAACGCACTGCTTTGTTTTCGAAATGTCTTTTTTTTTTTTTTTTTTTTTTTTTCGAATTTTACCCTCGACTGTTTTCTAAGAAGGCAACTTGCCACAAACTACCTGTTGCTATTGCCTATTCAAACTGCGTGACTTGTATTTGTTAAATGCAAAATGACGTCATTGAGGTCAACCGGAAACGAGCTGTGGGCAATAGCGCTATTTTGGGTTTTTGCTGTTTATTTCCTCTATTTTTCAACTGATTTTGACAGAACTTCTTTTGTTAGCTTCTTTTAACTGCTAGCTACATAACTGCAGTTTAAAACTGCTAATTTCATTACTTTTATAGCTGACTTTTTGCATTTCAATTTTTGCGTTTTTTTCAACTTCTACAATTTTATTCCGATGCACCCGAAAACTTTCAGGTAGATAGACACTATTAATGCGATCAAAATCTATTTTTAAATTTTCGATATCACTTCCGGTTTTGAAGTTATTCGCTTTTAAAATTTAAAAATCAATTTCCGGAATTTTCTAGATATTTCAAAAATTATTTTTGCAATATGCTAGAAATAGTCATACAAAAAAACGAAAATGAAAAAATCCGGACCGGAAGCAAACGACAAGCCGCCATATTGAAATGTCAAAATTTTCTAAAATTTTAAATTCAAATTCAGGGTATAAAGCAATTTTCGTTAGTTTTTCATATCTTATGACTAGAGTCGATTGCGCAACTTTATTTGGGAGCCGATTTTTGAATTTTGAATTTGATTTTCTTTTATTTCCATTGTAATTTTATTGGTAATGACCTAAACTTTAAAGGCCAATATTTTGTGACCTTGACCTTTGGTGACCTTGTGACCTGAACACGATTTATTGCCCTTGATGATATCTATTCCCTGATATATTCATTTGTGTTGTCCGATGTCTACTTCCGGCTTTATAGCCGATTGAAATTTGTGATTTTTATTTTTAAAGAGCTCTGTCACGTGAACTAATTTATAAATAACAAAAATTCATATTGAACCTGATTACAATTTATCCTCTCTTTGTAATGATATATTAAACCAAATATTTGCACCAAAAATGCGCTTTTAGTATTTGAAAATTTTGTATTTTCTTCTCTACTAACTGTGCGTGTTTTTCTTTAAATCGAAATGGGACCTCTGGAGATGCTCCGATTCGTGTAATTTTGATGTTTATAGAATGTAATATCGATTCCTGAATTATATTTGGAAACCTATTTTTGAATTTCGATTTTAATTTTGATGTTTTAACTGATAGTAATATATAAAAACTTCGAATGGTCGTATATTTTAACCTTGACCTTTTGTGACCGTGTGGGCAGTACAATTGTGATAGCTATCGATAAGATCTATCCATTGATATATTATATTTTTTTGTACGATGTATACTTTCCGTTTTATCACCATTTGAAAATTAGAATTTCATAGTTAAAAGCTGTTTGTTGAATTTGCGTTTAGGCGATCTACATGGCATGAGTTTCAATGAACCGACTATGCTTTTAGTTTAACGACCTTTATCAAGAGAAAATTTATATTCTAGTCTATCTATTTTTATTATATTCAGTAAAATAATGTAACACCAAAACTGTTACGCAGGATCTGTCCATTCAATACACATGTAGGCTACTTGTGTTTTTTATCATCCATTATATTGACCCCGTGGACTGAATGTTAGAGAGGACTATATGCACTTTCGTATTGGGCTCTCTTATTGTAAAGAGCCAAATCAAGCTCAACGATTAAGTAATCCAGATATTGATAAGTTTTTAAGGGGACGTGCAAGGCTTGGGGGATATTTATAAATGTACATTTATCACGTGACTAAATGACGTCATACGAAGTGAAACTGTATAAGAATAAGTTATTATGGTATTTTGTTTTTATGAACTTAACCTAGTCAAAAGGAGATGTGGAGAATTAAAACTGATGTTTTTTGCAAACTGGTATCTGAAAAAAAAAACACACGAGAGGGATGTGGAGAGCAATGGTCAACGTTGGCACGCATTGGGTAATGGAAAAAAAGAGACTTTATGATGTTTCGACCGAGGAAATTCTCTTTGTAATTAGCCTAGTTACCAAGTCAACAAAACAAGGTTATAAAAAAACTCTATAACGAATAGTCGTGAATATCTAATCATTAACTGTTCTTCATTTTGGGGTCCTGAAAGGTCCAATCGTCTTTGTTACTTTGCATCACGATTAGATACATTGGTCTGTGACTAAGACTAAAATGGGATAATGTAACCGAAAATATTTCTAAGATTATAATATCAAACTCTGGAAATCGCAGCCCTAATCAGAATATATCGAAAAATCTGTGTATATGCAGAAATGACAAAGTGTTACGCCGATTTGACCAACAAATATAAGTGACAGAATGGTAAGTTACCGAAATGACTTGAATTCGTGCATTTCCGCTGAACTTTAAAACGATTTCACTCGTAGCGTTATCATTCTAGAGGTAAGTCATTCTTTTCAAGGTACATTCTATTTCTTTCAATTTATACGTAGTATAATGGATTTCTTTTATATTATCGATCTTTGGTTTCATTTGCAAGGAAGGGAAAAGACTTATCAAACGAGAATGTGTGTGTGATGGCAATGGCTATTTACCACGTAAATGTTGAGTGGTAGCCTATTTAGAAATGAAAATTATCAACTTAAAATCGGTAAATTCAATTTGAAATTAACAGTTAAGATTAAGCAAACCTCAGATAAGTTCAGGGAAACATTTATTTATATTTTACCTGCTAAAGCCAAAAAAAACAAAAAAAAACACAATGTCCCGTAAAGTTACCAAATGCAAAGATTTCTACTAGTATCTACTTCCTCTCACAATTTTTGTAATGTGTGTGCATTTCATTTCACAATTGGGCTAGATTTAGGAATATGTCTTATGGGATACAAACTAATCAAAATTTTCCTTTCCCTAAGTTTTGTAGGCCTAATTTTAATCATATTTTAGTCTAGTCCGAAACTTGCTGACTCTATTCCCAGCCTCTGATAGGTATTTGAACAGATATGGCTGGAGGTGCCTTGTTTTTCTGACAATATTTCTGAAAATAAGTCAAACTGCTTAGCTAACGATTAGTTCTTTTTATGTATAATTAACTTTTTAAAAATTAATTCAGTTTGATCAGAGATGGATGTAAATTTATTGCTTTTATGACTTCAGATAGAAAGAAACAGATTTTTTCCAAGGTAAGTATTATTCCATAGGCTTGATTTTTTTATTTATATATTCCCACATTAATAATGTGGTCGTTATTGGCCTTGTTTTATTTATGATATTTGGTGTGAACTTTTAGATCTTGGTCAAGTTCGAATTTATTTTGACAAGTTATAGTGGAGTTTCAACTCAGTTAAAACAGAAAATATCTTGCTTGGCAACCACTTATTTTCTATTACGTCGGCATTTATGAAAACAATGTTCATTACCACTACATACTAGGCTTTCTTATGTCAGCTTAAGTTTATTTGTGTTTATTGTGTTATATTTATTCTAATTCTTTTCAGTGTGGTTTAAAGAATACATTTTCATCACACAAGTTTAATTAATTTGAAGTTTATTTACAGATTATTGGTAAGTCCAAAAAAGTAATAACTTCTCATTGAGTGCCTCATAATATGACATTCAAACATTTTGTATTTTGCTGTGAATGCAATATCAAACCGAATTTCAGTTCTATTTCCATTTATATCTGATACATATGGTAGTTTTAAAAATAAATGTTATTTTAATTTTCTAACACGGATAATTATGGACACACATGAATCTAAAGACTCAATCGGGCCGTGAAAAAGATCAGATAGAAAGAATTCTCGGTTCTTATACTAATGAAAGATAGGTCAAACGATTGGTGGATCTTTCTCTTAAAAAAATTCATGTCAATGAAACTCCAACTATGTGGTTACACAGTATCGTCACCATAAAAAGCTCTCTAATATATTGCTTTTATGACTTCAGATAAAAAGAAACATATTCTCTTCCAAGGTAAGAATCATTTCATAGGCTATAAATACCTTAATTTTTTTTATTTATATATTTCCACATTATTTGCATATGATCTTGTTCAAGTTTTAATTTGACGAAATTTCGATGAATAGTTTTTGGTTTATTTAGACTAATAATGGTGGAGTTCAACACCGTGAAAACAGAATGGCTATCTTACCAGGCAACCACTTGTTTTCTATCATGTGGCCAATTCTGAAAAACCAATGTTCATTGCCAGTACATTGACTAGGCTTTCTTATGTCAGCTTACGTTTATTATTGTGTCAAATTGATTCTTTTTCATTTCAGTGTGGTTTTAAGAATACGTGGTTATTGTTTTTGTCGTTAGATAAGCTTTGATTAATTAAAATTTATCTGAAGATTCTTGGTAAGTCAAATAAAAAGAAATTCTCAAATTTGGTGATGGCGTCATAATATGATGGCAATGCTATGTCCGTGTCGTTTTAAGTTATATTTCTATTTATATCTGATACATATGGTGGTAGTTTTGAAAAAAAGTTATTCTTTTAATTTACTGACCCGGATAATTTTGGACACACATGGATCTAACGGCCCAAATTTCGACTACGGGCAGTGGACAAGAATAGAAGGAAAGAATTCTTGGTTCTGAAACAACTGAAAAATAGGTCAAACGGTTGGTGAATCTCTTTAAAAACTCATGTCAATGGAAACTCGAACTATGTGGTTACCTAATATATTGCTTTTATGACTTCAGATAAAAAGAAACAGATTTTCTTCCAAGGTGAGAATTATTTCATAGGCTATATACCATAGACTTTTTTTTATTGTTTTGTGTTAAATATTAATTATGAACATTATGTTTATTACCACTACATTGAACAGGCTTTGAATTTATAAGCCACCAGTTAAGTTTGAATAGAACAATTGTTCGATGAATTGTTTGTAAGTTATTGCCCTTGATTTATTAAAATCACGTCAACAATTTATTGTGGGTGCGATAGAAGCTACGTATTTTGATTGATTTTAATTAAATTGGTGTGAATATTGAAATTGATAAGGGCGGCAGTCCAAAGATTACTGATGTCGAAGAATACTGCCCTAGTTTATGTTAACTGATCAATGTCTTGACAGAAAAAGTGAGAAAGATCTATAAGTTGATAGACTGTAGAGTATCCATGCAAGAAACCGCTTTGAACCATGTACCTTTCCTGCAGGAAGTTAAAGACATGATTGTAGATGCATTTTTCGAATATCTTTACTACAATACTTAGAAGTGACACTGGTCTATAGTTAGTGCAGTTAGATAGATCCCCCTATTTAAGTAACATTTGCTGATTTCCAGATTAAAGGTACTTGTTTTAGAGAAACTGATGAATTTGTGTCAGTAATTGAGTTGTTGTTATCGTTAATGTTTTTATCCAAATTTTCAAAGAAATCACTTTGCATTTTCTGATAAGCTTAATGTAAGCATTTCTTATTATTATTAAGTCAGCTTAAGTTTATTTATGTTTATTGTGTCAAATTTATTCTAATTCTTTTCAGTGTGGTTTAAAAAATACATCGTTTAATTAATTTAAAGTTTATTAACACGTTATTGGTAAGTCCAAAAAAGTAATAACTTCTCATTGAGTGCCTCATAATATGACATTCAAACATTTTGTATTATGCTGGGAATGCAATGTCTGTGTCGATTTGATAATTTCAGTTCTATTTCTATATCTATTCATATCTGATGCATATGGTGATGGTTTTAAATAATAAAAGTTATTAATTTAATTTTCTGACATGGATAATTCTGGTCACATGGACTCAATGAGACGTGAAGAAGATTAGAGAGAAAGAAATCTCGATTCTGAAACTACTGAAATATTGGCTTGTTTGTCACTTATGAGTTGATATCAATGAAAACTGCATAAATTAGAGCAGCTATTAGAAATGTTGCCTACATCTCGCATTTCGTGCATGGTAATTGGTTATTCAAAAACCTTGTTATTATTTATATTTTTTGAAGCAATGAAATTATTGGAATGGATGAAATGACATGTTGGTATCTTATTTTTCGTTAATGAACACTTGAAATGAATGTTTTTGTCTTTTAAGTGTCAACTTATAGCTGTATACAACAAATGCAATCAAAAGGTTGATTCATTTCCTTCTATAACTGAAAGTTCCCACTATTTCGTGGTAAGTAAAAGGCTTATATTAGATTCAATTTGTTGTCAAACAATTGGCGCCTTTTAGTTTTCTCAAAGTGGCTAGATCATTGGAATAATTGGAGTAAGAACTTTCGAAAGTATCCATTATTATAGTTTTATTATTATAATTCACACAATGTTTTGGTCTACTCCTCCTTATTGTATATCAATAAAAAATAGACTTAAATTGTGTAAAATAAATAATATAGGTAGTTTATTTATTAATTGACTTAATCTATTTGCAGAATGATACAAATTTTGCTTATTTTTTGCAATTAAAGTGGCATATACAAATCACTGGTCTGATACAGATAATATATAACTTCAATTTTACATTTCAGGGTCTACATTACTTGAGTAAGTATTAGGATTAGGATGTTATATTTCTTAGCTATATTAATTTTTATGGCTGATCTTGGGTAATCATCTCCAGTTGAATTTAAATATATGTTTAATATTTAACATATCTAGTCCGATAAAATATACCATTAACTACCCTGTTTCCAATATCGTCTCAGAAATTTGATAAATCAAAACATTTGTAATATTTTATTTCTATTTCAAGTGAACTTTTTTTTCTGAAATGTCAGTTCAGTGGGTAGCAGTAATTAAAGATTTTGTTTGTAAATTATTAAAACAATGTATGATTGTGATGTTATTATTGTGGTGAAATAATGAATGTGGACCTCCAAACCTAATAGGATGTGTCTACAAAAAAAACCAATTGAACAATGTAGTTTGACAGTAGCCCTGCAATATAAATAAATTCACCCTTTTTTGCAAGGAGCACTGGCAGTTTTGACTGCACAATAGAGCTACGAGAAAGCTGAAGGGTTAATGATGTCAAATGTGAAAATTAATCTTGAAGTTGCATTGACATGACGCCATACATCCCCTGCCCATACCCTTCTCCTATATCTCAACTTGAAGCTATGCAATTATTTCAATTTACTTAAAAGTTTTTATAAGAAAATTGGAACGGTGCTATCGGTGTACCCGATAAACCTACAGCATTTAGAAAATAGCTTTGAAATTTCGTAAAAGGTACATTTGATACTAAGAATGTTTGATTTTTTAATTACTGCTACCCATTTGAATTGAGGAAATCTGATATAAAGTTGTCAAACGCATTCAATCTAAGATATATGTACACTGATATATGAAGTTTTTACTATATTTGAGGCTTGACAAAAGTTTTTAAATTAAGGTCCGTTTTGAAATTTCTTAAAAGAACCCATTATATCCACTTACTTGTACTTGAAAATTAAACGGCGCACGGTTACAATTTGGGTAAAAATTACAATTTGGGTAAAAATAATTTCTTGTCTATTTTAGGCTTACTATACTGCGGTTTATTGTTTTCTTTTCTATATTTCAGGCTTTTACTGGCGTTTTTTGGGGATTTTTTTTATATTTCAGGCTTATTATACTGCGGTTTTATTGTTTCTCTTTATATTTCAGCTTTATTATACTGTGGTTTTATTGTTCTTTTTATATTTCAGATTTATTATACTGCCGTTTTATTGTATTTTATATTTCAGGCTTATTATACTGCGGTTTTATTGGGGTTTTTTTATTTCAGGCTTATTATACTGCGGTTTTATTGTATTATATATTTCAGGCTTATTATACTGCGGTTTTATTGTATTTTTTTTATATTTCTGCTTTTCTATACTGCGGTTTTATTGTATTTTATATTTCAGGCTTATTATACTGCGGTTTTATTGTATTATATATTTCAGACTTATTATACTGCGGTTTTATTGTATTATATATTTCAGGCTTATTATACTGCGGTTTTATTGTATTTTTTCATATTTCAGCTTTTCTATACTGCGGTTTTATTGTATTTAATGTTTCAGGCTTATTATACTGCGGTTTTATTGTATTTTTTTATATTTCAGCTTTATTATACTGCGGTTTTATTGTATTTTATATTTCAGGCCTATTATACTGCGGTTTTATTGTTTTTCTTTTTATTTCAGCTTTATTATACTGCCGTTTTATTGTATTATATATTTCAGATTTATTATACTGCTGTTTTATTGGGTTTTTTTAAAAATATTTTAGGCTTATTATACTGCGGTTTTATTGGGTTTTTTTTATAAATATTTTAGGCTTATTATACTGCGGTTTTATTGGTTTTTTTTTATAAATATTTTAGGCTTATTATACTGCGTTTTATTGTTTTTTTTATATTTCAGGCTTATTATACTGTCGTTTTATTTTTTTATATTTCATTTGTTTCAGGCATATTAAACTGTTTCTTATATGTAACTCTTCAGATATCAAGAAAGACGCTGAATTCATATTTGAATAATGCTCTTTCTTCCATTTCAGTTTTTGTGGATCAGAAGAAAATTTGGTGTAATTTAGGAGTGAGCTCCCTATTTTACTCTATAGTATAAGCTCAAATTCGGTAGATAGGCGCTCTACTGTCTGAACGACTAGCTATTCATTGGATATCAGGTGGTCCATTGTCTTAATATCAATAGTCGCCTGCGGTAGATTGGTGCTCTACTGTCACATTAACTATTCAGTGGATACGGGCGGTCCATTGTCTATATTACTTCGCCTTAATTCATTGGGTGAAGGACGGCCCATTGTCTGATCTACTAAGCTGTCCATAGTGCTAACTACTTATCCTACACTTATCATACAATATTTGCAAAGCATTCAGTGGATACGGGCGATCTACTGTCTTAATAAATTTCGCCTTTATTACTTTACTATTGACTTTAAAGAACATATATTAGCTGTAATTAGATCACAATGGGTCGACATAAGAAGTCAAAATTAGCTCATTTAGCAAATTTAAAAAAAAAACCAAATTCGCAACTCGGAAAATCGGATATTTCAATTTCAGTAAATGAGCCTAAAGTTAAAGAATTGGCTGCTCCTAAAATAGACGAGGAAAAACCAGATCACTTTTTTCATTTAGATAAAATCAAATTTGAAAATAATTTGACACCCAAAACTCTTGCACTTTCCAAAGATGTAACAGTAAGCAGAAACAAAAAAAGAAAACTTAAACCTACAGCTTCTGTCAATTCTGAAAAGGATAAGAGAAAGAAAGAATTCTTCTTTGAATCTGAAAGTGTAAAACCTAAAATTTGTATATTGGGAAACATAAATCAGGGCAATATAAAAAGATTTTCTGTTAATGCTGGAAAACAATGCGTACCCAATTCGTTAGTTGCTATTGTTTACTTTAAGATGATGGACTTGCAATTATGGACCAGTTCTACCCTTGATAGAATATTAGATTTAGGTAATGAGTATTATACATATTTGCAAACATTTTCTAATATAAGACATCAGTACATTTTAATACATGAACTTTTAGAAAATATTGAATTAGAAAACCAGTCATTTAAATTGGACATAAGTAATGAACCTCAATTTGGGTTGATTGGTATATCTAACGATTTTGGCCTCTCTTTACATGATGCAATTGGTCTATGTTTAAGTACATATGAAGCCTGCTTTGTGACGTTTAATGGGAATACTTTCGCTGTGATGAAGAAGTGTAATAAATATTTTGTATTTGATTCTCATTCTAGAAACAAATTAGGAATGGTGATTCCAGATGGAACTAGTATATTTATAGAATATGACGATATAACCGATATTTATAACCATTGTTTAAACCTTATTACATCTATGAACTGTAAACCAGGTGAGCAGTTTGAAGTCACAGGTATTAATGTAAGCATAAATGACGAGTGTTCTATAACCGATTATAAACCATGTAGCTCTAGTACAAAAAATAAAGCCAAAGCTGAAGCTGTCTCTCTATATGAAAATTTGTGTATATCAAAGGAGGCCGATTTGAGCTCTGATAACTTACAGATTATGCAAGTTGAAACTAATTCATTTTGGTTTGATCCCCTTAAAGCAGGAAATCGAAGACGAATAAGCGAGTCAATTGGTTTAAAGGTTGTTGAGTTCGGTTTCCCAAATAAAAAACGCGCATGTTTACTGACAACACCTACTAAGTATATAACCATTAAAGGTGATGGAAATTGTTTTTTTAGATCATTATCATACTCACTTACATTTAGTGAAGAATATCATCGCAATATACGTTTGGCTGTAGTACAACATATGAAATTTAATCCAGACATTTTTTCGCCTTATCTAGAACCAATTTATCTATCAATTGACGATTACCTGAAACGTTCTAAAATGAGAATATTAGGAACTTGGAGCACTGAAATTGAAATTTATGCAGCAGCCAATTTATTTCAAGCTGATATTTATACATATTCAAATAATATATGGTTAAAATTTTCTGTTTTGCAGATAAATAAGAATTATACATCTGAAGGAATTTACTTGAACCACAAGAATGGTAATCATTATGAAATTGTCGAAGATGTTTCAAGAGCTGCAGCTGATAATGATGATATAAATGATAGTGGCTGTTTCACATTAAGAAAGTTGGGGATTAAAAAACGAGGCCATAAGTGGACTTTTTCTAAGAAGCGTGTTCAATGCTCAAAAAAAAAGAAAGGTTATCTTCATAAAAGATACTCCCAACAGAAAAGTAAAGTCTTACAATTTAATATTAAATCTAAGAAAAAAAGGATTAGTTACAATAAAATTAAAAAAGTAGCCTATGAAAAGTATTTAAGATTTCATTGCTATCTGAAGTACAAAACTATATTAAAACCTAACTTAAAACAAAAGTATGAAACTATATTAAAACCCGAATTAAAGCAAAAGTATGAAAAAGAGTTAAAACCTGAATTGAAACAAAAGTATGAAACTAAATTAAAACCTGAATTAAAACGAAAGTATGAAACTATATTAAAACCTAAATTGAAACACAAGTATGAAACTAAATTAAAACCTGAATTAAAACGAAACTATGAAATTATATTAAAACCTGAATTGAAACAAAAATACGAAACGAAATTATGTAAACCGTTAAAGGACAAATATAGAGCCATCTTAGGATTAAGACTCAAAGAGAAATATGCCTCCGAGATAAGGCTTAAATTAATTCAAAAATATGAAAATCAATTGAGATGTAAATTAAAAGCAAAATATCTGAGAAGTGTTACATTTAGAAACAAAGCAAAAGAATTAAAAAAAAAGAGACGAGAATTTAGGAAAAGCAAAATGAGTAATATTGATACAGCTTTAGCTCAGTTTAAGAAAGATACCTCAGAAGGTCCAATTTATGTATGTTGTGTTTGCAATAGGTTATTATTTAAAAACCAAGTTAAAGAATGTCAAGAGAGCCTTTATGAAAGGAAAAGCCAAAAAATTAAAAATGTAGCAAAAAAATGTATAACTAAAACTTACTACCATGATTGTGATGATAAATGCACAAATAAATGTTCTTGGTCAGATAATTATAAATCTTTATGGATTTGTTTCACATGTCATAAAAAACTTTCTCAAGGTAAAATGCCAGCAGAATCTGTAGTAAATAACATGAACCCCAGTTCAATACCAGCTGAAATAAAATGTCTAAACCAATTAGAAAAACACTTGATATCTAAAAACATAGTCTTTTTAAAATTAGTTAAAGTCTCTCCTCAAAACGATAGGAAAATAGTCGGTGAAGCAATTTGCGTGCCAAGTAATTTAACTGAAATGACTAATGTTTTACCAAGATGTCAATCTGAGGATGAATTAATTCGAGTTAAGCTAAAGAAAAAACTGTCAAATAAAGGGCATTATGAGTTTCAGACAATCACAAAAAATAATGTTAAAAATGCATTGAATTACTTAAAATCACACAATAAACATTACTATGATGTCATCCTAAACAATGAGTGGGTTGATGAACAAAACATCTTAAATTCTGTTGAGGGCAGTAATTCTGATAATATAGAAAATAATGAAAATAGTGGCAGTGATTTAGATGAATTGGATGAGAACATAGCAAGGTACACTTGTGATGAAATTGGCCCAACCTGTCTTCAACCTGTAGATGTTTCAGCAAATATTTTAAATAATTCTGACAAGATTTTTTCTATTTCCCCAGGTGAAAATAACAGACCTGTTCGAGTACTCATGGATAAATCAAACGAAGCTTGTTCCTTTCCTTATTTGTTTCCAAATGGTAAAAATACATTCTCTGAAAGTCGAGAAGTAAGAATAACGCTAGGTAAATATTTAAAGAATAGATTGATGTCAGCAGATACTCGCTTTGCTTCATGTACAGACTTTTTATTTTATGCCCAATACATTTATGAATTGCAGCAAATAATATCAGGTACATCTATTGCTTTAAGACAAGGTAGAATTGGTGGAAATATGATAACTGCTGCTATGTTGACACAAGATGAACCACTGCAAAACATTTTACGTTCAGACACAGGGTATGCTTTTATGAAAAATTGTAGAGGTAGTCCAGCATTTTGGCAAGCAACCCAGAAAGATCTCTTTGCAATGATCAGACAACTTGGTACTCCAACCTATTTTCTTTCTTTTTCTTGTAGTGAGTTACGTTTCGAGTCATTTTTGAGTACTATTTTACTTCAACAAGGGTCAAATGTTAAAGTGAGCGATTTGAATTGGATGCAGAAACGTGAACTTTTAAGATCAAATCCTGTCACAATAGCCAGATTGTTTGACCAGAGATTTAAATTGTTTTTGAGGAAATTTCTGTTATCTCCATCAAATCCCATTGGCAAAGTGACGGACTGGTTTTTTAGATCCGAAATTCAAGCTAGAGGCGCTATCCATATACATGGAATTGTGTACATTTTAGACAGTCCAAAATTAGATGTTGACTCCGACGAAAAAGTTGTCGAATTTATTGACAAATATATATCGTGTGAACTCCCAGACGAAAACATAGATCCTGAATTAAACGAGATTGTTTCAAATGTGCAAAAACACAGTAAAAAACATTCCAAAACTTGTCGGAAAAACAAGAAAGTATGCCGATTTAATTTTCCAAAGCCCCCATCTAACAGAACGTTTATTTGTCGTCCTTTAGAAATGAACAATTCCTCTGATAGTGCTGAAAATGAAAATGATGACGTACAAGTGTCCTGTGAAAATAGTAAGGTAAATAACCTGTCAAGTGAAACAGCAAAGGCAATACTAGAATCAATATGGAAAGAATTGACATCTGAGGATGAAAGTTATTGTTCACTTTCTGCTTTATATGCACATTTGAATATTAGTCAAGAAACATTTGAACAAGCATGCGAGAAACTGACAAACAAAACTTACATAGTTCTTAAAAGGGGTGTTAATGCATCATGGATTAATCAGTATAATTCTCATATGTTAAGAGCATGGAACGCAAACCTTGATATACAATATGTCACTGATGCTTATGCCTGTGTAGTTTATATAGTTTCATACATCACTAAATCAGAAAGGGAAATGGGACTGTTTTTACGCCAAACATATAAGGAAGCTAAACAGAATAACTTGGAAGCAAAAGCGTGCATGCGTAAAATTTCATCTGCATATTTACATTCAAGAGAAGTATCCGGTCCAGAAAGTGCTCTTAGAATTTTAGGTTTACCATTAAAGCAATTTTCTCGTTGTGTTCAATTTATTCCAACAGGTAAAAATAATATTAAAATAACTTTGCCAATTAAGGTGTTACAGAGTAGAGCAAAGGAAGGTACTTTAACAGACAGTAACATTTTTATGGTGGGATATGTTGAACGATATGTAAACAGACCAAAGGGAAAGCCTTTTGATGATATGTGCATAGCTAAGTTTTGGTCAGAATATAGACTTATGTCAAAGTCAGAAAATCCTAATGTCGATTCTGATAAAAATCCAGCTTTTGAATTGCAGAATGAATTAGGTTTCATTATAAAACGTTCAAGAACCCCCCCAGCCATTATTCGTTATGCAAGATTCTCTGAAACCAAAGACCCAGACAATTACTATCTAAGCAACATGCAGCTGTTTTTACCCTATCGTTTTGACACACAGTTAAAGCCCCGCCGATTTAATACACATGAAGAGTTCTATAAAAGCGGTTCAATCAAATTATCAGAAAATCTTGTTCGCGTAAAAGATATTGTTGAACAAAACAGAAAAGGTTTTCAAACCGATATTGATATTGAATCTATAGAAGAGACAATTGCAAAATGTGGCGGTATGGAAGATGCCTGGGCTCAAATTGCACCTGAAACCGAATTGGACAGGATTGAGCATGAACAATTTAGACAAGACAATAATGATGACGACGAGGAAAGTGAACATGAACCTCAAATACCCGATATTATGCCTTCTAATAATAATACAAATAGAATTCGTTCAGAAACACACATAAGTGGAATTTCCAAAAAAGATGCAATTCCTCTGATGAGGTCTTTAAATGAAATTCAAACGCAAGTGTTTTATGATATCCGTAAATATTGTTTAGATAAAGTGCATGGTAAAAACCCTATTCCTTTAAAACTGTTTATAACTGGTTCAGCCGGCACTGGAAAGTCCCATCTTATTAAATGCATACATTATGAAGCCTCACGTATTTTATCTAAATCATCAGAAAGCTTAGATGAAATAACAGTCTTATTGGCCGCACCTACAGGAGTTTCTGCGTACAATATCGGAGCTTCAACTATTCATAATAGCTTCTCGATAAGAAAAGGTTTCAGGTTACCATATCAACCACTAGGACACGAAACAATGAACACACTCAGATGTAAATATCGTAACTTGGAAATTGTCATAATAGATGAAATATCCATGGTAGATCATAACTTGTTGTCTTACATTAATGGGCGATTAGGTCAGATTAAAGGTACAAATAGCAATGAATTATTCGGAAATATTTGTGTTATCTGTTTTGGTGACATGTGGCAATTAAAACCAGTCAAGGCTTTTAGTCTATGTCATGATAGTGTGATAGATTTTTGGAATGGCCATTTCAAGTTAGTTGAATTGACTGAAATCATGAGACAAAAAGACGATTTGGCATTTGCACAGGTTTTAAACAGGATTAGAAAACGAAAAAAGGGTGAAAAGATGTTGAATTCAGATATTGAAATGTTACAAAGTAGAGTTACAAATATAGGGGATGATTGCTTACACATATTCTCCACAAATGCGCAGGTAAACGAATATAATTCTAAAATAATTTCTGAAAAGTGTCCAGATTCTGTTCATATCAAAGCATTAGATTACTCTAAAGATGCTAGATCTGGGACAATGAAATTAAAAGATACTTGTGTAAAGGCTACTGACACCCCTCTTGTTGAATTATTGACAATAGGTAAAGGAACGAAAGTTATGTTGGTAGTTAATCTAGATGTATCTGCTGGATTAGTAAATGGTAGTTTTGGTACAGTAACTTTAATTGAAAATGACCAGAACAATAAGCCAGTTAAGGTTTATGTCAAGTTTGATAGTGCAAGAGTTTGCTTGAATAAACCAGCGAGTCGCCTTCCTCCTAATGTTGAACAAGGTAGCATTGCTATAGAAAGATATGAAAGCACTCGCATAAATTATAAAGGTGATGTTCGGCGCCAATTTCCATTACGTCTTGCTTATGCTGTCACAATTCACAAGGTTCAAGGTTTGAGTCTAGACAGAGGTGTAGTTTCGTTAGATAAAATCTTCCAATCTGGTCAAGCTTACGTTGCACTTAGTCGAATCAAAACGTTACAGGGATTGACAATACAGAATTTTGACGAAAAATGTATATATTGTGATGATAAAATTGAGTGTGCAATAAATGCTATGCCCAGACATTTACAACCTGAACGGCAATCTTCACCTTCTGATTTTAATATCATTTTGTTTAATGTTCAGGGCTTAACTTCACATTTAGCAGACATAAAAAATGATCAAAGATTTCTCAAATGTAATATTATTTGTATGACCGAGACCTGGTTAAAAAATGTAAGAAATCACACTAGTCTAAGATTAGATGGTTATTTTTTCCATAACCAAGCTCGTGCTGATAGTTATGATGATAGTACTTTTTTCAAATATCTACAGGAAAGAGAACATGGTGGTGTTGGAATGTACTACAAGATAAATACAAACAGTCATATTTTAAATTTAGGTCTTTTGAATATTGAATATATTGCTTTCAATCTTCCAGATAAAAATGTTTCTGTCTTAGTTATTTACAGGCCACCTAAATACGGATTAGACATGTTTTTACCACAATTGGAAAAGTTATTGTACGAACTACAAGAATCCGGGCACAACTATATTGTTATGGGCGATTTTAATGAGAATGTTTTAGAAGGAGTTTGTTCCATAAGAAATTGTTTCACTGACTTTGGCTTTTCGCAGTGCATTGCAGACTTTACTACGGAAGGTGGAACTATTATCGACCATGTATATTTAAGTAGTAGTATTAATTTAGCACACGTTGAATTTAAGATTGTTCCTACTTATTATAGCTATCACGAGGCAATACAGATAACACTGAAATAAATGACAAGGAATTAAAACTGAAACCAATAGATAATGAAACCATAAAATGATAGATTATGATAACGAAACAAATTAAGAAGAATTGTCGTGGTGGAGAGGCTTGGAACCTTTATGATGTTGAGATCCTTGCCAGGTTGAATTCCTGGCAAAATACAATCCATATTGTTCGGATCTCATTGAAAGGTTAAACTAACAACAGCATTTCGAACGTTTTCATTTTTTTAAAATTTGTAATATATTGTCTTTTTTTTTATTTCAGAATATTATGGTGCATAATGATTATTAGAGGTATTTTTGTGTAACATATTTATGGAATAAATTGTGAATAATTGTATTAATTTGTTTGGACTGTATAAAATACATATTTATGTTATTAATAATTCTAAGGAGTCTGGAGAATGAAACGAGTTTATGATAGCTAAACTTAAACGATGCTCATCAAATTTTTGTAGGCTGTTCAAAAGTGATAGCTCTCGATACGATCTATCCATTGATAGGTCTAAATTATAATAATCGTTAAAAGCGGTTTGTTGCTTATGTGTTTAGGCAATCTACATGACACGAGTGTCAGCGAACCGATAACTCTTAGAATTTAAACGACTTATAAACTGCAAAACAACGTTACTGTTCTACCGATACTTTGTGGGTAAGTTTTAAAGCGTATATCAAAACTGCTACGCACTGCATCAGAACCTCGCGAAGCCTGGGGATCTAGTTGTGGGACTTTGCTACCGCAAAGTCCCAGTTTGTTTTCGGTTTGTCAATTCTTTTTTTTTTTTTTTTTTTTTTTTCGAAATTTACACAGGGCACACAGCCTAGGCTGCTATAGTTGCAGCAATTTCACAACTTCTCTACACCTTCTGTCGTGGCGACGTTTCTATTAAATATAAATTGGAACATTTTTGCAAAACCGGAAGTGCTGCATTGCAACATACCTAAAAAGTCGGTCAGTGGCTCTAGAAGTCGCAATTTTCAATTGATTTTCGTCGGGTTTGCATTTTTGGAAACTTGAAATAATTTCCAACAAGATAGCAATTTCAAAATTTCAAAATTCGAAAATTCGTAGCACACATTTTTTTGCCGTATTTTGCACATTTTTGCAACTTTGTTATTTAAAGACCGATTAATCTTAAAAAAATTTAGTATTTGTAGCCCATGGAATGATTTCCAAAAAGTGGGTCAAAATTTTTGCGTCACTTCTGGTTTTTGCGAAAAATGGAGTTTTACGTCCGGTTGAATAACTTCCGGTTTTATTAATGTATGAGATTCAAACTTGTATCATCGGATAGCCATTAGCCATACAAAAAAGCGAAGAAAATAAAATCAAGGCCGCATGCGCAACTTTCGCCGCCATTTTGATTTTTCTGAAATTGCGCGAATTTAATTCAGACATTATGGCTTATCCGATTGAGATGATTTTGGTGTCAAATGAAAGAACATAAAAATTGCAAAAAAACATTGGAAGTCGATTTTTGAATTTCGCTTTTGCATTTTTGCAACATCCGGTTGAATTTTTTCAAAGTTTGGGGGCTTATTTCTCGTGACCTTGACCTTTGATGACCGTGACCTTTAGTAGGTCAAAGGTCATTGACCTTGGCTATCAGTTGATACTTTGACCTTTGACCTCCGACTTCTACTTCCGGTTTTATAGCTCCGCGAAAACTGCAAAATTCGCAACTTTGGACTGCTCTAGAGCGTACCCTAATTAATTTAGAGTGTTATTTTTTTCAGATTCTTAAGGTGCTTTTTGTCCTCTTTCCAACGATATATAACAAAAGTTTGTAAAATGAAAATTGAAGTTTTTGATTTTTGCAAAGATAAGTACATTTTGCCGTATATTCGCTTGTTTAAAATCTATGTGTGTATATCTCGTGATCTATTAGCTGTACAAGCTTCAAATTTTTACTGTGAATATACATTTTGAATATGATTAGATTCCCCTCCAAAAAAACGAGATGGGCGTGGCACATCCGGGTGAACTTCAAATTTACAATTATATCGGTCAGCGAATTACGGCTGCAGTAAATAACGTTTTTCAAAAAAGTACCTTGCATACACATATCTCATTACTTTGGCCAGTTTATCCCAAAAAATCAAATGTTTCTGCCTGTTTGTTGCAATTTTGCGACATTTGCAAAAAATCAGGGTTTTTTTTTTAGTTTGGGGGCTTATTTCTAGTGACTTTGACCTTTGGTGACCTTGACCTTTACAAGGTCATTGGTCACTGACTTTAGCTATCAGTTGACAATTTGGCATTAGACTTCTGACGTCTATTTCCGGTTTTATAACTGCTCGAAAGCAGCAAAATTTGCAACGTTGGACTGCTCTAGAGCGTGACCTAATTAATTTAGAGGGTTATTTTTTCACATTCCGAAGACGCCTTTTGTCCTCTTTCCAGCGATGCACAACAAAAGTTTTTAAAATGAAAATTTAATTTTTGGACTTTTAAAATTAAAGTACATTTTGCTTTTTTGAAACGTATTTGTGTATATCTCGTGATCTATTAGATGTACAAGCTTCAAATTTGTACCATGAATATATATTTTGTATGAGATTAGATTTACGCAAAAGTAACTTAGATGGGCGTGGTGCATACGGGTAAACTTCCAATTTACCAGTTAAATCGGTCAGCGCTTTACATCTGTAGGAAATAACGTTTTTCCAAAAAATTCTTTGCACACAG
This sequence comes from Nipponacmea schrenckii, assembly GCA_030562195.1. Lineage (NCBI taxonomy): Eukaryota > Metazoa > Mollusca > Gastropoda > Lottiidae > Nipponacmea > Nipponacmea schrenckii. The sequence continues at coordinate 16,465,486 of JAUJPP010000005.1, read as the reverse complement.
ATACCTCGTTGCTTTGGTCAGTTTCTCCCAGAAAATCAGATGTTTCGGCCTGTTTGTTGCAATTTTGCAACGTTAGCAAAGTCCCACTCTGTGCCACGTGTGGCTCTATTTTTTTTTTTTTTTTCGAAATTTACACACCTCACTGCGCCTAGACTGCAATAGTTGCAACATTGACTCAACTTCTCTAGACCTTCTGTAGTGGCGACGTGTTGCATAAATATAAAATGGAACATTTTTGCAAAACCGGAAGTGCTGCATTGCAACAAAACTAAAAAGTAGCAAATTGGCTCTAGCTGTCGCAATTTTTGATCGATTTTCTTCGGGTTTTCATTTTTGAAATCTGCAAGTAACTTCTGATCAGATAGCAGTTCAAAAATTTCAATTTTCAAAGATTCGTAGCACACATTTTTTTGCCGTATTTTGCAATTTTTTGCAACTTTTTTGTTTTTAGTGTGATCGATCTGAAAAAAATTGAGCATAAGAAGCCCATGAAACTATTTTCAAAAAGTAGGTCAAAATTTTTGCGTCACTTCCGGTTTCTGCAAAAATTGGAGTTTTACGTCCGGTTGAATAACTTCCGGTTTTATTAATGTATGAGATTCAAACTTATTTCATCGGGTAGCCATTAGCCATACAAAAAAACGAAGAAAATAAAATCAAGGCCGCATGCGCAACTTTCGCCGCCATTTTGATTTTTCTGAAATTGAGCGAATTTAATTCAGACATTATGGCTTGTCCGATTGAGATAATTTTGGTGTCAAATGAAAGAACATAAAAATTACAACAAAACATTGGAAGTCGATTTTTGAATTTCGCTTTCGCATTTTTGCAACATCCGGTTGAATTTTTTCGAAGTTTGGGGGCTTATTTCTCGTGACCTTGACCTTTGATGACCTTGACCTTAAGTAGGTCAAAGGTCATTGACCTTGGCTATCAGTTGATACTTTGACCTTTGACCTCCGACGTCTACTTCCGGTTTTATAACTCCCCGAAAACAGCATAATTTTCAACTTTGGACTGCTCTAGAGCGTGACCTAATTAATTTAGAGTGTTATTTTTTTCAGATTCTTAAAGTGCTTTTTGTCTTCTTTCCAACGATATATAACAAAAGTTTATAAAATGGAAATTGAATTTTTTGATTTTTGAAAATTCAAGTACATTTTGTCGTGTTTACGTTTTTTGGAAATGTATGTGTGTATATCTCGTGATCTATTAGATGTACAACCTTCAAATTTGTAACGTGAATATACATTTTGAATGTGATTAGATTTACATAAAAAAAATGAGATGGGCGTGGCACATCCGGGTAAAATTCCGATTTACCATTTATATGGGTCAGCGAATTACGGCTGCAGTAAATAGCGTTTTTAAAAAAAGTACTTTGCACACAGATACCTCATTGCTTTGGCCACTTCATTCCAGAAAATCAGATAATTCGGCCTGCCTGTTGCAATTTTTCGACAATAGGAAACCGGTTGATTTTTTTCTAATTTTGAAAGCTTATTTCTCGTCACCTTGACCCTTGGTGACCTTGAACTTTAGTAGGTCAAAGGTCATTGACCGTGTCTATCATTTAATACTTTGACATTTTAACCTCCGACGTCCACTTCCGGTTTTATAGGTGCCTAAATACAGCAAAATTCAAAACTTTGGACTGCTTTAAAGCGTGACCTAATTAATTTAGAGGTTTATTATTTTCAGATTCTTAAGGCGCTTTTTGTCCACTTTCCTGCAATGTATAACAAAAGTTTTTAAAATGAAAATTTAATTTTTGCACTTTTAAAATTAAAGTACATTTTGCCTTTTTGAAATGTATTTGTGCATATCTCGTGATCTTTTAAATGTACAAGCTTCAAATTTGTACCGTGAGTATATATTTTGAATGTTATTAGATTTACGCAAAAAAAAATGAGATGGGCGTGGCACATCCGGGTAAACTTTCAATTTAGCATTTATATAGGTCAGCGAATTACGTCAGTATGAAATAACGTTTTTCCAAAAAATTCTTTGCACACAGATACCTCGTAGCTTTGGCCATATGCTCCCAGAAAATCAGATGTTTTGGCCTGTTTGTTGCAATTTGGCAACGTTAGCAAAGTCCCACTCTGTGCCACGTGTGGCTCTAGTTGTGGGACTTTGCTACCGCAAAGTCCCAGTTTGTTTTCGAAATGTCCCTTTTTTTTTGTGGGACTTTGCGGTAGCAGTTTGTAGTAGTTTGTTTTCGGTTTGTCAATTTTTTTTTTTTTTTTTTTTTTTTTTTTTTTTTTTTTTTCGAAATTTACACACCTCACTGCGCCTAGACTGCAATAGTTGCAACATTGACTCAACTTCTCTAGACCTTCTGTAGTGGCGACGTGTTGCATAAATATAAAATGGAACATTTCTGCAACACCGGAAGTGCTGCGTTGCAACAAACCTAAAAAGTAGCAAATTGGCTCTAGCTGTCGCAATTTTTGATCGATTTTCTTCGGGTTTTCATTTTTGTAATCTGCAAGTAACTTCTGATCAGATAGCAGTTCAAAAATTTCAATTTTCAAAGATTTGTAGCACACATTTTTTTGCCGTATTTTGCAATTTTTTGCAACTTTTTTGTTTTTAGTGTGATCGATCTGAAAAAAATTGAGCATAAGAAGCCCATGAAACTATTTTCAAAAAGTAGGTGAAATTTTTTGCGTCACTTCCGGTTTCTGCAAAAAATGGAGTTTTACGTCCGGTTGAATAACTTCCGGTTTTATTAATGTATGAGATTCAAACTTGTTTCATCATGTAGCCATTAGCCATACAAAAAAACGAAGAAAATAAAATCAAGGCCGCATGCGCAACTTTCGCCGCCATTTTGATTTTTCTGAAATTGTGCGAATTTAATTCAGAGATTATGGCTTGTCCGATTGAGATGATTTTGGAGTCAAATGAAAGAACATAAAAATTGCAAAAAAACATTGGAAGTCGATTTTTGAATTTCGCTTTTGCATTTTTGCAACATCCGGTTGAATTTTTTCAAAGTTTGGGGGCTTATTTCTCGTGACCTTGACCTTTGGTGACCATGACCTTTAGTAGGTCAAAGGTCATTGACCTTGGCTATCAGTTGATATTTTGACCTTTGACCTCCGACGTCTACTTCCGGTTTTATGGCTGCCCAAAAACAGCGAAATTCGCAACTTTGGACTGCTCTAGAGCGTGACCTAATTAATTTAGAGTGTTATTTTTTTCAGATTCTTAAAGTGCTTTTTGTCCTCTTTTCAACGATGTATAACAAAGGTTTTTAAAATGAAAATTGAATTTTTTGATTTTGAAAATAAAAGTACATTTTGCCTTTTTGAAATGTATTTGTGCATACATGTATTTCGTGATCTTTTCAATGTACAAGCTTAAAATTTGCCGTATTGACGTTTTTTAGAAATGTATTTGTGTATATCTCGTGATCTATTAGATGTACATGCTTCAAATTTGTAACGTGAATATACATTTTGAAAGTGAATACAGTCATATAAAAAAAAAATGAGATGGGCGTGGCACATCCGGGTAAAATTCCATTTTACCATTTATATAGGTCAGCGAATTACGGCTGTAGGAAATAACGTTTTAAAAAAAAGTACCTTGCACACAGATACCTCATTGCTTTGGCCAGTGGATCCCGAAAAATCAGATGCTTCGGCCTGTTTGTAGCAATTTGCAACACTAGCAAAAAGTATCAGTTATTTTTCGAGTTGTGGGGCTTCTTTCTCGTGACCTTGACCTTTGGTGACCTTGAGCTTTACAAGGTCATAGGTCACGGACTTTGGCTTTCAGTTGACAAATTGATATTTTACCTTCGACGTCTACTTCCGGTTTTATATCTGCCCGAAAACAGCAAAATATACAACTTTGGACTGCTCTAGAGCGTGACCTAATTATTTTAGAGGGTTATTTTTTTCAGATTCTTAAGGCGCTTTTTGTCCACTTTCCAGCGATGTATAACAAAAATTTTGAAAATAAAAATTTAATTTTTTCACTTTTAAAATTAAAGTACATTTTGTTTTTTTGAAATGGATTTGTGTATATCTCGTGATCTATTAGTTGTACAAGCTTCAAATTTGTACCGCGAATATATATTTCAAATGTGATTAGATTTACGCCAAAATAAATGAGATGGGCGTGGCACATCCGGGTAAACTTCCAATTCCTCACTTATATCGGTCAGCGCTTTACATCTGTAGGAAAAAACGTTTTTCAAAAAAGTACTTTGCACACAGATACCTCGTTGCTTTGGCCAGATTCTCCCAGAAAATCAAATGTTTCGGGCTGTTTGTTGCAATTTTGCAACGTTAGCAAAGTCCCACTCTGTGCCACGTGTGGCTCTAGTTGTGGGACTTTGCTTTCAGCAAAGTCCCAGTTTGTTTTCGAAATGTCTCTTTTTTTTTTTTTTTTTTTTTTTTTTTTCGATTTTTCCACACCTTCCTGCTCTTAAACTACAGTAGTTGCAGCAACCATTCAACTTTCCTAGACCTTCTGTAGTGGCAAAAAAGTTAATGAATATAAATTGGAACATTTTTGCAAAACCAGAAGTGCAACAGTGCAACATTTGCAAAAAACAGTTTTTCGGCTCTAGAAGGCGCAATTTTGACCCGATTTTCATCGGGTTTTCATTTTCAGAATCTACATACAATATCCAATAGGATAGCAGTTAAAAAAATTCGAATTTCGAAAATTCGTAGCAGACAATCTTTTGCCGTATTTTCGAATTTTTTTACCATTTTTTAAATTTCTGTCCGATTAAGTTCCAATTTTAGGTGCTAAGAGAGACTATAAATCTAAACAAAATGACATTGTCAAATATTTTGCGTCACTTCCGGTTTACGCTCAAAAAGGGTTCAAAGTTGAAATCTCTGATTTTCGGTCTACTTCCGGTCTAATTGTCACGGGTCATTTAAACTTGTGTTGAACAATATCTTTTAAAAAAACTGGCCGATTTAAAAAAAAAATCCAGACCGGAAGTAATACTTTGGCCGCCATCTTGAAATGCACTTTTTTGTAAAACTCAAAATGGGGCCTCTACGGTAAGAGCGATTTGCGTGATGTTTATATTTCTGGAAAGCTTAGTTGATTGCGAAAAAAAATATGGTAACCGATTTTTGAATTTCACTTTTGCAATTTTGCAACATCCGGTTGAATTTTTTCGAAGTTTGGGGGCTTATTTCTCGTGACCTTGACCTTTGACGACCTTGACCTTTAGTAGGTCAAAGGTCATTGACCTTGGCTATCATTTGATACTTTGACCTTTGACCTCCGACGTCTACTTCCGGTTTTATGGCTGCCCAAAAACAGCGAAATTCGCAACTTTGGACTGCTCTAGAGCGTGACCTAATTAATTTAGAGTGTTATTTTTTTCAGATTCTTAAAGTGCTTTTTGTCCTCTTTCCAACGATGTATAACAAAGGTTTTTAAAATGAAAATTGAATTTTTTGATTTTGAAAATAAAAGTACATTTTGCCTTTTTGAAATGTATTTGTGCATATTTCGTGATCTTTTCAATGTACAAGCTTAAAATTTGCCGTATTGACGTTTTTTAGAAATGTATTTGTGTATATCTCGTGATCTATTAGATGTACATGCTTCAAATTTGTAACGTGAATATACATTTTGAAAGTGAATACAGTCATATAAAAAAAAATGAGATGGGCGTGGCACATCCGGGTAAAATTCCATTTTACCATTTATATAGGTCAGCGAATTACGGCTGTAGGAAATAACGTTTTAAAAAAAAGTACCTTGCACACAGATACCTCATTGCTTTGGCCAGTGGATCCCGAAAAATCAGATGCTTCGGCCTGTTTGTAGCAATTTGCAACACTAGCAAAAAGTATCAGTTATTTTTCGAGTTGTGGGGCTTCTTTCTCGTGACCTTGACCTTTGGTGACCTTGAGCTTTACAAGGTCATAGGTCACGGACTTTGGCTTTCAGTTGACAAATTGATATTTTACCTTCGACGTCTACTTCCGGTTTTATATCTGCCCGAAAACAGCAAAATATACAACTTTGGACTGCTCTAGAGCGTGACCTAATTATTTTAGAGGGTTATTTTTTTCAGATTCTTAAGGCGCTTTTTGTCCACTTTCCAGCGATGTATAACAAAAATTTTGAAAATAAAAATTTAATTTTTTCACTTTTAAAATTAAAGTACATTTTGTTTTTTTGAAATGGATTTGTGTATATCTCGTGATCTATTAGTTGTACAAGCTTCAAATTTGTACCGCGAATATATATTTCAAATGTGATTAGATTTACGCCAAAATAAATGAGATGGGCGTGGCACATCCGGGTAAACTTCCAATTCCTCACTTATATCGGTCAGCGCTTTACATCTGTAGGAAAAAACGTTTTTCAAAAAAGTACTTTGCACACAGATACCTCGTTGCTTTGGCCAGATTCTCCCAGAAAATCAAATGTTTCGGGCTGTTTGTTGCAATTTTGCAACGTTAGCAAAGTCCCACTCTGTGCCACGTGTGGCTCTAGTTGTGGGACTTTGCTTTCAGCAAAGTCCCAGTTTGTTTTCGAAATGTCTCTTTTTTTTTTTTTTTTTTTTTTTTTTTTTCGATTTTTCCACACCTTCCTGCTCTTAAACTACAGTAGTTGCAGCAACCATTCAACTTTCCTAGACCTTCTGTAGTGGCAAAAAAGTTAATGAATATAAATTGGAACATTTTTGCAAAACCAGAAGTGCAACAGTGCAACATTTGCAAAAAACAGTTTTTCGGCTCTAGAAGGCGCAATTTTGACCCGATTTTCATCGGGTTTTCATTTTCAGAATCTACATACAATATCCAATAGGATAGCAGTTAAAAAAATTCGAATTTCGAAAATTCGTAGCAGACAATCTTTTGCCGTATTTTCGAATTTTTTTACCATTTTTTAAATTTCTGTCCGATTAAGTTCCAATTTTAGGTGCTAAGAGAGACTATAAATCTAAACAAAATGACATTGTCAAATATTTTGCGTCACTTCCGGTTTACGCTCAAAAAGGGTTCAAAGTTGAAATCTCTGATTTTCGGTCTACTTCCGGTCTAATTGTCACGGGTCATTTAAACTTGTGTTGAACAATATCTTTTAAAAAAACTGGCCGATTTAAAAAAAAAATCCAGACCGGAAGTAATACTTTGGCCGCCATCTTGAAATGCACTTTTTTGTAAAACTCAAAATGGGGCCTCTACGGTAAGAGCGATTTGCGTGATGTTTATATTTCTGGAAAGCTTAGTTGATTGCGAAAAAAAATATGGTAACCGATTTTTGAATTTCACTTTTGCAATTTTGCAACATCCGGTTGAATTTTTTCGAAGTTTGGGGGCTTATTTCTCGTGACCTTGACCTTTGACGACCTTGACCTTTAGTAGGTCAAAGGTCATTGACCTTGGCTATCATTTGATACTTTGACCTTTGACCTCCGACGTCTACTTCCGGTTTTATGGCTGCCCAAAAACAGCGAAATTCGCAACTTTGGACTGCTCTAGAGCGTGACCTAATTAATTTAGAGTGTTATTTTTTTCAGATTCTTAAAGTGCTTTTTGTCCTCTTTCCAACGATGTATAACAAAGGTTTTTAAAATGAAAATTGAATTTTTTGATTTTGAAAATAAAAGTACATTTTGCCTTTTTGAAATGTATTTGTGCATATTTCGTGATCTTTTCAATGTACAAGCTTAAAATTTGCCGTATTGACGTTTTTTAGAAATGTATTTGTGTATATCTCGTGATCTATTAGATGTACATGCTTCAAATTTGTAACGTGAATATACATTTTGAAAGTGAATACAGTCATATAAAAAAAAATGAGATGGGCGTGGCACATCCGGGTAAAATTCCATTTTACCATTTATATAGGTCAGCGAATTACGGCTGTAGGAAATAACGTTTTAAAAAAAAGTACCTTGCACACAGATACCTCATTGCTTTGGCCAGTGGATCCCGAAAAATCAGATGCTTCGGCCTGTTTGTAGCAATTTGCAACACTAGCAAAAAGTATCAGTTATTTTTCGAGTTGTGGGGCTTCTTTCTCGTGACCTTGACCTTTGGTGACCTTGAGCTTTACAAGGTCATAGGTCACGGACTTTGGCTTTCAGTTGACAAATTGATATTTTACCTTCGACGTCTACTTCCGGTTTTATATCTGCCCGAAAACAGCAAAATATACAACTTTGGACTGCTCTAGAGCGTGACCTAATTATTTTAGAGGTTATTTTTTTCAGATTCTTAAGGCGCTTTTTGTCCACTTTCCAGCGATGTATAACAAAAATTTTGAAAATAAAAATTTAATTTTTTCACTTTTAAAATTAAAGTACATTTTGCTTTTTTGAAACGTATTTGTGTATATCTCGTGATCTATTAGCTGTACAAGCTTCAAATTTGTACCGCGAATATACATTTCAAATGTGATTAGATTTACGCCAAAATAAATGAGATGGGCGTAGCATATCCGGGTAAACTTCCAATTCTTCACTTATATCGGTCAGCGCTTTACATCTGTAGGAAAAAACGTTTTTCAAAAAAGTACTTTGCACACAGATACCTCGTTGCTTTGGCCAGATTCTTCCAGAAAATCAAACGTTTCGGGCTGTTTGTTGCAATTTTGCAACGTTAGCAAAGTCCCACTCTGTGCCACGTGTGGCTCTAGTTGTGGGACTTTGCTTTCAGCAAAGTCCCAGTTTGTTTTCGAAATGTCTCTTTTTTTTTTTTTTTTTTTTTTTGCAGTGCGTTCTATCGAACGCACTGCTTTGTTTTCGAAATTTTTTTTTTTTTTTTTTTTTTTTTTTTTTTTTTTCGAATTCTGGTCAGAGTCCTCAGCCCAAACTACAAGTGCCACATACAAACTGTCAACATTTCTCCCGTAAATGCCGCGAGACTAAATCAGGTGAATGTGTTTTCAAGCCATTTTGTCCAACCGGAAATGACGTACGACGTTATGACTAATTTTAGGTTTTTTCTCATTTGCGACGCTAGTTTTTAATCAAAATGGATCGGGTTTTCTTTGTTTATTACATACAATATTTGTTTACAAGATAGCAATTTAGGAATTATACATTTCCCAACTTTGTCGCTGACTTTTTTATTTTTTATTTTTGTGTTTTTTTCAACTTCTACATTTTTATTTCGATCGATCTGAAAATTTACAAATATATAGACATTTGGATTGCGAACTATAATTAATTTTCAAAACTTTGATATCACTTCCGGTTTTGATGTTATTTGCTTTTAATTTTGCACTTCCGGAATAATGAAGATATTTGAAAAATTTCTTTTGCAATTAGCTACAATTGTCTATTAAATGATGCTAAATTAAAAAAAATCGAACCGGAAGTAACGGATCAGCCGCCATCTTGAGATGGTTTACTTTTGTAAAACTCAAAATGGGGCCTCAGGGTTAAATCTAATTTGCATAATTTTAAATTTTCTAACAACATCTATCGATTGCGCAAAAAAGTATGGGAAGGGATTTTTGAATTTCGACTTTGCTTTTCCTTTATTTCCGGTTGAAATTTTTCAGTAATAGTCAAAACTTTTAAAGGTCATATTTCGCCATATTGACCTCTGGTGACCTTGTGACCTGAACAAAAGTTATTGCCCTTGATTAAATCTGCCCAATGGTATCTTCACTTTTGTTGTCCGATGTTCACTTCCGGTTTTGCAGCCAATTGAAAATCACGAATTTTAACTTTAAAGAGCTCTATCACGTGACCTAATTTACATAGGACAGAATTTCTTACATATTCCTTTTACGCTTAATGTCATCTTCCCATTAATATATCAAACTTGGTATTTTAGTCAAAATTGCGCGTTTAAAAATTTCAAAATTTTGTAATTTCTTCTATACTAACTGTGCGTGTTTTTCTTTAAATCGAAATAGGGTCTCGGGGGATAATTCGATTTGTGTTATTTTGATGTATATAGAATCTATAACCGATTGCCGAAATATATATGGAAACCGATTTTTGAATTTTGATTTTGATTTTGATTTTTTAACGATTAAAATTTTTTAAAACTTTGAAGGGTCGTATATTGTGACGTTGACCTTTGACGAATTTTTGACCGGTACAAATGTGATAGCTCTCGAGAAGTTCTATCCAATGATATATAAAGCTTTATTGTAAGACGTATACTTCCGCTTTTATCGCCATTTGAAAATTGCGAATTTTCCCTATAAAACAATCTGTTTAATGTGTTGCATTTGGGCGACCTACAATATATAAGTTTCAGCGATCTGAAATTATTTTTTAGTTTAAGCGTTCTATATCCAGTTAAAATGATTCAAAGTTGTTATGTTTTTCCTGTTGTGGGTGATGTAAATATTGAATAATTGGAACGAAATTACAACCTTTAGAACTTTAAATTTTATCTCTTATATGCATCAATAATATACAGTTGACTTGAATAATGGTCTAAGGGACGAAACTCTATTCAATATAAATTTTAAAATGTTACGCCGCGCTATTTATGTGGTATCTCAATGTTATACCCTGGCGACTGAAGACAACTTGAACCATTAGTGACCTTTCGATTTGTATATAGCTTCGATATTGTCTATCCAATGCTATATATATATTTTTTGGACGATATCTACTTTTGGTTTCATCGCCATCTGAAAATTGCGACTTTAATATATAAAACAATCTACATTGTATTGGGTATTATTCTCTACGTTTGGGTGATTTACAAATATGAGTTTCGGCGATCTGGATACCTTTTTTAGATTAAACGACCCTCTATCCATTTTTGATTATGATTTTAACTTATTATCTATCTTAATTAATGATGAGGGCTAAGGATGGGGAGGGGCAAAGAGGGGAAAGGGGGAAAAGGGGGGTATGGGAGCGTTTGTTATGAAATCAAAATCCATTTCTGATGCACATTTTTTAATTTTAATAAACCCTTTGTCTTTTGCTTAACGAACGAATCCCTGGATGGAACGCACTGCTTCAGTGCCGTTAGGCGTACGGCTCTAGTTGCAGTGCGTTCATCGAACGCACTGCTTTGTTTTCGAAATGTCTTTTTTTTTTTTTTTTTTTTTTTTTCGAATTTTACCCTCGACTGTTTTCTAAGAAGGCAACTTGCCACAAACTACCTGTTACTATTGCCTATTCAAACTGCGTGACTTGTATTTGTTAAATGTAAAATGACGTAATTTAGAGCAACCGGAAACGAGCTGTGGGCAATGGCGTTTATTTGGTTTTTGTTGTTTATTACCGCTATTTTTCAATTGATTTTGATAGAACTTCTTTTGCTAGCTTCTTTTAACTGCTAGCTACATAACTGCAGTTTAAAACTGCTAATTTCATTACTTTTATAGCTGACCTTTTGCATTTCAAATTTTGCGTTTTTTTCAACTTCTACAATTTTATTCCGATGCACCCGAAAACTTTCAGATAGATAGACACTATTAATGCGATCAAAATCTATTTTTAAATTTTCGATATCACTTCCGGTTTTGAAGTTATTCGCTTTTAAATTTTAAAAAACAATTTCCGGAATTTTCAAGATATTTCAAAAATTCTTTTTGCAATATGCTAGAAATAGTCATACAAAAAAACGAAAATGAAAAAATCCGGACCGGAAGCAAACGACAAGCCGCCATATTGAAATGTCAAAATTTTGTAAAATTTTAAATTCAAATTCAGGGGATAAAGCAATTTTCGTTATTTTTTCATATCTAATGACTAGAGTCGATTGCGCAACTTTATTTGGGAGCCGATTTTTGAATTTTGATTTTGATTTTCTTTTATTTCTATTTTAATTTTATTGGTAATGACCAAAACTTTAAAGGCCAATATTTTGTGACCCTGACCTTTGGTGACCTTATGACCTGAACACGATTTATTGCCCTTGATGATATCTATCCCCTGATATATTCATTTGTGTTGCCCGATGTCTACTTCCGGCTTTATAGCCGATTGAAATTTGTGATTTTTATTTTTTAAAGAGCTCTGTCACGTGAACTAATTTATAAATAACAAAAATTCATATTGAACCTGATTACAATTTATCCTCTCTTTGTAATGATATATAAAACCACATATTTCCACCAAAAATGCGCTTTTTAGTATTTGAAAATTTTGTATTTTCTTCTCTACTAACTGTGCGTGTTTTTCTTTAAATCGAAATTGTGGCTCTGGATATGTTCCGATTCGTGTAATTTTGATGCCTATAGAATATAATATCGATTGTTGAATTATATTTGGAAACTGATGTTTGAATTTTGATTTTGATTTTGATATTTACCTGATAGTAATATATAAAAAAATTCAAATGGTCGTATATAGTAACCTTGACCTTTGGTGACCTTGTGAGCTGCACAAATGTGATAGCTCTCGAAAAGATCTATCCATTGATATATTATATTTTGCTGTACGATGTTTACTTTCCGTTTAATCACGATTTGAAAATTGCAAATTTCATCGTTAAAAACTGTTTGTTGAATTATGCGTTTGGGCGATCTACATGACACTGGTTTCAGCGAACCAATTATGCTTTAAAATAAAACGACTTATACTCTGTAAAATAATGTTAGTGTTCTACAGATACTTTGTGGGGTAGTTTTAAAGCGTATATCAAAACTGCTACGCACTGCGTCAGAACCTCGCGAAGCCTGGGGATCTAGTTGTGGGACTTTGCCTTCGGCAAAGTCCCAGTTTGTTATCGGTTTGTCAATTCTTTTTTTTTTTTTTTTTTTTTTCGAAATTTACACACCTCACACAGCCTAGGCTACAATAGTTGCAATTTTTTCGCAACTTCTCTAGACCTTCTGTAGTGGCGACGTTTCTAATGAATATAAATTGGAACATTTTTGCAAAACCGGAAGTGCTGCGTTGCAACAAACCTAAAAAGTAGCAAATTGGCTCTAGCTGTCGCAATTTTTGATCGATTTTCTTCGGGTTTTCATTTTTGTAATCTGCAAGTAACTTTTGATCAGATAGCAGTTCAAAAATTTCAATTTTCAAAGATTCGTAGCACACATTTTCTTGCCGTTTTTTGCAATTTTTTGCAACTTTTTTGTTTTTAGTGTGATCGACCTGAAAAAAATTGAGCATAAGAAGCCTATGAAACTATTTTCAAAAAGTAGGTCAAAAGTTTTGCGTCACTTCCGGTTTTTGCGAAAAATGGAGTTTTACGTCATGTTGAATAACTTCCGGTTTTATTAATGTATGACATTCAAACTTGTATCATTGGGTAGCCATTAGCCATACAAAAAAACGAAGAAAATAAAATCAAGGCCGCATGCGCAACTTTCGCCGCCATTTTGATTTTCCTGAAAGTGGTCGATTTTTATTCAGACATTATGGCTGGTCCGATCTTGATGATTTTGGTGTCAAATGAAAGAACACAAAAATTGTAGCCAAAACTGGGAAGCCGATTTTTGAATTTCGATTTTGCTTTTTTGCAACTTCCGGTTAAATTTTTTCAATTTTTAAAAGCTTATTTCTCGTGACCTTGACCTTTGGTGACAGTGACCTTTAGTAGGTCAAAGGTCATTGACCTTAGCTATCAGTTGATACTTTGACCTTTGACCTCCGACGTCTACTTCCGGTTTTATAGCTGCCCAAAAACAGCAAAATTCGCAACTTTGGACTGCTCTAGAGCGTGACCTAATTAATTTAGAGTGTTATTTTTTTCAGATTCTTAAAGTGCTTTTTGTCCTCTTTCCAACGATGTATAACAAAGGTTTTTAAAATGAAAATTGAATTTTTCGATTTTGAAAATAAAAGTACATTTTGCCGTTTTTGCGTTTTTTTGGAAATGTATGTGTGTATATCTCGTGATCTATCAGATGTTCAAGCTTCAAATTTGTACCGTTAATATACATTTCAAATGTGATTAGATTTACGTCAAAATAAATGAGATGGGCGTGGCACATCCGGGTAAACATACAATTTTTCATTTACATCGGTCAGCGCTCTACGTCTGTAGGAAATAACGTTTTTCAAAAAGGTACTTTGCACACAGATACCCTGTTGCTTTGGCCAGTTTCTTCCAGAAAATTAGATGTTTCGGCCTGTTTGTTGCAATTTGGCAACGTTAGCAAAGTCCCACTCTGTGCCACGTGTGGCTCTAGTTGTGGGACTTTGCTACCGCAAAGTCCCAGTTTGTTTTCGGTTTGTCTTTTTTTTTTTTTTTTTTTTTTTTTTTTTTCGAAATTTACACACCTCACACAGCCTAGGCTGCAATAGTTGCAGCAATTTCACAACTTCTCTACACCTTCTGTTGTGGCGACGTTTCTATTAAATATAAATTGGAACATTTTTGCAAAACCATAAGTGCTGCGTTGCAACATGCCTAAAAAGTCGGTCAGTGGCTCTAGAAGTCGCAATTATTGATCGATTTTCTTCGGGTTTGCATTTTTAGAAACTTGAAATAATTTCCAACAAGATAGCAGTTGAAAAATTTCGAAATTCGAAAATTCGTAGCACACATTTTTTTGCCGTATTTTGCACATTTTTGCAACTTTGCTATTTTAAGACCGATTGATCTGAAAATTTGGTTGCCTTCAAGTGCCATGAATTTAAAAACATTGGCAGAGTCAAAATTTTTGCTTCATTTCCGGTTTCAACGTAAAAAGGGTTTAAACTTCCGGTTGACCTACTTGTGCTGTAATTGATGTATCGCAACAAAATTTATGTCAATCTTAATTAAATTAGAAGACAAAAAAATGAAGAAGAAAAAATCCGGACCGGAAGTGAAACTTTGGCTGCCATCTTGAAATGTCACTTTTTTGTAAAACTCAAAATGGGGCCTCAGGGTTATGTCTAATTTCCGCGATATTTACATTTTTTGTAGCTTTCGTCGATTACGAAAAAAACTGTGGGAGCCGATTTTTGAATTTTGCTTTTGCAATTTTGCAACATCCGGTTGAATTTTTTCGAAGTTTGGGGGCTTATTTCTCGTGACCTTGACCTTTCGTGACTTTGACCTTTAGTAGGTCAAAGGTCATTGACCTTGACTATTAGTTGACACTTTGACCTTTGAGCTCAGACATCAACTTCCGGTTTTATAGCTGCCTGAAAACAGCAAAATTCGCAACTTTGGACTGCTCTAGAGCGTGACCTAAGTAATTTAGAGTGTCACTTTTTTGTAAAACTCAAAATGGGGCCTCTACGGTAAGAGCGATTTGTGTGATGTTTATATTTCTGGAAAGCTAAGTCGATTGCGATCAAAATGTTGGAAATCGATTTTTGAATTTTTCTTTTGCTTTTTTGCAACATCCGGTTGAATTTTTTCGAAGTTTGGGGGCTTATTTCTCGTGACTTTGACCTTTGGTGACCATGAACTTTAGTAGGTCAAAGGTCATTGACCTTGGCTATCAGTTGATACTTTGAACTTTGACCTCCGACGTCTATTTCCGGTTTTATAGCTGCCCGAAAACAGCAAAATTCGCAATTTTGGGCTGCTCCAGAGCGTGACCTAATTAATTTAGAGTGTTAATTTTTTCAGATTCTTAGATTGTTTTTTGTCCTCTTTCCAACGATATATAACAAAAGTTTGTAAAATGAAAATTGAATTTTTTGATTATTGCAAAGAAAAGTACATTTTGCCGTATTTTCGCTTGCTTGAAATGTATGTGTGTATATCTCGTGATCTATTAGCTGTACAAGCTTCAAATTTTTACTGTGAATATACATTTTGAATATGATTAGATTCCCCTCCAAAAAAACGAGATGGGCGTGGCACATCCGGGTGAACTTCAAATTTACTATTTATATCGGTCCGCGAATTACGGCTGCAGTTAATAACGTTTTTCAAAAAAGTACCTTGCATACATATATCTCATTACTTTGGCCAGTTTATCCCGAAAAATCAAATGCTTCTGCCTGTTTGTTGCAATTTTGCGACATTTGCAAAAAATCAGTTTTTTTTTAATTTGGGGGCTAATTTCTAGTGACTTTGACCTTTGGTGACCTTGACCTTTACAAGGTCGCTGGTCACTGGCTTTAGCTATCAGTTAACAATTTGGCATTAGATTTCTGACGTCTATTTCCGGTTTTATAGCTGCTCGAAAGCAGCAAAATTTGCAACGTTGGACTGCTCTAGAGCGTGACCTAATTAATTTAGAGGGTTATTTTTTTCACATTCCGAAGGCGCCTTTTGTCCTCTTTCCAGCGATGCACAACAAAAGTTTTTAAAATGAAAATTTAATTTTTGGACTTTTAAAATTAATGTACATTTTGCTTTTTTGAAACGTATTTGTGTATATCTCGTGATCTATTAGATGTACAAGCTTCAAATTTGTACCATGAATATATATTTTGTATGAGATTAGATTTACTCAAAAGTAAATTAGATGGGCGTGGCACATACGGGTAAACTTCCAATTTACCAGTTATATCGGGCAGCGCTTTACATCTGTAGGAAATAACATTTTTCCAAAAAATTCTTTGCACACAGATACCTCGTTGCTTTGGCCAGTTTCTCCCAGAAAATCAGATGTTTCGGCCTGTTTGTTGCAATTTTGCAATGTTAGCAAAGTCCCACTCTGTGCCACGTGTGTTTGTTTTCGAAATGTCTCTTTTTTTTTTTTTTTTTTTTTTTTCGAAATTTACACACCTCGCTGTGCCTAGGCTGCAATAGTTGCAAATTTGTCTCAACTTCTCCAGACCTTCTGTAGTGGCGACGTTTCTAATGAATATAAATTGGAACATTTTTGCACAACCGGAAGTGCTGCGTTGCAACTTGTTTAAAAAGTAGCAAATTGGCTCTAGCTGGCGCAATTTTTGATAAATTTTCTTCGGGTTTTCATTTTTGGAATCTGCAAGTAACTTCTGATCAGATAGCAGTTCAAAAGTTTCAATTTTCAAAAATTCGTTGCACACATTTTTTTGCCGTATTTTGCAGTTTTTTGCAACTTTGTTGTTTTTAGTGTGATTCGACTAAAAAAAATTGAGCATGAGAAGCCCACGAAATGATTTTCAAAAAGTAGGTCAAAATTTTTGCGTCACTTCCGGTTTTTGCGAGAAATGGAGTTTTACGTCCGGTTGAATAACTTCCGGGTTTATTAATGTATGAGATTCAAACTTGTTTCATTCGGTAGCCATTAGCCATACAAAAAAACGAAGAAAATAAAATCAAGGCCGCATGGGCAACTTTCGCCGCCATTTTGATTTTTCTGAAATTGCGCGAATTTAATTCAGACATTATGGCTTATCCGATTGAGATGATTTTGGTGTCAAATGAAAGAACATAAAAATTGCAAAAAAACATTGGAAGTCGATTTTTGAATTTCGCTTTTGCATTTTTGCAACATCCGGTTGAATTTTTTCAAAGTTTGGGGGCTTATTTCTCGTGACCTTGACCTTTGGTGACCATGACCTTTAGTAGGTCAAAGGTCATTGACCTTGGCTATCAGTTGATACTTTGACATTTGACCTCCGACGTCTACTTCCGGTTTTATAGCTGCCCAAAAACAGCGAAATTCGCAACTTTGGACTGCTCTAGAGCGTGACCTAATTAATTTAGAGTGTTATTTTTTTCAGATTCTTAAAGTGCTTTTTGTCCTCTATCCAACGATGTATAACAAAGGTTTTTAAAATGAAAATTGAATTTTTTGATTTTGAAAATAAAAGTACATTTTGCCGTATTTGCGTTTTTTGGAAATGTATGTGTGTATATCTCGTGATCTATTAGATGTACAAGCTTCAAATTTGTAACGTGAATATTCACTTTGAAAGTGATTACATTCATATAAAAAAAATGAGATGGGCGTGGCACATCCGTGTAAAATTTCATTTTACCATTTATATAGGTCAGCGAATTACGGCTGTAGGAAATAACGTTTTAAAAAAAAGTACCTTGAATACAGATACCTCATTGATTTGGCCAGTGGATCCCGAAAAATCAGATGCTTCGGCCTGTTGGTTGCAATTTGCAACACTAGCAAAAAGAATCAGTTATTTTTCGAGTTGTGGGGCTTCTTTCTCGTGACATTGACCTTTGGTGACCTTGACATTTACATGTTCATAGATCACGGACTTTGGCTTTTAGTTGACCAATTGATATTTTACCCTCGACGTCTACTTCCGGTGTTATATCTGCCCGAAAACAGCAAAATATACAACTTTGGACTGCTCTAGAGCGTGACCTAATTAATTTAGAGGGTTATTTTTTTTCAGATTCTTAAGGCGCTTTTGTCCACTTTCCAGCGATGTATAACAAAAAATTTTAAAATAAAAATTTAATTTTTGCACTTTTAAAATTAAAGTACATTTTGTTTTTTTGAAATGTATTTGTGTATATCTCGTGATCTATTAGCTGTACAAGCTTCAAATTTGTACCGCGAATATATATTTCAAATGTGATTAGATTTACGCCAAAATAAATGAGATGGGCTTTGGCACATCCGGGTAAACTTCCAATTCTTCACTTATATCGGTCAGCGCTTTACATCTGTAGGAAAAAACGTTTTTCAAAAAAGTACTTTGCACACAGATACCTCGTTGCTTTGGCCAGATTCTCCCAGAAAATCAAATGTTTCGGGCTGTTTGTTGCAATTTTGCAACGTTAGCAAAGTCCCACTCTGTGCCACGTGTGGCTCTAGTTGTGGGACTTTGCTACCGCAAAGTCCCAGTTTGTTTTCGGTTTGTCTTTTTTTTTTTTTTTTTTTTTTTTTTTTTTTTTCGAAATTTACACAGGGCACACAGCCTAGGCTGCAATAGTTGCAGCAATTTCACATCTTCTCTACACCTTCTGTTGTGGCGAAATTTCTATTAAATATAAATTGGAACATTTTTGCAAAACCGGAAGTGCTGCATTGCAACATGTCTAAAAAGTCGGTCAGTGGCTCTAGAACTCGTATTTTTGGACCGATTTTCGAAATTTCATAGCACACATTTTTTTGCCGTATTTTGCACATTTTTGCAACTTTGCTATTTTAAGACCGATTGATCTGAAAATTTGGGTGCCTTCAAGTGTCACGAATATGAAAACATTGGCAGAGTCAGAATTTTTGCTTCATTTCCGGTTTCAGCGTAAAACGGGTTTAAACTTCCGGTTGACCTACTTGTGCTGTAATTGATGTATCGCAACAAAATTTATGTCAATCCTAATTAAATTGGAAGACAAAAAAACGAAGCAGAAAAAATCCGGACCGGAAGTGAAACATTAGCCGCCATCTTGAAATGTCACTTTTTTGTAAAACTCAAAATGGGGCCTCTACGGTAAGAGCGATTTGTGTGATGTTTATATTTCTGGAAAGCTTAGTCGATTGCGATCAAAATGTTGGAAATCGATTTTTGAATTTTGCTTTTGCTTTTTTGCAACATCCGGTTGAATTTTTTCGAAGTTTGGGGGCTTATTTCTCGTGACCTTGACCTTTGGTGACCATGACCTTTAGTAGGTCAAAGGTCATAGACCTTGGCTATCAGTTGATACTTTGAACTTTGACCTCCGACGTCTACTTCCGGTTTTATAGCTGCCCGAAAACAGCAAAATTCGCAACTTTGGGCTGCTCCAGAGCGTGACCTAATTAATTTAGAGTGTTAATTTTTTCAGATTCTTAGATTGTTTTTTGTCCTCTTTCCAACGATATATAACAAAAGTTTGTAAAATGAAAATTGAATTTTTTGATTTTTGCAAAGAAAAGTACATTTTGCCGTATTTTCGCTTCCTTGAAATGTATGTGTGTATATCTCGTGATCTATTAGCTGTACAAGCTTCAAATTTTTACTGTGAATATACATTTTGAATATGATTAGATTCCCCTCCAATAAAACGAAATGGGCGAGGCAACGGGTGAACTTCAAATTTACCATTTATATCGGTCAGCGAATTACGGCTGCAGTAAATAACATTTTTCAAAAAAGTACCTTGCATACATATATCTCATTACTTTGGCCAGTTTATCCCAAAAAATCAAATGTTTCTACCTGTTTGTTGCAATTTTGCGACATTTGCAAAAAATCAGTTTTTTTTTTAGTTTGGGGGCTTGTTTCTAGTGACTTTGACCTTTGGTGACCTTGACCTTTACAAGGTCATTGGTCACTGACTTTAGCTATCAGTTGACAATTTGGCATTAGACTTCTGACGTCTACTTCCGGTTTAAAGCTGCCCGAAAACAGAAAAACTCGCAACTTTGGACTGCTCTAGAGCGTGACCTAATTAATTTAGAGGGTTATTTTTTTCACATTCCCAAGGCGCCTTTTGTCCTCTTTCCAGCGATGCACAACAAAAGTTTTTAAAATGAAAATTTAATTTTTGGACTTTTAAAATTAAAGTACATTTTGCTTTTTTGAAACGTATTTGTGTATATCTCGTGATCTATTAGATGTACAAGCTTCAAATTTGAACCATGAATATATATTTTGTATGAGATTAGATTTACGCAAAAGTAAATTAGATGGGCGTGGCACATACGGGTAAACTTCCAATTTACCAGTTATATCGGTCAGCGCTTTACATCTGTAGGAAATAACATTTTTCCAAAAAATTCTTTGCACACAGATACCTCGTTGCTTTGGCCAGTTTCTCCCAGAAAATCAGATGTTTCGGCCTGTTTGTTGCAATTTTGCAACGTTAGCAAAGTCCCACTCTGTGCCACGTGTGGCTCTAGTTGTGGGACTTTGCTACCGCAAAGTCCCAGTTTGTTTTCGGTTTGTCTTTTTTTTTTTTTTTTTTTTTTTTTTCGAAATTTACACACCTCACACAGCCTAGGCTGCAATAGTTGCAGCAATTTCACAACTTCTCTAAACCTTCTGTTGTGGCGACGTTTCTATTAAATATAAATTGGAACATTTTTGCAAAACCATAAGTGCTGCGTTGCAACATGCCTAAAAAGTCGGTCAGTGGCTCTAGAAGTCGCAATTATTGATCGATTTTCTTCGGGTTTGCATTTTTAGAAACTTGAAATAATTTCCAACAAGATAGCAGTTGAAAAATTTCGAAATTCGAAAATTCGTAGCACACATTTTTTTGCCGTATTTTGCACATTTTTGCAACTTTGCTATTTTAAGACCGATTGATCTGAAAATTTGGGTGCCTTCAAGTGTCATGAATTTAAAAACATTGGCAGAGTCAAAATTTTTGCTTCATTTCCGGTTTCAACGTAAAAAGGGTTAAAACTTCCGGTTGGCCTACTTGTGCTGTAATTGATGTATCGCAACAAAATTTATGTCAATCTTAATTAAATTAGAAGACAAAAAAATGAAGAAGAAAAAATCCGGACCGGAAGTGAAACTTTGGCCGCCATCTTGAAATGTCACTTTTTTGTAAAACTCAAAATGGGGCCTCAGGGTAATGTCTAATTTCCGCGATGTTTACATTTCTTGTAGCTTTAGTCGATTACGAAAAAAACTGTGGGAGCCGATTTTTGAATTTTGCTTTTGCATTTTTGCAACATCCGGTTGAATTTTTTCGAAGTTTGGGGGCTTATTTCTCGTGACCTTGACCTTTGGTGACTTTGACCTTTAGTAGGTCAAAGGTCATTGACCTTGGCTATTAGTTGACACTTTGACCTTTGACCTCAGACATCAACTTCCGGTTTTATAGCTGCCTGAAAACAGCAAAATTCGCAACTTTGGACTGCTCTAGAGTGTGACCTAATTAATTTAGAGGGTTAATTTTTTTAGATTCTTAAGGTGCTTTTTGTCCTCTTTCCAGCGATGTATAAAAAAAGTTTTTAAAATGAAAATTGAAATTTTTGATTTTTGAAAATAAAAGTACATTTTGCCGTATTTACGTTTTTTTGAAATGTATGTGTGTATATCTCGTGATCTATTGGATGTACAAACTTCAAATTTGTACTGTGAATATACATTTTGAATGTGATTAGATTCACGCTGAAAAGAATTAGATGGGCGTGGCACATCCGGGTAAATTTTCAGTTTTCCATATATATGGGTCAGCGTATTACGTTTGTAGGAAATAAGTTTTTTTTAAAAATTACCTTGCACACAGATACCTTATTGCTTTGGCCAGTTTATCCCAGAAAATCAGATGTTTCTGTCTGTTTGTTGCAATTTGCGACGTTAGCAAAGTCCCACTCTGTGCCACAAGTGGCTCTAGTTGTGGGACTTTGCTACCGCAAAGTCCCAGTTTGTTTTCGGTTTGTCTTTTTTTTTTTTTTTTTTTTTTTTTTTTTTTTTTTTCGAAATTTACACAGGGCACACAGCCTAGGCTGCAATAGTTGCAGCAATTTCACAACTTCTCTACACCTTCTGTTGTGGCGAAGTTTCTATTAAATATAAATTGGAACAATTTTGCAAAACCGGAAGTGCTGCATTGCAACATGTCTAAAAAGTCGGTCAGTGGCTCTAGAACTCGCATTTTTGGACCGATTTTCGTCGGGTTTGCATTTTTGAAAACATGAAACAATATCCAACAAGATAGCAGTTACAAAATTTCGAAATTCGAAAATTCATAGCACACATTTTTTCGCCGTATTTTGCACATTTTTGCAACTTTGCTATTTTTAGACCGATTGATCTGAAAATTTGGGTGCCTTCAAGTGTCACGAATATGAAAACATTGGCAGAGTCAAAATTTTTGCTTCATTCCGGTTGATATTTTCCATTAATTGTCAAAAACTTAAAAGGTCATATTTCGCGACCTTGACCTTTAGTGACCTTTAGACCTGAACAAAAGTTATTGCCCTTGATTATATTTACCCAATAGTATCTTCACTTTTGTTGTCCGATGTTCACTTCCGGTTTTGCAGCCAATTAAAAATCACGAATTTTAACGCTAAAGAGCTCTATCACGTGACCTAATTTACATAGGACAAAATTTCTTATATATTCATTTTACGCGTAATCTCACCTTTCCATTAATATATCACACTTGGTATTTTAATCAAAATTGCGCGTTTAAAAATTTCCAAATTTTGTAATTTCTTCTAAACTAACTGTGCGTGTTTTTCTTTAAATCGAAATAGGGTCTCGGAGGATAATTCGATTTGTGTTATTTTGATGTATATAGAATCTATAACCGAGTGAAGAAATATATATGGAAACTGATTTTTGAATTTTGATTTTGATTTTGATTTTTTTACGATTTAAATTTTTAAAAACTTTGAACGGTCGTATATTGTGACGTCGACCTTTCTCGAGAAGTTCTATCCAATGATATATAAAGCTTTGTTGTAAGATGTATACTTCCGCTTTTATCGCCATTTGAAAATTGCGAATTTTTCCTATAAAACAATCTGTTTAATGTATGTTGTATTTTCGCGATATACAAGATATGAGTTTCAGCGATCCGAATTTATTTTATAGTTTAATCGTTCTACTTCCAGTGAAAATGATTCAAAAGTTATTATATATGTTAAATAAATGGAATTGTGGTTTATTTCCTGTTGTGGGTGATGTAAATATGGAATATTTGGAACGAAATTACAACCCTTAGAATTTTAAATTTTATCTCTTATGCAACAATAATATACAGTTGAGTGTAATAGTGGTCTAAGGGACGAAACTCTATTAAATATAAATTTTAAAATGTTAAGCCGCGCTTTTATGTGGTGTCTCAATGTTATACCCTGGCGACTTACGACAACTTAAACCATTAGTGACCTTTTGATTTGTACAAAGTATATAGCTTTCGACAATGTCTATCCAATGCTACATAGATATTTTTTTGTACAATGTGTACTTTTGGTTTCATCGCCATCTGAAAATTGCGAATTTAATATATAAAACAACCTATTGGATATTATTCTCTACGTTTGGGCGATTTACAAAATATGAGTTTCGGCGATCCGGATATCATTTTAGATTATACGACTCTCTTTCCATTTTTATAATGATTTTAACTTTTTATCCCTCTTAATTGATGATGAGAGCCAAGGATGGGGAGGGGCAAAGAGGGGAAAGGGGGAAAAGGGAGGGGGGGGGGGGAGGTATGGGAGCGTTTGTTATGAAATCCAAGTCCATTTATAATGCATATATTTTTTTTAATAAACCCTTTCTGTCTTTTGCTTAACGAACGAATCCCTGGATGCAACGCACTGCTTCAGTGCCGTTAGGCTTACGGCTCTAGTTGTGGGACTTTGCTACCGCAAAGTCCCAGTTTGTTTTCGGTTTGTCTTTTTTTTTTTTTTTTTTTTTTTTTTTTTTCGAAATTTACACACCTCACACAGCCTAGGCTGCAATAGTTGCAGCAATTTCACAACTTCTCTAAACCTTCTGTTGTGGCGACGTTTCTATTAAATATAAATTGGAACATTTTTGCAAAACCATAAGTGCTGCGTTGCAACATGCCTAAAAAGTCGGTCAGTGGCTCTAGAAGTCGCAATTATTGATCGATTTTCTTCGGGTTTGCATTTTTAGAAACTTGAAATAATTTCCAACAAGATAGCAGTTGAAAAATTTCGAAATTCGAAAATTCGTAGCACACATTTTTTTGCCGTATTTTGCACATTTTTGCAACTTTGCTATTTTAAGACCGATTGATCTGAAAATTTGGGTGCCTTCAAGTGTCATGAATTTAAAAACATTGGCAGAGTCAAAATTTTTGCTTCATTTCCGGTTTCAACGTAAAAAGGGTTAAAACTTCCGGTTGACCTACTTGTGCTGTAATTGATGTATCGCAACAAAATTTATGTCAATCTTAATTAAATTAGAAGACAAAAAAATGAAGAAGAAAAAATCCGGACCGGAAGTGAAACTTTGGCCGCTATCTTGAAATGTCACTTTTTTGTAAAACTCAAAATGGGGCCTCAGGGTAATGTCTAATTTCCGCGATGTTTACATTTCTTGTAGCTTTAGTCGATTACGAAAAAAACTGTGGGAGCCGATTTTTGAATTTTGCTTTTGCATTTTTGCAACATCCGGTTGAATTTTTTCGAAGTTTGGGGGCTTATTTCTCGTGACCTTGACCTTTGGTGACTTTGACCTTTAGTAGGTCAAAGGTCATTGACCTTGGCTATTAGTTGACACTTTGACCTTTGACCTCTGACATCAACTTCCGGTTTTATAGCTGCCTGAAAACAGCAAAATTCGCAACTTTGGACTGCTCTAGAGTGTGACCTAATTAATTTAGAGGGTTAATTTTTTTAGATTCTTAAGGTGCTTTTTGTCCTCTTTCCAGCGAAGTATAAAAAAAGTTTTTAAAATGAAAATTGAATTTTTTGATTTTTGAAAATAAAAGTACATTTAGCCGTATTTACGTTTTTTTGAAATGTATGTGTGTATATCTCGTGATCTATTGGATGTACAAACTTCAAATTTGTACTGTGAATATACATTTTGAATGTGATTAGATTCACGCTGAAAAGAATTAGATGGGCGTGGCACATCCGGGTAAATTTTCAGTTTACCATATATATGGGTAAGCGTATTACGTTTGTAGGAAATAAATTTTTTTTTTAAAATTACCTTGCACACAGATACCTTATTGCTTTGGCCAGTTTATCCCAGAAAATCAGATGTTTCTGTCTGTTTGTTGCATTTTGCGACGTTAGCAAAGTCCCACTCTGTGCCACAAGTGGCTCTAGTTGTGGGACTTTGCTACCGCAAAGTCCCAGTTTGTTTTCGGTTTGTCTTTTTTTTTTTTTTTTTTTTTTTTTTTTTTTTCGAAATTTACACAGGGCACACAGCCTAGGCTGCAATAGTTGCAGCAATTTCACATCTTCTCTACACCTTCTGTTGTGGCGAAATTTCTATTAAATATAAATTGGAACATTTTTGCAAAACCGGAAGTGCTGCATTGCAACATGTCTAAAAAGTCGGTCAGTGGCTCTAGAACTCGCATTTTTGGACCGATTTTCGTCGGGTTTGCATTTTTGAAAACTTGAAACAATTTCCAACAAAATAGCAATTAAAAAAATTCGAAATTCGAAATTTCATAGCACACATTTTTTTGCCGTATTTTGCACATTTTTGCAACTTTGCTATTTTAAGACCGATTGATCTGAAAATTTGGGTGCCTTCAAGTGTCACGAATATGAAAACATTGGCAGAGTCAGAATTTTTGCTTCATTTCCGGTTTCAGCGTAAAACGGGTTTAAACTTCCGGTTGACCTACTTGTGCTGTAATTGATGTATCGCAACAAAATTTATGTCAATCCTAATTAAATTGGAAGACAAAAAAACGAAGCAGAAAAAATCCGGACCGGAAGTGAAACATTAGCCGCCATCTTG
>JAUJPP010000005.1:16396156-16438906 GCA_030562195.1 Nipponacmea schrenckii | reverse complement strand
TGGTATTAATTTAGGAAAGGTTGAATTTCAGATTGTTCCTACTTATTATAGCTATCACGAGGCAATACAGATAACACTAAAATAAATGACAAGGAATTAAAACTGAAACCAATAGATAATGAAACCATAAATGATAGATTATGATAACGAAACAAATTTAGAAGAAAAAAAAACCCTCCCCTTCTGCTGTGACCTTGTCGTGGTGGAGAGGCTTGGAACCTTTATGATGCCGAGATCCTTGCCAGGTTGAATTCCTGGCAGAATATAATCCATATTGTTTGGATCTCATTGAAAGGTTTAACTAACAACAGCATTTTTAACGTTTTCATTTTTTTTTAAATTTGTAATATATTGTCTTTTTTTTATTTCAGAATATTATGGTGCATAATGATTATTGGAGGTATTTTTGTGTAACATATAGATTTATGGAATAAATTATTAATAATTGTAGTAATTTGTCTGGACTATATAAAATACATATTTATGTTATTAATAATTTTAAGGAGTCTGGAGAATGAAATGAGTTTATGATAGCTAAACTTAAACGATGCTCATTAAATTTTTGTAGGCTGTTCAAAAGTGATAGCTCTCGATACGATCTATCTTGATAGGTCTAAATTATAATAATCGCTCAAAGCGGTTTGTTGCATATGTGTTTGGGCAATCTACATGACACGGGTTTCAGCGAACCGATACGCTTATACGACTTATACGCTGCAAAACAACGTTATGTTCTACCGATACTTTGTGGGGCAATTTTAAAGCGTATATGAAAACTGCTACGCACTGCAGTCCCAGTTTGTTTTCGGGTTGTCAATTCTTTTTTTTTTTTTTTTTTTTTTTTTTTTTTTTTTTCGAAATTTACACACCTCACACAACCTAGGCTACAATAGTTGCAATTTTTTCGCAACTTCTCTAGAACTTCTGTAGTGGCGACGTTTCTAATGAATATAAATTGGAACATTTTTGCAAAACCGGAAGTGCTGCGTTGCAACAAACCTAAAAAGTAGCAAATTGGCTCTAGCTGTCGCAATTTTTGATCGATTTTCTTCGGGTTTTCATTTTTGTAATCTGCAAGTAACTTCTGATCAGATAGCACATTTTCTTGCCGTTTTTTGCAATTTTTTGCAACTTTTTTGTTTTTAGTGTGATCGATCTGAAAAAAAATGAGCACAAGAAGCCCATGAAACTATTTTCAAAAATTAGGTCAAAAGTTTTGCGTCACTTCTGGTTTTTGCGAAAAATGGAGTTTTACGTCATGTTGAATAACTTCCGGTTTTATTAATGTATGACATTCAAACTTGTATCATTGGGTAGCCATTAGCCATACAAAAAAACGAAGAAAATAAAATCAAGGCCGCATGCGCAACTTTCGCCGCCATTTTGATTTTCCTGAAAGTGGCCGATTTTTATTCAGACATTATGGCTGGTCCGATCTTGATGATTTTGGTGTCAAATGAAAGAACACAAAAATTGTAGCCAAAACTGGGAAGCCGATTTTTGAATTTCGATTTTGCTTTTTTGCAACTTCCGGTTGAATTTTTTCAATTTTTAAAAGCTTATTTCTCGTGACCTTGACCTTTGGTGACAGTGACCTTTAGTAGGTCAAAGGTCATTGACCTTGGCTATCAGTTGATACTTTGACCTTTGACCTCCGACGTCTACTTCCGGTTTTATAGCTGCCCAAAAACAACAAAATTCGCAACTTTGGACTGCTCTAGAGCGTGACCTAATTAATTTAGAGTGTTATTTTTTTCAGATTCTTAAAGTGCTTTTTGTCCTCTTTCCAACGATGTATAAAAAAGGTTTTTAAAATGAAAATTGAATTTTTCGATTTTGAAAATAAAAGTACATTTTGCCGTTTTTGCGTTTTTTTGGAAATGTATGTGTGTATATCTCGTGATCTATGAGATGTACAAGCTTCAAATTTGTAACGTGAATATACATTTTGAATGTGATTACATTCATATAAAAAAAATGAGATGGGCGTGGCACATCCGGGTAAAATTCCATTTTACCATTTATATGGGTCAGCGAATTACGGCTGTAGGAAATAACGTTTTAAAAAAAAGTGCCTTGCACACAGATACCTCATTGCTTTGGCCAGTGGATCCCGAAAAATCAGATGCTTCGGCCTGTTTGTTGCAATTTGCAACATTAGCAAAAAGTGTCAGTTATTTTTCGAGTTGTGGGCTTCTTTCTCGTGACCTTGACCTTTGGTGACCTTGTCATAGGTCACAGACTTTGGCTTTCAGTTGACAAATTGACATTTTATCTTCGACGTCTACTTCCGGTTTTATATCTGCCCGAAAACAGCAAAATATACAACTTTGGACGGCTCTAGAGCGTGACCTAATTAATTTAGAGGGTTATTTTTTCAGATTCTTAAAGCGCTTTTTGTCCACTTTCCAGCGATGTATAACAAAAATTTTTAAAATGAAAATTTGATTTTTGCACTTTTAAAATTAAAGTACATTTTGTTTTTTTGAAATGTATTTGTGTATATCTCGTGATCTATTAGCTGTACAAGCTTCAAATTTGTACCGCGAATATACATTTCAAATGTGATTAGATTTACGCCAAAATAAATGAGATGGGCGTGGCATATCCGGATAAACTTCCAATTCTTCACTTATATCGGTCAGCGCTTTACATCTGTAGGAAAAAACGTTTTTCAAAAAAGTACTTTGCACACAGATACCTCGTTGCTTTGGCCAGATTCTTCCAGAAAATCAAATGTTTCGGCCTGTTTGTTGCAATTTTGCAACGTTAGCAAAGTCCCACTCTGTGCCACGTGTGGCTCTAGTTGTGGGACTTTGCTTTCAGCAAAGTCCCAGTTTGTTTTCGGTTTGTCAATTCTTTTTTTTTTTTTTTTTTTTTTTCGAAAGTTACACAGGGCACACAGCCATAGCTGCGATAGTTGCAATATTATCTCAACTTCTCCAGACCTTCTGTAGTGGCAACGTGTTCCTTAAATATAAATTGGAACATTTTTGCAAAACCGGAAGTGCTGTATTGCACCATGCTTTAAAAGTCGGTCAGTGGCTCTAGAAGTCGCAATTTTTGATCGATTTTCGTCGGGTTTGCATTTTTGGAAACTTGCAATAATTTCCAACAAGACAGCAGTTTAAAAATTTCAAAATTCAAAAATTCGTAGAACACATTTTGTTGCCGTATTTTGCACATTTTTGCAACTTTGCTATTTTAAGAGCGATTGATTTGAAAATTTTGGTGCCTTCAAGTGTCACGAATATAAAAACATTGGCAGAGTCCAAAATTTTGCTTTATTTCCGGTTTCAACGAAAAAAGGGTTTAAACTTCCGGTTGACCTACTTGTGCTGTAATAGATGTATTCGAAAAATATTTATGTCATTCGTAATTAAATAAGAAGACAAAAAAACGAAGAAGAAAAAATCCGAACCGGAAGTGAAACTTTGGTCGCCATCTTGAAATGTCACTTTTTTGTAAACCTCAAAATGGGGCCTCTACGGTAAGAGCGACTTGTGTGTTATTTGTATTTTTAGAAAGTCTATTCAATTACGAAAAAAATGTATCGGAGCCGAATTTTGAATTTCGATTTTGCTTTTTTGCAACTTCCGGTTGAATATTTTCAATATTTAAAAGCTTATTTCTCGTGACCTTGACCTTTGACGACCGTGACCTTTAGTAGGTCAAAGGTCATTGACCTTGGCTATCAGTTGATACTTTGACCTTTGACCTCCAACATCTTCTTCCGGTTTTATAGCTGCCCAAAAACAGCGAAATTCGCAACTTTGGGCTTCTCTGGAGCGTGACCTAATTAATTTAGAGTATTATTTTTTTCAGATTCTTAAGGTGCTTTTTGTCCTCTATCCAACGATATATAACAAAAGTTTGTAAAATAAAAATTGAAGTTTTTGATTTTTGCAAAGAAAAGAACATTTTGCCGTATTTTCGCTTGTTTAAAATGTATGTGTGTATATCTCGTGATCTATTAGCTGTACAAGCTTCAAATTTGTACCGTGAATTTACATTTTGAATATGATTAGATTCCCCTCCAAAAAAAACAGATAGGCGTGGCACATCCGGGTGAACTTCAAATTTAACATTTATATCGGTCAGCGAATTAGGGCTGCAGGAAATAACGTTTTTCAAAAAAGTACCTTGCATACATATACCTCGTTACTTTGGCCAGTTTATCCCAAAAATCAAATGTTTCTGTCTGTTTGTTGCAATCTTGCGACATTTACTAAAAAGAAATCAGTTTTTCAAGTTTTGGGGCTTATTTCGAGTGACCTTGACCTTTGGTGACCTTGACCTTTACAAGGTCATTGGTCACTGACTTTGGCTATCAGTTGACAATTTGACATTAGGCTTCCGACGTCTACTTCCGGTTTTATAGCTGCCCGAAAACAGCAAAATTCGCTACTTTGGACTGCTCTAGAGCGTGACCTAATTAATTTAGAGGGTTATTTTTTTCAGATTCTTAAGGCGCCTTGTGTCCTCTTTCCAGCGATGTACAACAAAAGTTTTCAAAATGAAACTTTAATTTTTGCACTTTTAAAACTAAAGTACATTTTGCTTTTTTGAAATGTATTTGTGTATATCTCGCGATCTATTAGATGTACAAGCTTCAAATTTGTACCGTGAGTATACATTTTGAATGTGATTAGATTCAAGTAAAAAAAATGAGATGGGCGTGGCACATCCGGGTAAATTTGCAATTTATCATTTATATGGGTCAGCCAATTACGTTTGCAGGAAATGACGTTTTTCAAAAAAATACTTTGCACTCAGATACCTCGTTACTTTGTCCAGTTTATCCTACAAAATCAGATGTTACAGCCTGTTTGTTGCAATTTTGCGACGATAGCAAAGTCCCACTCTGTGCCATAATTGGCTCTAGTTGTGGGACTTTGCTTTCGCAAAGTCCCAGTTTGTTTTCGAAATGTCTCTTTTTTTTTTCTTTTTTTTTTTTTTTTTTTCGACTTTTCCACACTTTCCTGCTCTTAAACTACAGTAGTTGCAGCAACCATTCAACTTTCCTAGACCTTCTGTAGTGGCAAAAAAGTTAATGAATATAAATTGGAACATTTTTGCAAAACCAGAAGTGCAACAGTGCAACATTTGCAAAAAACAGTTTTTCGGCTCTAGAAGGCGCAATTTTGACCCGATTTTCATCGGGTTTTCATTTTCAGAATCTACATACAATATCCAATAGGATAGCAGTTAAAAAAATTCGAATTTCGAAAATTCGTAGCAGACAATCTTTTGCCGTATTTTCGAATTTTTTTACCATTTTTTAAATTTCTGTCCGATTAAGTTCCAATTTTAGGTGCTAAGAGAGACTATAAATCTAAACAAAATGACATTGTCAAATATTTTGCGTCACTTCCGGTTTACGCTCAAAAAGGGTTCAAAGTTGAAATCTCTGATTTTCGGTCTACTTCCGGTCTAATTGTCACGGGTCATTGAAACTTGTGTTGAACAATATCTTTTTAAAAAAACTGGCCGATTTAAAAAAAAAATCCAGACCGGAAGTAATACTTTGGCCGCCATCTTGAAATTCACTTTTTTGTAAAACTCAAAATGGGGCCTCTACGGTAAGAGCGATTTGCGTGATGTTTATATTTCTGGAAAGCTTAGTTGATTGCGAAAAAAATTATAGTAACCGATTTTTGAATTTCACTTTTGCAATTTTGCAACATCCGGTTGAATTTTTTCTAAGTTTGGGGGCTTATTTCTCGTGACCTTGACCTTTGACGACCCTGACCTTTAGTAGGTCAAAGGTTATTGACCTTGGCTATCAGTTGATACTTTGAACTTTGACCTACGACGTCTACTTCCGGTTTTATAGCTGCCCGAAAACAGCAAAATTCGCAACTTTGGGCTGCTCTAGAGCGTGACCTAATTAATTTAGAGTATTATTTTTTTCAGATTCTTAAGGTGCTTTTTGTCCTCTATCCAACGATATATAACAAAAGTTTGTAAAATAAAAATTGAAGTTTTTGATTTTTGCAAAGAAAAGAACGTTTTGCCGTATTTTCGCTTGTTTGAAATGTATGTGTGTATATCTCGTGATCTATTAGCTGTACAAGCTTCAAATTTTTACTGTGAATATACATTTTGAATATGATTAGATTCCCCTCCAAAAAAACGAGATGGGCGTGGCACATCCGGGTGAACTTCAAATTTACCATTTATATCGGTCAGCGAATTACGGCTGCAGTAAATAACTTTTTTCAAAAAAGTACCTTGCCTACATATATCTCATTACTTTGGCCAGTTTATCCCAAAAAATCAAATGTTTCTGCCTGTTTGTTGCAATTTTGCGACATTTGCAAAAAATCATTTTTTTTTTAGTTTGGGGGCTTATTTCTAGTGACTTTGACCTTTGGTGACCTTGACCTTTACAATAATTTTAGATTTTCTAAAAGCATCCATCGATTGCGCAAAAAAGTATGGGAAGGGTTTTTTGAATTTCGCTTTTGCTTTTCTTTTATTTCCGGTGGAAAATTTTTAGAAATTGTCAAAACTTTCAAGGTTCATATTTCGCAACCTTGACCTTTGGTGACCTTTTGACCTGAAAAAAAGTTGTTGCCCTTGATTATATCTCCCCAATGGTATCTTCAGTGTTGTTGTCCGATGTTTAATTCCGGTTTTGCAGCCAATTGAATATCACGAGTTTTAACTTTAAAGAGCTCTATCATGTGACCTAATTTCGATAAGTCAGATTTTCTCACATATTCTTCTAACGCTTAATCTCCTCTCTCCATTAATATATCACACTTGGTATTTTAATCAAAATTGCGCGTTTAAAAATTTCAAATTTTGTAATTTCTTCTATAGTAACTGTGCGTGTTTTTCTTTAAATCGAAATAGGGTCTCGGGGGATAATTCGATTTGTGTTATTTTTATGTATATAGAATCTATAACCGGTTGCCGAAATATATATGGAAACCGATTTTAGAATTTTGATTTTGATTTTGATTTTTTTACGATTAAAATTTAAAAAATATTAGAATGGTGGTATATTTTGACGTTGACCTTTGGCGAATTTTTGACCTGTACAAATGTGATAGCTCTCGAGAAGTTCTATCCAATGATATATAAAGCTTTATTGTAAGATTTATACTTCCGCTTTTATCGTCATTTGAAAATTGCGAATTTTTCCTATAAAACAATCTGTTTAATGTGTGTTGCATTTGGGCGATCTACAAGATATGAGTTTCAGCGATCCGAATTTATTTTTTAGTTTAATCGTTCTACATCCAGTTAAAATGATTCAAAGGTTTTATATATGTTAAATAAATAAATAAATTTTGGTTTATTTCCTGTTGTGGGTGATGTAAATATGGAATATATGAAACGAAATCACAACCTTTAGAATTTAAAATTTATCTCTTATGCAACAATAATATACAGTTGAGTGGAAAAGTGATCTAAGGGACAGAACTCTATGCAATATAAATTTTAAAGTGTTAAGCCGCGCTATTTATGTTGTGTCTCAATGTTATAACCTGGCGACTTACGACAACTTAAACGATTTGTGATCTTTTGATTTGTACAAAGTATATAGCTATCGACAATGTCTATCCAATGCTATATATATATATATTTTTTGTACAATGTTTACTTTGGTTTCAACGGCATCTGAAAATTGCGAATTTAATATAAAACAATCTTTTGGGATATTATTCTCTGCGTTTGGGCGATTTACAAAATATGAGTTTCGGCGATCCGGATATCTTTTTAGATTAAACGACCCTCTATCCATTTTTTATTATGATTTTAACTTATAATCTATCTTAATTGATGATGAGGGCTAAGGATGAGGAGGGGCAAAGAGGGGAAAGGGGCAAAGACGGGGAGAGGGGGAAAGAGGGTAAAGGGGTGGGGTATGGGAGCGTTTGTTTAGGAAATCCAAATTCTTTTTCTAATGCACATTTTTTTTTAATAAAACCTTTCTGTCTTTTGCTTAAAGAACGAATCCCATGATGCAACGCACTGCTTCAGTGCCGTTAGGCGTACGGCTCTAGTTTGTTTTCGAAATGTCTCTTTTTTTTTTTTTTTTTTTGCAGTGCGTTCATCGAACGCACTGCTTTGTTTTCGAAATTTTTTTTTTTTTTTTTTTTTTTTTTTTTTTTTTTTCGAATTCTGGTCAGAGCGCCCAACCAAAACTACGCATGCCACGCACATTCTGTTAACATTTCCCCCGAAAATGCCGCGAGACTAAATTTGATGAATGTATTTTGACGCCATTTTGACCTACAGGAAATGACGTAGCGCCGTCTACAGTTTTTCTTTGTTTTTCAATTTGCGGTTTTATTTTTGATCCGATTTTGATCGTTTTTTTTTAGGTAACTACATTGAATTTAGTTTTAAAAGATAGCAATTTAAGAATTATACATTTTCCAACTTTGTCGCTGACATTTTGAATTTGAAATTTTTTGCATTTTCTAACTTCTACAGTTTTATTTCGATCGATCTGAAAACTTACAGATATATAGACATTTGGATTGCGAAGTATAATTATTTTTCAAAATTACGATATCACTTCCGGTTTTGATGTTATTTGCTTTTAAAGTTGAACTTTGCACTTCCGGAATAATGAAGATATTTGAAAAATTTCTTTTGCAATTAGCTACAATTGTCTATTGAATAATGCTAAATTAAGAAAATTCGAACCGGAAGTAACGGATCTTCCGCCATCTTGATACGACTAAATTTTGTAAAACTGAAATAAGTTCTCAGGGATATGTCTAATTTGCATAATTTTAGATTTTCTAGAAACATCAATTGATTACGCAAAAAAGTATGGGAAGGAATTTTTTAATTTCGATTTTGTTTTTCTTTTATTTCCGGTTGAATTTTTTCAGTAATTGTCAAATCTTTAACCGGTCATATTTCGCAACCTTGACCTTTGATGACCTTTTGACCTGAACAAAAGTTATTGCCCTTCATTATATCTGCCCAATGGTATCTCCACTTTTGTTGTCCGATGTTTACTTCCGGTTTTGCAGCCAATTGAAAATCACGAATTTTAACTTTCAAGAGCTCTATCACGTGACCCAATTTACATAGGACAGAATTTCTTACATATTCCTTTTACGCTTAATCTCATCTTTCTATTGATATATCACACTTGGTACTTTAATCAAAATTGCGCGTTTAAAAATTTCAAAATTTTGTAATTTCTTCTATACTAACTGTGCGTGTTTTTCTTTAAATCGAAATAGGGTCTCGGGGGATGATTCGATTTGTGTTCTTTTGTGTATATAGAATCTATAACCGATTGCCGAAATATATATGGAAACCGATTTTTGAATTTTGATTTTGATTTTGATTTTTTAACGATTAAAATTTTTAAAAACTTTGAAGGGTCGTATATTGTGACGTTGACCTTTGACGAATTTTTGACCTGTACAAATATGATAGCTCTCGAGAAGTTCTATCCAATGATATATTAAGCTTTATTGTAAGATGTATACTTCCACTTTTATCGCCATTTGAAAATTGCGAATTTTCTCTATAAAACAAACTGTTTAATGTGTTGCATTTGGGCGACCTACAAGATATAAGTTTCAGCGATCTGAAATTATTTTTTAGTTTAATCGTTCTACATCTAGTTAAAATGATTCAAAGTTGTTATATATGTTTTTCCTGTTGTGGGTGATGTAAATATTGAATATTTGGAACGAAATTACAACCTTTAGAATTTTAAATTTTATCTCTTATATTATGCAACAATAATATACAGTTGACTGGAATAATGGTCTAAGGGACGAAACTCTATTCAATATAAATTTTAAAATGTTAGGCCGCGCTATTTATGTGGTGTCTCAATGTTATACCCTGGCGACTTAAGACAACTTTAACCATTAGTGACCTTTCGATTTGTATATAGGTTCGACATTGTCTATCCAATGCTATATATATATTTTTTGTACGATATCTACTTTTGGTTTCATCGCCATCGGAAAATTGCGAATTTAAAATATAAAACAATCTACATTGTATTGGGTATTATTCTCTACGTTTGGGCGATTTACAAATATGAGTTTCGGCGATCCGGATTTCTTTTTTAGATTAAACGACCCTCTATCCATTTTTTATTATGATTTTAACTTATTATCTATCTTAATTGATGATGAGGGCTAAGGATGGGGAGGGGCAAAGAGGGGAAAGGGGGGAAATGGGGTATGGGAGCGTTTGTTATGAAATCAAAATCCGTTTCTGATGCACATTTTTTTATTTTAATAAACCCTTTTTGTCTTTTGCTTAACGAACGAATCCCTGGATGGAACGCACTGCTTCAGTGCCGTTAGGCGTACGGCTCTAGTTTTTTTTTTTTCGATTTTTCCACACCTTCCTGCTCTTAAACTACAGTAGTTGCAGCAACCATTCAACTTTCCTAGACCTTCTGTAGTGGCAAAAAAGTTAATGAATATAAATTGGAACATTTTTTCAAAACCAGAAGTGCAACAGTGCAACATTTGCAAAAAACAGTTTTTCGGCTCTAGAGGCGCAATTTTGACCCGATTTTCATCGGGTTTTCATTTTCAGAATCTACATACAATATCCAATAGGAAAGCAGTTAAAAAAATTCGAATTTCGAAAAATTTGTAGCAGACAATCTTTTGCCGTATTTTCGAATCTTTTTACCATTTTTAAAATTTCTGTCCGATTAAGTTCCAATTTTAGGTGCTAAGAGAGACTATAAATCTAAACAAAATGACATTATCAAATATTTTGCGTCACTTCCGGTTTACGCTCAAAAAGGGTTCAAAGTTGAAATCTCTGATTTTCGGTCTACTTCCCGGGCTAATTGTCACGGGTCATTGAAACTTGTGTTGAACAATATCTTTTTAAAAAAACTGGCCGATTTAAAAAAAAAATCCAGACCGGAAGTAATACTTTGGCCGCCATCTTGAAATTCACTTTTTTGTAAAACTCAAAATGGGTCTTTACGGTAAGAGCGATTTGCGTGATGTTTATATTTCTGGAAAGCTTAGTTGATTGCGAAAAAAATTATGGTAACCGATTTTTGAATTTTACTTTTGCAATTTTGCAACATCCGGTTGAATTTTTTCGAAGTTTGGGGGCTTATTTCTCGTGACCTTGACCTTTGACGACCTTGACCTTTAGTAGGTCAATGGTCATTGACCTTGGCTATCATTTGATACTTTGACCTTTGACCTCCGAAGTCTACTTCCGGTTTTATAGCTTCCCGAAAACAGCAAAATTCGCAAATTTGGGTAGCTCTAGAGCGTGACCTAATTAATTTAGAGTATTATTTTTTTCAGATTCTTAAGGTGCTTTTTGTCCTCTATCCAACGATATATAACAAAAGTTTGTAAAATGAAAATTGAAGTTTTTGATTTTTGCAAAGAAAAGTACATTTTGCCGTATTTTCGCTTGTTTGAAATATATGTGTGTATATCTCGTGATCTATTAGCTGTACAAGCTTCAAATTTTTACTGTGAATATACATTTTGAATATGATTAGATTCCCCTCCAAAAAAACGAGATGGGCGTGGCACATCCGGGTGAACTTCATATTTACCATTTATATCGGTCACCGAATTACGGCTGCAGTAAATAACTTTTTTCAAAAAAGTACCTTGCATACATATATCTCATTACCTTGGCCAGGTTATCCCAAAAAATCAAATGTTTCTGCCTGTTTGTTGCAATTTTGCGACATTTGCAAAAAATCAGTTTTTTTTTAGTTTGGGGGCTTATTTCTAGTGACTTTGACCTTTGGTGACCTTGACCTTTACAATAATTTTAGATTTTCTAAAAGCATCCATCGATTGCGCAAAAAAGTATGGGAAGGGTTTTTTGAATTTCGCTTTTGCTTTTCTTTTATTTCCGGTGGAAAATTTTTAGAAATTGTCAAAACTTTCAAGGTTCATATTTCGCAACTTTGACCTTTGGTGACCTTTTGACCTGAAAAAAAGTTGTTGCCCTTGATTATATCTACCCAATGGTATCTTCAGTGTTGTTGTCCGATGTTTAATTCCGGTTTTGCAGCCAATTGAATATCACGAGTTTTAACTTTAAAGAGCTCTATCATGTGACCTAATTTCGATAAGTCAGATTTTCTCACATATTCTTCTAACGCTTAATCTCCTCTCTCCATTAATATATCACACTTGGTATTTTAATCAAAATTGCGCGTTTAAAAATTTCAAATTTTGTAATTTCTTCTATAGTAACTGTGCGTGTTTTTCTTTAAATCGAAATAGGGTCTCGGGGGATAATTCGATTTGTGTTATTTTTATGTATATAGAATCTATAACCGGTTGCCGAAATATATATGGAAACCGATTTTAGAATTTTGATTTTGATTTTGATTTTTTTACGATTAAAATTTAAAAAATATTAGAATGGTGGTATATTTTGACGTTGACCTTTGGCGAATTTTTGACCTGTACAAATGTGATAGCTCTCGAGAAGTTCTATCCAATGATATATAAAGCTTTATTGTAAGATTTATACTTCCGCTTTTATCGTCATTTGAAAATTGCGAATTTTTCCTATAAAACAATCTGTTTAATGTGTGTTGCATTTGGGCGATCTACAAGATATGAGTTTCAGCGATCCGAATTTATTTTTTAGTTTAATCGTTCTACATCCAGTTAAAATGATTCAAAGGTTTTATATATGTTAAATAAATAAATAAATTTTGGTTTATTTCCTGTTGTGGGTGATGTAAATATGGAATATATGAAACGAAATCACAACCTTTAGAATTTAAAATTTATCTCTTATGCAACAATAATATACAGTTGAGTGGAAAAGTGATCTAAGGGACAGAACTCTATGCAATATAAATTTTAAAGTGTTAAGCCGCGCTATTTATGTTGTGTCTCAATGTTATAACCTGGCGACTTACGACAACTTAAACGATTTGTGATCTTTTGATTTGTACAAAGTATATAGCTATCGACAATGTCTATCCAATGCTATATATATATATATTTTTTGTACAATGTTTACTTTGGTTTCAACGGCATCTGAAAATTGCGAATTTAATATAAAACAATCTATTGGATATTATTCTCTGCGTTTGGGCGATTTACAAAATATGAGTTTCGGCGATCCGGATATCTTTTTAGATTAAACGACCCTCTATCCATTTTTTATTATGATTTTAACTTATAATCTATCTTAATTGATGATGAGGGCTAAGGATGAGGAGGGGCAAAGAGGGGAAAGGGGCAAAGACGGGGAGAGGGGGAAAGAGGGTAAAGGGGTGGGGTATGGGAGCGTTTGTTTAGGAAATCCAAATTCTTTTTCTAATGCACATTTTTTTTTAATAAAACCTTTCTGTCTTTTGCTTAAAGAACGAATCCCATGATGCAACGCACTGCTTCAGTGCCGTTAGGCGTACGGCTCTAGTTTGTTTTCGAAATGTCTCTTTTTTTTTTTTTTTTTTTTGCAGTGCGTTCATCGAACGCACTGCTTTGTTTTCGAAATGTTTTTTTTTTTTTTTTTTTTTTTTTTTTTCGAATTCTGGTCAGAGCGCCCAGCCAAAACTACGCATGCCACGCACATTCTGTTAACATTTCCCCCGAAAATGCCGCGAGACTAAATTTGATGAATGTATTTTGACGCCATTTTGACCTACAGGAAATGACGTAGCGCCGTCTACAGTTTTTCTTTGTTTTTCAATTTGCGGCTTTATTTTTGATCCGATTTTGATCGTTTTTTTTTAGGTAACTACATTGAATTTAGTTTTAAAAGATAGCAATTTAAGAATTATACATTTTCCAACTTTGTCGCTGACATTTTGAATTTGAAATTTTTTGCATTTTCTAACTTCTACAGTTTTATTTCGATCGATCTGAAAACTTACAGATATATAGACATTTGGATTGCGAAGTATAATTATTTTTCAAAATTACGATATCACTTCCGGTTTTGATGTTATTTGCTTTTAAAGTTGAACTTTGCACTTCCGGAATAATGAAGATATTTGAAAAATTTCTTTTGCAATTAGCTACAATTGTCTATTGAATAATGCTAAATTAAGAAAATTCGAACCGGAAGTAACGGATCTTCCGCCATCTTGATACGACTAAATTTTGTAAAACTGAAATAAGTTCTCAGGGATATGTCTAATTTGCATAATTTTAGATTTTCTAGAAACATCAATTGATTACGCAAAAAAGTATGGGAAGGAATTTTTGAATTTCGATTTTGTTTTTCTTTTATTTCCGGTTGAATTTTTTCAGTAATTGTCAAATCTTTAACCGGTCATATTTCGCAACCTTGACCTTTGATGACCTTTTGACCTGAACAAAAGTTATTGTCCTTCATTATATCTGCCCAATGGTATCTCCACTTTTGTTGTCCGATGTTTACTTCCGGTTTTGCAGCCAATTGAAAATCACGAATTTTAACTTTCAAGAGCTCTATCACGTGACCCAATTTACATAGGACAGAATTTCTTACATATTCCTTTTACGCTTAATCTCATCTTTCTATTGATATATCACACTTG
Organism: Nipponacmea schrenckii; assembly: GCA_030562195.1. Lineage (NCBI taxonomy): Eukaryota > Metazoa > Mollusca > Gastropoda > Lottiidae > Nipponacmea > Nipponacmea schrenckii. The sequence continues at coordinate 16,424,415 of JAUJPP010000005.1, read as the reverse complement.
GTACTTTAATCAAAATTGCGCGTTTAAAAATTTCAAAATTTTGTAATTTCTTCTATACTAACTGTGCGTGTTTTTCTTTAAATCGAAATAGGGTCTCGGGGGATGATTCGATTTGTGTTCTTTTGATGTATATAGAATCTATAACCGATTGCCGAAATATATATGGAAACCGATTTTTGAATTTTGATTTTGATTTTGATTTTTTAACGATTAAAATTTTTAAAAACTTTGAAGGGTCGTATATTGTGACGTTGACCTTTGACGAATTTTTGACCTGTACAAATATGATAGCTCTCGAGAAGTTCTATCCAATGATATATTAAGCTTTATTGTAAGATGTATACTTCCACTTTTATCGCCATTTGAAAATTGCGAATTTTCTCTATAAAACAATCTGTTTAATGTGTTGCATTTGGGCGACCTACAAGATATAAGTTTCAGCGATCTGAAATTATTTTTTAGTTTAATCGTTCTACATCTAGTTAAAATGATTCAAAGTTGTTATATATGTTTTTCCTGTTGTGGGTGATGTAAATATTGAATATTTGGAACGAAATTACAACCTTTAGAATTTTAAATTTTATCTCTTATATTATGCAACAATAATATACAGTTGACTGGAATAATGGTCTAAGGGACGAAACTCTATTCAATATAAATTTTAAAATGTTAGGCCGCGCTATTTATGTGGTGTCTCAATGTTATACCCTGGCGACTTAAGACAACTTTAACCATTAGTGACCTTTCGATTTGTATATAGGTTCGACATTGTCTATCCAATGCTATATATATATTTTTTGTACGATATCTACTTTTGGTTTCATCGCCATCCGAAAATTGCGAATTTAATATATAAAACAATCTACATTGTATTGGGTATTATTCTCTACGTTTGGGCGATTTACAAATATGAGTTTCGGCGATCCGGATTTCTTTTTTAGATTAAACGACCCTCTATCCATTTTTTATTATGATTTTAACTTATTATCTATCTTAATTGATGATGAGGGCTAAGGATGGAAGGGGCAAAGAGGGGAAAGGGGGGAAATGGGGTATGGGAGCGTTTGTTATGAAATCAAAATCCGTTTCTGATGCACATTTTTTTATTTTAATAAACCCTTTTTGTCTTTTGCTTAACGAACGAATCCCTGGATGGAACGCACTGCTTCAGTGCCGTTAGGCGTACGGCTCTAGTTTTTTTTTTTTTCGATTTTTCCACACCTTCCTGCTCTTAAACTACAGTAGTTGCAGCAACCATTCAACTTTCCTAGACCTTCTGTAGTGGCAAAAAAGTTAATGAATATAAATTGGAACATTTTTGCAAAACCAGAAGTGCAACAGTGCAACATTTGCAAAAAACAGTTTTTCGGCTCTAGAAGGCGCAATTTTGACCCGATTTTCATCGGGTTTTCATTTTCAGAATCTACATACAATATCCAATAGGAAAGCAGTTAAAAAAATTCGAATTTCGAAAATTCGTAGCAGACAATCTTTTGCCGTATTTTCGAATCTTTTTACCATTTTTTAAATTTCTGTCCGATTAAGTTCCAATTTTAGGTGCTAAGAGAGACTATAAATCTAAACAAAATGACATTATCAAATATTTTGCGTCACTTCCGGTTTACGCTCAAAAAGGGTTCAAAGTTGAAATCTCTGATTTTCGGTCTACTTCCGGTCTAATTGTCACGGGTCATTGAAACTTGTGTTGAACAATATCTTTTTAAAAAAACTGGCCGATTTAAAAAAAAAATCCAGACCGGAAGTAATACTTTGGCCGCCATCTTGAAATTCACTTTTTTGTAAAACTCAAAATGGGTCTTTACGGTAAGAGCGATTTGCGTGATGTTTATATTTCTGGAAAGCTTAGTTGATTGCGAAAAAAATTATGGTAACCGATTTTTGAATTTCACTTTTGCAATTTTGCAACATCCGGTTGAATTTTTTCGAAGTTTGGGGGCTTATTTCTCGTGACCTTGACCTTTGACGACCTTGACCTTTAGTAGGTCAATGGTCATTGACCTTGGCTATCATTTGATACTTTGACCTTTGACCTCCGAAGTCTACTTCCGGTTTTATAGCTTCCCGAAAACAGCAAAATTCGCAAATTTGGGTAGCTCTAGAGCGTGACCTAATTAATTTAGAGTATTATTTTTTCAGATTCTTAAGGTGCTTTTTGTCCTCTATCCAACGATATATAACAAAAGTTTGTAAAATGAAAATTGAAGTTTTTGATTTTTGCAAAGAAAAGTACATTTTGCCGTATTTTCGCTTGTTTGAAATATATGTGTGTATATCTCGTGATCTATTAGCTGTACAAGCTTCAAATTTTTACTGTGAATATACATTTTGAATATGATTAGATTCCCCTCCAAAAAAACGAGATGGGCGTGGCACATCCGGGTGAACTTCATATTTACCATTTATATCGGTCACCGAATTACGGCTGCAGTAAATAACTTTTTTCAAAAAAGTACCTTGCATACATATATCTCATTACCTTGGCCAGGTTATCCCAAAAAATCAAATGTTTCTGCCTGTTTGTTGCAATTTTGCGACATTTGCAAAAAATCAGTTTTTTTTTAGTTTGGGGGCTTATTTCTAGTGACTTTGACCTTTGGTGACCTTGACCTTTACAAGGTCATTGGTCACTGACTTTAGCTATCAGTTGACAATTTGGCATTAGACTTCTGACGTCTATTTACGGTTTTATAGCTGCTCCGAAAAAAGCCAAGGGGGAAAAAAATTTTTAACAACTTTTTTCCACTTTCCAGCAATGTATAAGAAAAGTTTTTAAAATGAAAATTTAATTTTTGTACTTTTAAAATTAAAGTACACACAGATACCTCGTTGCTTTGGCCATATGCTCCGAGAAAATCAGATGTTTCGGCCTGTCTGTTGCAATTTGGCAACGTTAGCAAAGTCCCACTCTGTGCCACGTGTGGCTCTAGTTGTGGGACTTTGCTACCGCAAAGTCCCAGTTTGTTTTCGAAATGTCCCTTTTTTTTTTTTTTTTTTTTCGAAATTTACACGCCTCACTGCGCCTAGACTGCAATAGTTGCAACATTGACTCAACTTCTCTAGACCTTCTGTAGTGGCGACGTGTTGCATAAATATAAAATGGAACATTTTTGCAAAACCGGAAGTGCTGCGTTGCAACAAACCTAAAAAGTAGCATATTGGCTCTAGCTGTCGCAATTTTTGATCGATTTTCTTCGGGTTTTCATTTTTGTAATCTGCAAGTAACTTCTGATCAGATAGCAGTTCAAAAATTTCAATTTTCAAAGATTCGTAGCACACATTTTTTTTGCCGTATTTTGCAATTTTTTGCAACTTTTTTGTTTTTAGTGTGATCGATCTGAAAAAAATTGAGCATAAGAAGCCCATAAAACTATTTTCAAAAAAAAGGTCAAAATTTTTGCGTCACTTCCGGTTTCTGCAAAAAATGGAGTTTTACGTCCGGCTGAATAACTTCCGGTTTTATTAATGTATGAGGTTCAAACTTGTTTCATCATGTAGCCATTAGCCATACAAAAAAACGAAGAAAATAAAATCAAGCCCGCATGCGCAACTTTCGCCGCCATTTTGATTTTTCTGAAATTGGGTGAATTTAATTCAGAGATTATGGCTTGTCCGATTGAGATGATTTTGGTGTCAAATGAAAGAACATAAAAAATGCAACAAAACATTGGAAGTCGATTTTTGAATTTCGCTTTTGCATTTTTGCAACATCCGGTTGAATTTTTTCAAAGTTTGGGGGCTTATTTCTCGTGACCTTGACCTTTGATGACCGTGACCTTAAGTAGGTCAAAGGTCATTGACCTTGGCTATCAGTTGATACTTTGAACTTTGACCTCCGACGTCTACTTCCGGTTTTATGACTCCCCAAAAACAGCAACATTCGCAACTTTGGACTGCTCTAGAGCGTGACCTAATTAATTTAGAGTGTTATTTTTTTCAGATTCTTAAAGTGCTTTTTGTCCTCTTTCCAACGACGTATAACAAAGGTTTTTAAAATGAAAATTGAATTTTTTGATTTTGAAAATAAAAGTACATTTTGCCTTATTTGCGTTTTTTGGAAATGTATTTGTGTATATCTCGTGATCCATTAGATGTACAAGCTTCAAATTTGTAACGTGAATATACATTTTGAATGTGATTACATTCATATAAAAAAAACTGAGATGGGCGTGGCACATCCGGGTAAAATTCCATTTTACCATTTATATGGGTCAGCGAATTATGGCTGTAGGAAATAACTTTTTAAAAAAAAAGTACCTTGCACACAGATACCTCATTGCTTTGGCCAGTGGATCCCGAAAAATCAGATGCTTCGGCCTGTTAGTTGCAATTTCTCGACAATAGCAAACCGGTTGATTTTTTTCTAATTTTGGAAGCTTATTTCTCATGACCTTGACCATTGGTGACCTTGACCTTTAGTAGTTCAAAGGTCATTGACCTTGTCTATCATTTAATACTTTGACATTTGACCTCCGACGTCAACCTCCGGTTTTATAGCTGCCCGAAAACAGCAAAATATACAACTTTGGACGGCTCTAGAGCGTGACCTAATTAATTTAGAGGGTTATTTTTTCAGATTCTTAAAGCGCTTTTTGTCCACTTTCCAGCGATGTATAACAAAAAATTTTAAAATGAAAATTTGATTTTTGCACTTTTAAAATTAAAGTACATTTTGCTTTTTTGAAATGTTTTTGTGCATATCTCGTGATTTATTAGATGTTCAAGCTTCAAATTTGTACCGTAAATATACATTTAAAATGTGATTAGATTTACGCCAAAATAAATGAGATGGGCGTGGCACATCCGGGTAAACTTACAATTTTTCATTTATATCGGTCAGCGCTCTACGTCTGTAGGAAATAACGTTTTTCAAAAAGGTACTTTGCACACACATACCCTGTTGCTTTGGCCAGTTTCTTCCAGAAAATTAGATGTTTCGGGCTGTTTGTTGCAATTTTGCAACGTTAGCAAAGTCCCACTCTGTGCCACTTGTGGCTCTAGTTGTGGGACTTTGCTACCGCAAAGTCCCAGTTTGTTTTCGGTTTGTCAATTTTTTTTTTTTTTGCAGTGCGTTCTATCGAACGCACTGCTTTGTTTTCGAAATGTTTTTTTTTTTTTTTTTGCAGTGCGTTCATCGAACGCACTGCTTTGTTTTCGAAATGTTTTTTTTTTTTTTTTTTTTTTTTTTTTTTTTTTTTCGAATTCTTCCCAGAGCGCCCAGCCAAAACTACATATGCTATGAATTCACTCTTTCGATTTTCTGGTCGTACTCGTGAAAGTAATGTTAATGAATGTAATTTGATGCATTTTTTGTAAACAGGAAATGACGTAGCGCATTCCAAAGTTTTTCTTTGTTTTTCAGTTTGCAGCTTTATTTTTGATCCAATGTTGATAGTTCTTTTTTAGATAACTACATTGAACTTAGTTCTAAAAGATAGGAAATTGAGAATTAAACATTTCCCAACTTTGTCGCTGACTTTTTGAATTTTGAATTTTTAGCATTTTTTTACTTCTACAGTTTTCTTTCGATCGACTTGAAAACTTACAGATATATAGACATTTTGATTGCGAACTATAATTAATTTTCAAAATTTCGATATCATTTCCGGTTTTGAAGTTATTTGCTTTTAAAGTTGAATTTTGCACTTCCGGAATATTGAAGATATTTAAAAAATTTCTTTTGCAATTAGCTACAATTGTCTATTAAATGATGCTAAATTAAAAAAATCCGAACCGGAAGTAACGGATCAGCCGCCATCTTGATATGACTAATTTTTGTAAAACTCAAAATGGGGCCTTAGGGTTAAATCTAATTTGCATAATTTAAGATTTTCTAAAAACATTAAACGATTGCGCAAAAAAGTATGGGAAGGGATTTTTGAATTTCGCTTTTGCTTTTCTTTTATTTCCGGTTGAAATTTTCCAGTAATTGTCAAAAATTTAAAAGGTCATATTTCGCGACCTTGACCTTCGGTGACCTTTTGACCTGAACAAAAGTTATTGCCCTTGATTATATCTACCCAATGGTATGTTCACTTTTGTTGTCCGATGTTTACTTCCGGTTTTGCAGCCTATTGAAAATCATAAATTTTAACTTTAAAGAGCTCTATCACGTGACCTAATTTGCATAGGACAGAATTTCTTACATATTCCTTTTACGCTTAATGTCATCTTCCCATTAATATATCAAACTTGGTTTTTTAGTCAAAATTGCGCGTTTAAAAATTTCAAAATTTTGTAATTTCAACTATACTAACTGTGCGTGTTTTTCTTTAAATCGAAATAGGGTCTCGGGGGATAATTCGATTTGTGTTATTTTGATGTATATAGAATCTATAACCGATTGCCGAAATATATATGGAAACCGATTTTTGAATTTTGATTTTGATTTTGATTTTTTAACGATTAAAATTTTTAATAACTTTGAAGGGTCGTATATTGTGACGTTGACCTTTGACGAATTTTTGACCTGTACAAATATGATAGCTCTCGAGATGTTCTATCCAATGATATATAAAGCTTTATTGTAAGATGTATACTTCCGCTTTTATCGCCATTTGAAAATTGCTAATTTTCCATATAAAACAATATGTTTAATGTGTTGCATTTGGGCGACCTACAAGATATAAGTTTCAGCGATCTGAAATTATTTTTTTAGTTTAATCGTTCTACATCCAGTTAAAATGATTCAAAGTTGTTATATATGTTTTTCCTGTTGTGGGTGATGTAAATATTGAATATTTGGAACGAAATTACAACCTTTAGAATTTTAAATTTTATCTCTTATAATTATGCAACAATAATATACAGTTGACTGGAATAATGGTCTAAGGGACGAAACTCTATTCAATATAAATTTTAAAATGTTAGGCCGCGATATTTATGTGGTGTCTCAATGTTATACCCTGGCGACTTAAGACAACTTGAACCATTAGTGACCTTTCGATTTGTATATAGCTTCGACATTGTCTATCCAATGCTATATATATTTTTTGTACGATATCTACTTTTGGTTTCATCGCCATCTGAAAATTGCGAATTTAATATATAAAACAATCTACATTGTATTGGGTATTATTCTCTACGTTTGGGCGATTTACAAATATGAGTTTCGGCGATCCGGATATCTTTTTTAGATTAAACGACCCTCTATCCATTTTTATTATGATTTTAACTTATTATCTATCTTAATTGATGATGAGGGCTAAGGATGGGGAGGGGCAAAGAGGGGAAAAAGGGGGGAAAAAGGGGGGGATGGGAGCGTTTGTTATGAAATCAAAATCCATATCTGATGCACATTTTTTTTTATTTTAATAAACCCTTTTTGTCTTTTGCTTAACGAACGAATCCCTGGATGGAACGCACTGCTTCAGTGCCGTTAGGCGTACGGCTCTAGTTGTGGGACTTTGCTACCGCAAAGTCCCAGTTTGTTTTCGGTTTGTCTTTTTTTTTTTTTTTTTTTTTTTTTTTTTTTTTTTTTTTTCGAAATTTACACAGGGCACACAGCCTAGGCTGCAATAGTTGCAGCAATTTCACATCTTCTCTACACCTTCTGTTGTGGCGAAATTTCTATTAAATATATATTGGAACATTTTTGCAAAACCGGAAGTGCTGCATTGCAACATGTCTAAAAAGTCGGTCAGTGGCTCTAGAACTCGCATTTTTGGACCGATTTTCGTCGGGTTTGCATTTTTGAAAACTTGAAACAATTTCCAACAAAATAGCAATTAAAAAAATTCGAAATTCGAAATTTCATAGCACACATTTTTTTGCAGTATTTTGCACATTTTTGCAACTTTGCTATTTTAAGACCGATTGATCTGAAAATTTGGGTGCCTTCAAGTGTCACGAATATGAAAACATTGGCAGAGTCAGAATTTTTGCTTCATTTCCGATGTCAACGTAAAACGGGTTTAAACTTCCGGTTGACCTACTTGTGCTGTAATAGATGTATCGCAACAAAATTTATGTCAATCCTAATTAAATTAGAAGACAAAAAAACGAAGCAGAAAAAATCCGGACCGGAAGTGAAACATTGGCCGCCATCTTGAAATGTCACTTTTTTGTAAAACTCAAAATGGGGCCTCTACGGTAAGAGCGATTTGTGTGATGTTTATATTTCTGGAAAGCTTAGTCGATTGCGATCAAAATGTTGGAAATCGATTTTTGAATTTTGCTTTTGCTTTTTTGCAACATCCGGTTGAATTTTTTCGAAGTTTGGGGGGCTTATTTCTCGTGACCTTGACCTTTGGTGACCATGACCTTTAGTAGGTCAAAGGTCATTGACCTTGGCTATCAGTTGATACTTTGAACTTTGACCTCCGACGTCTACTTCCGGTTTTATAGCTGCCCGAAAACAGCAAAATTCGCAACTTTGGGCTGCTCTAGAGCGTGACCTAATTAATTTAGAGTGTTAATTTTTTCAGATTCTTAGATTGTTTTTTGTTCTCTTTCCAACGATATATAACAAAAGTTTGTAAAATGAAAATTGAATTTTTTGATTTTTGCAAAGAAAAGTACATTTTGCCGTATTTTCGCTTCCTTGAAATGTATGTGTGTAAATTTCGTGATCTATTAGCTGTACAAGCTTCAAATTTGTACTGTGAATATACATTTTGAATATGATTAGATTCCCCTCCAAAAAAACGAGATGGGCGTGGCACATCCGGGTGAAATTCAAATTTACCATTTATATCGGTCAGCGAATTACGGCTGCAGTAAATAACGTTTTTCAAAAAAGTACCTTGCATACATATATCTCATTACTTTGGCCAGTTTATCCCAAAAAATCAAAGGTTTCTGCCTGTTTGTTGCAATTTTGCGACATTTGCAAAAAATCAGTTTTTTTTTAGTTTGGGGGCTTATTTCTAGTGACTTTGACCTTTGGTGACCTTGACCTTTACAAGGTCATTGGTCACTGACTTTAGCTATCAGTTGACAATTTGGCATTAGACTTCTGACGTCTATTTCGGGTTTTATAGCTGCTCGAAAGCAGCAAAATTTGCAACGTTGGACTGCTCTAGAGCGTGACCTAATTAATTTAGAGGGTTATTTTTTTCACATTCCGAAGGCGCCTTTTGTCCTCTTTCCAGCGATGCACAACAAAAGTTTTTAAAATAAAAATTTAATTTTTGCTCTTTTAAAATTAAAGTACATTTTGTTTTTTTGAAATGTATTCGTGTATATCTCGTGATCTATTAGCTGTACAAGCTTCAAATTTGTACCGCGAATATATATTTCAAATGTGATTAGATTTACGCCAAAAAAAATGAGATGGGCGTGGCACATCCGGGTAAACTTCCAATTCCTCACTTATATCGGTCAGCGCTTTATATCTGTAGGAAAAAACGTTTTTCAAAAAAGTACTTTGCACACAGATACCTCGTTGCTTTGGCCAGATTCTCCCAGAAAATCAAATGTTTCGGGCTGTTTGTTGCAATTTTGCAACGTTAGCAAAGTCCCACTCTGTGCCACGTGTGGCTCTAGTTTTTTTTTTTTTTCGAATTCTGGTCAGAGCGCCCAGCCAAAACTGCACATGCCACGCACATTCTGTTAACATTTCTCCCGAAAATGCCGCGAGAGTAAATCTGATGAATGTATTTTGACGCCATTTTGACCTACAGAAATGACGTAGCGCCGTCTACAGTTTTTCTTTGTTTTTCAATTTGCGGCTTTATTTTTGATCCGATTTTTATCGTTTTTTTTAGGTAACTACATTGAATTTAGTTTTAAAAGATAGCAATTTAAGAATTATACATTTCCCAACTTTCTCGCTGACATTTTGAATTTTAAATTTTTTGCATTTTCTAACTTCTACAGTTTTATTTCGATCGATCTGAAAACGTAGAGATTTATAGACCTTTGGATTTCGAAGTATAATTAATTTTCAAAATTTCGATATCACTTCGGTTTTGATGTTATTTGCTTTTAAAGTTGAACTTTGCACTTCCGGAATAATGAAGATATTTGCAAAATTTCTTTTGCAATTAGCTACAATTGTCTATTGAATGATGCCAAATTAAGAAAATTCGAACCGGAAGTAACGGATTATCCGCCACCTTGATACGACTAAATTTTGTAAAACTGAAATAAGTTCTCAGGGATAAGTCTAATTTGCATAATTTTAGATTTTCTAGAAACATCAATTGATTGCGCAAAAAAGTATGGGAAGGGATTTTTGAATTTCGATTTTGCTTTTCTTTTATTTCCGGTTGAATTTTTTCAGTAATTGTCAAAACTTTACCCGGTCATATTTCGTGACCTTGACCTTTGATGACCTTTTGACCCGAACAAAAGTTATTGCCCTTCATTATATCTGCCCAATAGTATCCCCACTTTTGTTGTCCGATGTTTACTTCCGTTTTGCAGCCAATTGAAAATCACGAATTTTAACTTTCAAGAGCTCTATCACGTGACCCAATTTACATAGGACAGAATTTCTTACATATTCCTTTTACGCTTAATCTCACCTTTCTATTAATATATCACACTTGGTATTTTAATCAAAATTCCGCGTTTAAAAATTTCAAAATTTTGTAATTTCAACTATACTAACTGTGCGTGTTTTTCTTTAAATCGAAATAGAGTCTCAGGGGATAGCTCGATTTGTGTTATTTTGATGTATATAGAATCTATAACCGATTGCCGAAATATATATGGAAACAGATTTTTGAATTTTGATTTTGATTTAATTTTTTAACGATTAAAATTTTTAAAAACTTTGAAGAGTCGTATATTGTGACGTTGACCTTTGACGAATTTTTGACCTGTACAAATATGATAGCTCTCGAGAAGTTCTATCCAATGATATATAAAGCTTTATTGTAAGATATATACTTCCGCTTTTTTCGCCATTTGAAAATTGCGAATTTTCCCTGTAAAACAATCTGTTTAATGTGTTGCATTTGGGCGACCTACAAGATATGAGTTTCAGCGATCTGAAATTATTTTTTAGTTTAATCGTTCTATATCCAGTTAAAATGATTCAAAGTTGTTTTATATGTTTTTCCTGTTGTGGGTGATGTAAATATTGAATATTTGGAACGAAATTACAACCTTTAGAATTTTAAATTTTATCTCTTATAATTATGCAACAATAATATATAGTTGACTGGAATAATGGTCTAAGGGACGAAACTCTATTCAATATAAATTTTAAAATGTTAGGCCGCGCTATTTATGTGGTGTCTCAATGTTATACCCTGGCGACTTAAGACAACTTGAACCATTAGTGACCTTTCGATTTGTATATAGCTTCGACATTGTCTATCCAATGCTATATATATTTTTATTGTACGATATCTACTTTTGGTTTCATCGCCATCTGAAAATTGCGAATTTAACATATAAAACAATCTACTTTGTATTGGGTATTATTCTTACGTTTGGGCGATTTACAAATATGAGTTTCGGCGATCCGGATATCTTTAGATTAAACGACCCTCTATCCATTTTTTATTATGATTTTAACTTATTATCTATCTTAATTGATGATGAGGGCTAAGGATGGGGAGGGGCAAAGTGGGGAAAGGGGGGTATGGGAGCGTTTGTTATGAAATCAAAATCCATTTCTGATGCACATTTTTTTATTTTAATATACCCTTTTTGTCTTTTGCTTAACGAACGAACGTACGAATCCCTGGATGGAACGCACTGCTTCAGTGCCGTTAGGCGTACGGCTCTAGTTTTTTTTTTTTTTCGAATTCTTCCCAGAGCGCCCAGCCAAAACTACATATGCTATGAATTCACTCTTTCGACTTCCTTGTAGAACCCGTGAAAGTAATTTTAATGAATGTATTTTGATGCATTTTTTTCTAACAGGAAATGACGTAGCGCATCCTTAAGTTTTTCTTTGTTTTTCGATTTGCGGCTTTATTTTTGACCCGATTTTGATCGTTCTCTTTAGGTAACTACATTGAACTTAGTTCTAAAAGATAGTAATTTAAGAAATTGACTTTTCTCAACTTTGTCACTGACAATTTGAATTTTAAATTTTAAGCATTTTCTAACTTCTACAATTTTCTTTCGATCAATCTGAAAACTTACATCTATATAGACATTTAAATTACAATGTATAACTTATTTTCAAAATTTCGATATCACTTCCGGTTTTGACGTTATTTGCTGTTAAATTGAAAAATGCTAACTTCCGGAATATTAAAGATATTTGAAAAACTTTTTTTGCAATTAGCTACAATTGTCTATCTAATGATGCTAAATTAAGAAAATCTGAACCGGAAGTAACGAATCAGCCGCCATCTTGATATGATTAAGTTTTGTTAAACTCTCAATAAGTTCTCAGGGTCAAATCCAATTTGCATAATTTTAGATTTTCTAAAAACATCCATCGATTGCGCAAAAAAGTATGGGAAGGGATTTTTGAATTTCGCTTTTGCTTTTCTTTTATTTCCGGTTGAAATTTTTTAGAAATTGTCAAAACTTTCAAGGTTCATATTTCGCAACCTTGACCTTTGGTGATCTTTTGACCTGAACAAAAGTTGTTGCCCTTGATTATATCTACCCAATGGTATCTTCAGTGTTGTTGTCTGATGTTTACTTCCGGTTTTGCAGCCAATTGAAAATCACGAATTTTAACTTTAAAGAGCTCTATCACGTGACCCAATTTCGATAAGTCAGATTTTCTCACATATTCTTCTAACGCTTAATCTCCTCTCTCCATTAATATATCACACTTGGTATTTTAATCAAAATTGCGCGTTTAAAAATTTCAAAATTTTGTTATTTCTTCTATACTAACTGTGCGTGTTTTTCTTTAAATCGAAATAGGGTCTCGGGGGATAACTCGATTTGTGTTATTTTGATGTATATAGAATCTATAACCGATTGCCGAAATATATATGGAAACCGATTATTGAATTTTGATTTCGATTTTGATTTTTTTTACGATTAAAATTTTTAAAAACTTTGAAGGGTCGTATATTGTGACGTTGACCTTTGGCGAATTTTTGCCCTGTAGAAATGTGATAGCTCTCGAGAAGTTCTATCCAATGATATATAAAGCTTTTTTGTAAGATGTATACTTCAGCTTTTATCGCCATTTGAAAATTGCGAATTTTTCCTACAAAACAATCTGTTTGATGTGCGTTGCATTTGGGCGATCTACAAGATATGAGTTCAGCGATCCGAATTTATTTAAGTTAAAATTATGCAAAGTTATTATATATGTTAAATAAATGGAATTGTGGTTTACTTCCTGTTGTGGGTGATGTAAATATGGAATATTTGGAACGAAATTACAACCTTTAGAATTTTAAATTTTATCTCTTATAATTATGCAACAATAATATACAGTTGACTGGAATAATGGTCTAAGGGACGAAACTCTATTCAATATAAATTTTAAAATGTTAGGCCGCGCTATTTATGTGGTGTCTCAATGTTATACCCTGGCGACTTAAGACAACTTGAACCATTAGTGACCTTTCGATTTGTATATAGCTTCGACATTGTCTATCCAATGCTATATATATATTTTTTGTAAGATATCTACTTTTGGTTTCATCGCCATCTGAAAATTGCGAATTTAATATATAAAACTACTTTGTATTGGGTATTATTCTCTACGTTTGGGCGATTTACAAATATGAGTTTCGGCGATCCGGATATCGTTTTTAGATTAAACGACCCTCTATCCATTTTTTATTATGATTTTAACTTATTATCTATCTTAATTGATGATGAGGGCTAAGGATGGGGAGGGGCAAAGAGGGGAAAGGGGGAAAAGGGGGGTATGGGAGCGTTTGTTATGAAATCAAAATCCATTTCTGATGCACATTTTTTTATTTTAATAAACCCTTTTTGTCTTTTGCTTAACGAACGAACGAACGAATCCCTGGATGGAACGCACTGCTTCAGTGCCGTTAGGCGTACGGCTCTAGTTGCAGTGCGTTCATCGAACGCACTGCTTTGTTTTCGAAATGTTTTTTTTTTTTTTGCAGTGCGTTCATCGAACGCACTGCTTTGTTTTCGAAATGTTTTTTTTGCAGTGCGTTCATTCGAACGCACTGCTTTGTTTTCGAAATGTTTTTTTTTTTTTTTTTTTTTTTTTTTTTTTTTTTCGAATTCTTCCCAGAGCGCCCAGCCAAAACTACATATGCTATGAATTCACTCTTTCCATTTTCTTGTCGTACTCGTGAAAGTAATATTAATGAATGTAATTTGATGCATTTTTTTTAAACAGGAAATGACGTAGCGCATTCCAAAGTTTTTCTTTCTTTTTCAATTTGCGGCTTTATTTTTGATCCAATGTTGATCGTTCTTTTTTAGATAACTACATTGAGCTTAGTTCTAAAAGATAGCAATTTGAGAATTAAACATTTCCCAACTTTGTCGCTGACTTTTTGAATTTTGAATTTTTAGCATTTTTTTACTTCTACAGTTTTCTTTCGATCGACTTGAAAACTTACAGATATAAAGACATTTTGATTGCGAAGCAAAATTAATTTTCAAAATTTCGATATCACTTCCGGTTTTGAAGTTATTTGCTTTTAAAGTTGAATTTTGCACTTCCGAAATATAGAAAATATTTTAAAAATTTATTTTGCAATTAGCTACAATTGTCTATTAAATGATGCTAAATTAAAAAAATCCGAACCGGAAGTAACGGATCAGCCGCCATGTTGATATGACTAACTTTTGTAAAACTCAAAATGGGGCCTCCGGGTTAAATCTAATTTCATAATTTTAGATTTTCTAAAAACATTCAACGATTGCGCAAAAAAGTATGGGAAGGGATTTTTGAATTTCGCTTTTGCTTTTCTTTTATTTCCGGTTGAAATTTTCCAGTAATTGTCAAAAATTTAAAAGGTCATATTTCGCGACCTTGACCTTCGGTGACCTTTTGACCTGAACAAAAGTTATTGCCCTTGATTATATCTACCCAATGGTATGTTCACTTTTGTTGTCCGATGTTTACTTCCGGTTTTGCAGCCTATTGAAAATCACGAATTTTAACTTTAAAGAGCTCTATCACGTGACCTAATTTACATAGGACAGAATTTCTTACATATTCCTTTTACGCTTAATGTCATCTTCCCATTAATATATCAAACTTGGTATTTTAGTCAAAATTGCGCGTTTAAAAATTTCAAAATTTTGTAATTTCTTCTATACTAACTGTGCGTGTTTTTCTTTAAATCGAAATAGGGTCTCGGGGGATAATTCGATTTGTGTTATTTTGATGTATATAGAATCTATAACCGATTGCCGAAATATATATGGAAACCGATTTTTGAATTTTGATTTTGATTTTGATTTTTTAACGATTAAAATTTTTTAAAACTTTGAAGGGTCGTATATTGTGACGTTGACCTTTGACGAATTTTTGACCGGTACAAATGTGATAGCTCTCGAGAAGTTCTATCCAATGATATATAAAGCTTTATTGTAAGACGTATACTTCCGCTTTTATCGCCATTTGAAAATTGCGAATTTTCCCTATAAAACAATCTGTTTAATGTGTTGCATTTGGGCGATCTAAAAGATATAAGTTTCAGCGATCTGAAATTTTTTTTTAGTTTAATCGTTCTACATCCAGTTAAAATGATTCAAAGTTTTTATATATGTTTTTCCTGTTGTGGGTGATGTAAATATTGAAAATTTGGAACGAAATTACAACCTTTAGAATTTTAAATTTTATCTCTTATAATTATGCAACAATAATATACAGTTGACTGGAATAGTGGTCTAAGGGACGAAACTCTATTCAATATAAATTTTAAAATGTTAGGCCGCGCTATTTATGTGGTGTTTCAATGCTATACCCTGGCGACTTAAGACAACTTGAACCATTAGTGACCTTTTATAGCTTCGACGTTGTCTATCCAATGCTATATATATTTTTTGTACGATATCTACTTTTGGTTTCATCGCCATCTGAAAATTGCGAATTTAATATATAAAACAATCTACATTGTATTGGGTATTATTCTCTACGTTTGGGCGATTTACAAATATGAGTTTCGGCGATCCGGATATCTTTTTTAGATTAAACGACCCTCTATCCATTTTTTATTATGATTTTAACTTATTATCTATCTTAATTGATGATGAGGGCTAAGGATGGGAAAGGGCAAAGAGGGGAAAGGGGAAAAGGGGGTATGGGAGCGTTTGTTATGAAATCAAAATCCGTTTCTGATGCACATTTTTTTATTTTAATAAACCTTTTTTGTCTTTTGCTTAACGAACGAATCCCTGGATGGAACGCACTGCTTCAGTGCCGTTAGGCGTACGGCTCTAGTTGCAGTGCGTTCATCGAACGCACTGCTTTGTTTTCGAAATGTCTTTTTTTTTTTTTTTTCGAATTTCACATTCGATTATTCTCATAGAAGGCAACTTGCCACAAACTACTAGTTGCTATTGCCTATTCAAACTGCGAGACTTGTATTTGTTAAATGTGAAATGACGTCATTTAGAGCAACCGGAAACGAGCTGTGATCATTGGCGTTTTTTTTTTGGTTTTTGCTCTTTATTATCTTTATTTTTCAACTGATTTTGACATAACTTCTTTTGTTAGCTTTTTTCAACTGCTAGCTACATAACTGCAGTTTAAAACTGCTAATTTTTTTACTTTTGTAGCTGACTTTTTTAATTTCAATATTTGCGTTTTTTTCAACTTCTACAATTTTATTCTCATCCATCTGAAAAATTATAAGTAGATAGACATTTTAAATGCGATCTCAATTATTTTTCAAATTTTTGACGTCACTTCCGGTTTTGAAGTTATTCTCTTGTAAATTTTAGAAACCTAACTTCCGGAATTCTTAAGATATTTCAAAACTTCGTTTTGCAACATGCTACAAATAGTCATACAAAAAAACGAAGATGAAAAAATCCGGACCGGAAGCAAAAGATAAGCCGCCATATTGAAATGTCAAACTTTTGTAAAATTCAAAATGGGGCCTCAGGGGATAAAGCGATTTTCGTTATTTTTTCATATCTAATAACTAGAGTCGATTGCGCAATTTTGTTTAGAAGCCGAATTTTGATTTTTTATTTTAATTTTCTTTTATTTCCATTTTAATTTTCTTGGTAATGACCAAAATTTCAAAGGCCCGTATTTCGCGACCTTGACCTTTGGTGACCTTGTGACCATAACACGATTTATTGCTCTTGATGATATCTATTCAATGATATATTCATTTGTGTTGTCCGATGTCTACTTCCGGTTTTATAACCGATTGAAATTTGTGATTTTTATTTTTAAAGAGCTCTGTCACGTGAACTAATTTATAAATAACAAAAATTCAATTGAATCTTATTACAGTTTATCTGCTCTTTGTAATGATATATAAAACCACATATTTCCACCAAAAATGCGCTTTTTAGTATTTGAGAATTTTGTATTTCTTCTCTACTAACTGTGCGTAATTTTCTTTAAATCGAAATGGGGCCTCTGGAGATACTCCGATTCGTGTAATTTTGATGTCTATAGAATGTAATATTGATTTCTGAATCATATTTGGAAACCGATTTTTGAATTTTGATTTTGATTTTGATATTTACCTGATAGTAATATATAAAAACTTCGAATGGTCGTATATTGTAACCCTGAAATTTGGTGACCTTGTGAGCTGCACAAATGTGATAGCTCTCGAAAAGATCTATCCATTGATATATTATATTTTGATGTACGATGTATACTTTCCGTTTTATCACCATTTGAAAATTGCGAATTTCATTGTTAAAAACTGTTTGTTGAATTATGCGTTTGGGCGATCTACATGACACGAGTTTCAGCGAACCAATTACGCTTTGAAAAAAAACGACTTCTACTCTGTAAAATAATGTTAGTGGTCTATAGCTACTTTGTGGGGTAGTTTTAAAGCGTATATCAAAACTGCTACGCACTGCGTCAGAACCTCGCGAAGCCTGGGGATCTAGTTTTTTTTTTTTCCGAATTCTGGTCAGAGTCCTCAGCCCAAACTACAAGTGCCACATACAAACTGTCAACATTTTCCCCGTAAATGTCGCGAGACTAAATCAGGTGAATGTATTTTCACGCCATTTTGTCCAACCGGAAATGACGTACGAGGTTAAGACTAATTTTAGGTTTTTTCTTATTTGAGACGCTAGTTTTTAATCAAAGTGGATCGGGTTTTCTTTGTTTATTACATTCAATCTTTGTTTACAAGATAGCAATTTAAGAAATATACTTTTCCCAACTTTGTCGCTGACTTTTTTATTTTTAATTTTTGCGTTTTTTTCAACTTCTACATTTTTATTTCGATCGATCTGAAAATTTACAAATATATAGACATTTTGATTGCGAACAATAATTAATTTTCAAAATTTTGATATCACTTCCGGTTTTGATGCTATTTGCTTTTAAAGTTGAATTTTGAAATTCCGGAATAATGAAGATATTTGAAAATTTTTTTTTGCAATTAGCTACAATTGTCTATCTAATGATGGTAAATTAAGAAAATCCGAACCGGAAGTAACGGATCAACCGCCATCTTGATATGAGTAACTTTTGTAAAACTCAAAATGGGGCCTCAGGGTTAAATCTAATTTGCATAAATTTAGGTTTTTTTAAAACATCCATCGATTGTGCAAAAAAGTATGGGAAGGGATTTTTTAATTTCGGTTTTGCTTTTCTTTTATTTCCGGTTGAAATTTTCCAGTAATTGTCAAAAATTTCAAGGTTCATATTTCGCGACCTTGACCTTTGGTGACCTTTTGACCTGAACAAAAGTTGTTGCCCTTGATTATATCTATCCAATGGTATCTTCACTTTTGTTGTCCGGTGTTTACTTCCGGTTTTGCAGCCAATTGAAAATCACGAATTTTAACTTTAAAGAGCTCTATCACGTGACCTAATTTACATAGGACAGAATTTCTTACATATTCCCTTTACGCTTAATGTCATCTTTCCATTTATATATTTCACTTGGTATTTTAATCAAAATTGCGCGTTTAAATATTTCAAAATTTTGTAATTTCTTCTATACTAACTGTGCGTGTTTTTCTTTAAATCGAAATAGGGTCTCGGGGGATAATTTGATTTGTGTTTTTGTGATGTATATAGAATCTATAAACCCATTGACGAAATATGTATGGAAATCGATTTTTTAATTTTGATTTTGATTTTGATTTTTTAACGATTAAAATTTTTAAAAACTTTGAAGGGTCGTATATTGTGACGTTGACCTTTGACGAATTTTTGACCTGTATAAATGTGATAGCTCTCGAGAAGTTCTATCCAATGATATATAAAGCTTTATTGTAAGATGTATACTTCCGCTTTTATCGCCATTTGAAAATTGCGAATTTTCCCTATAAAACAATCTGTTTAATGTGTTGCATTTGGGCGATCTAAAAGATATAAGTTTCAGCGATCTGAAATTATTTTTTAGTTTAATCGTTCTACATCCAGTTAAAATGATTCAAAATTGTTATATATGTTTTTCCTGTTGTGGGTGATGTAAATATTGAATATTTGGAACGAAATTACAACCTTTAGAATTTTAAATTTTATCTCTTATAATTATGCAACAATAATATATAGTTGACTGGAATAATGGTCTAAGGGACGAAACTCTATTCAATATAAATTTTAAAATGTTAGGCTGTGCTATTTATGTGGTGTCTCAATGTTATACCCTGGCGACTTAAGACAACTTGAACCATTAGTGACCTTTCGATTTGTATATAGCTTCGACATTGTCTATCCAATGCTATATATATATTTTTTGTACGATATCTACTTTTGGTTTCATCGCCATCTGAAAATTGCGAATTTAATATATGAAACAATCTACATTGTATTGGGTATTATTCTCTACGTTTGGGCGATTTACAAATATGAGTTTCGGCGATCCGGATATCTTTTTTAGATTAAACGACCCTCTATCCATTTTTTATTATGATTTTAACTTATTATCCATCTTAATTGATGATGTAAAAGAGGGGAAAGGGGGAAAAGGGGCGTATGGTAGCGTTTGTTAGGAAATCAAAATCCATTTCTGATGCACATTTTTTTATTTTAATAAACCCTTTTTGTCTTTTGCTTAACGAACGAATCCCTGGATGGAACGCACTGCTTCAGTGCCGTTAGGCGTACGGCTCTAGTTGCAGTGCGTTCTTCGAACGCACTGCTTTGTTTTCGAAATGTTTTTTTTTTTTTTTTTTTTTCGAATTTCACATTCGATTATTCTCTAAGAAGGCAACATGCCACAAACTACCTGTTGCTGTCTGCTATTCAAACTGCGTGACTTGTATTTGTTAAATGCAAAATGACGACATTGAGGTCAACCGGAAACGAGCTGTGGGCAATAGCGCTATTTTGGGTTTTTGCTGTTTATTTCCTCTATTTTTCAACTGATTTTGACAGAACTTCTTTTGTTAGCTACTTTAAACTGCTAGCTACTTAACTGCAGTTTTAAACTGCTAATTTCATTACTTTTGTAGCTGACTTTTTTATTTTTAATTTTTGCTTTTTTTTCAACTTCTATAGTTTTATTCTCGTCCACCTGAAAACTTACAGGTAGATAGACATTGTTAATGCGATCTTAAATAATTTTTCAAATTTTCGACATCACTTCCGGTTTTGAAGATTATTCTCTTGTAAATTTTAAAAACCTAACTTCCGGAATTCTTAAGATATTTCAAAAATTCGTTTTGCAACATGCTACAAATAGTCATACAAAAAAACGAAGATGAAAAAATCAAGACCGGAAGCAAACGATAAGCCGCCATATTGAAATGTTAAACTTTTGTAAAATTAAAAATGGGGCCTCAGGTGATAAA
This sequence comes from Nipponacmea schrenckii, assembly GCA_030562195.1. Taxonomy (NCBI): domain Eukaryota; kingdom Metazoa; phylum Mollusca; class Gastropoda; family Lottiidae; genus Nipponacmea; species Nipponacmea schrenckii. Next base: position 16,403,628 of record JAUJPP010000005.1, on the reverse strand, counting down.
GCGATTTTCATTATTTTTTCATATCTTATGACTAGAGTCGATTGCGCAACTTTATTTGGGAGCCGATTTTTTAATTTTGATTTTGATGTTCTTTTATTTCCATTTTAATTTTTTTGGTAATGACCAAAATTTCAAAGGCCCGTATTTCGTGACATTGACCTTTGGTGACCTTGTGACCTGAACATGAGTTATTGCCCTTGATGATATCTATTCAATGATATATTCATATGTGTTGTCCGATGTCTACTTCCGGTTTTATAACCGATTGAAATTTGCGATTTTTATTTTTAAAGAGCTCTGTCACGTGAACTAATTTACAAATAACAAAAATTCATATTGAATCTTATTACAGTTTATCTGCTCTTTGTAATGATATATAAAACCACATATTTCCATCAAAAATGCGCTTTTTAGTATTTTAGAATTTTGTATTTCTTCTCTACTAACTGTGCGTTATTTTCTTTAATTCGAAATGGGGCCTCTGGAGATACTACGATTCGCGTAATTTTGATGTCTATAGAATGTAATAATCGATTTCTGAATCATATTTGGAAACCGATTTTTGAATTTTGATTTTGATTTTGATATTTACCTGATAGTAATATATAAAAACTTTGAATGGTTGTATATTGTTACCTCGAAATTTGGTGACCTTGTAAGCAGCACAAATGTGATAGCTCTCGAAAAGATCTATCCATTGATATATTATATTTTGATGTACGATGTATACTTTCCGTTTTATCACCATTTGAAAATTGCGAATTTCATTGTTAAAAACTGTTTGTTGAATTATGCGTTTGGGCGATCTACATGACACGAGTTTCAGCGAACCAATTATGCTTTGAAAAAAAAACCGACTTATACTCTGTAAAATAACGTTAGTGTTCTATAGATACTTTGTGGGGTAGTTTTAAAGCGTATAACAAAACTGCTACGCACTGCGTCAGAACCTCGCGAAGCCTAGGGATCTAGTTTTTTTTTTTTTTCGAATTCTTCCCAGAGCGCCCAGCCAAAACTACATATGCTATGAATTCACTCTTTCGACTTCCTTGTAGAACCCGTGAAAGTAATTTTAATGAATGTATTTTGATGCATTTTTTCTAACAGGAAATGACGTAGCGCATCCTTAAGTTTTTCTTTGTTTTTCGATTTGCGGCTTTATTTTTGACCCGATTTTGATCGTTCTCTTTTAGGTAACTACATTGAACTTAGTTCTAAAAGATAGCAATTTAAGAAATTGACTTTTCCGAACTTTGTCGCTGACAATTTGAATTTTAAATTTTAAGCATTTTCTAACTTCTACAATTTTCTTTCGATCAATCTGAAAACTTACAGCTATATAGACATTTAAATTACAATGTATAACTTTTTTTCAAAATTTCGATATCACTTCCGGTTTTGACGTTATTTGCTGTTAAAGTGAAAAATGCTAACTTCCGGAATATTGAAGATATTTGAAAAACTTTTTTTGCAATTAGCTACAATTGTCTATCTTATGATGCTAAATTAAGAAAATCTGAACCGGAAGTAACGAATCAGCCGCCATCTTGATATGATTAAGTTTTGTTAAACTCTCAATAAGTTCTCAGGGTCAAATCCAATTTGCATAATTTTAGATTTTCTAAAAACATCCATCGATTGCGCAAAAAAGTATGGGAAGGGATTTTTGAATTTCGCTTTTGCTTTTCTTTTATTTCCGGTGGAAATTTTTTAGAAATTGTCAAAACTTTCAAGGTTCATATTTCGCAACCTTGACCTTTGGTGACCTTTTGACCTGAACAAAAGTTGTTGCCCTTGATTATATCTACCCAATGGTATCTTCAGTGTTGTTGTCCGATGTTTACTTCCGGTTTTGCAGCCAATTAAAAATCACGAATTTTAACTTTAAAGAGCTCTATCATGTGACCTAATTTCGATAAGTCAGATTTTCTCACATATTCTTCTAACGCTTAATCTCCTCTCTCCATTAATATATCACACTCGGTATTTTGATCAAAATTGCGCGTTTAAAAATTTCAAATTTTGTAATTTCTTCTATACTAACTGTGCGTGTTTTTCTTTAAATCGAAATAGGGTCTCGGGGGATAATTCGATTTGTGTTATTTGATGTATATAGAATCTATAACCGGTTGCCGAAATATATATTGAAACCGATTTTTGAATTTTGATTTTGATTTTGATTTTTTTACGATTAAAATTTTTAAAAAATTAGAATGGTGGTATATTGTGACGATGATCTTTGGCGAATTTTTGACCTGTACAAATGTGATAGCTCTCGAGAAGTTCTATCCAATGATATATAAAGCTTTATTGTAAGATTTATACTTCCGCTTTTATCGTCATTTGAAAATTGCGAATTTTTCCTATGAAACAATCTGTTTAATATGTGTTGCATTTGGGCGATCTACAAGATATGAGTTTCAGCGATCCGAATTTATTTTTTAGTTTAATCGTTCCACATCCAGTTAAAATGATTCAAAGGTATTATATATGTTAAATAAATAAATAAATTTTGGTTTATTTCCTGTTGTGGGTGATGTAAATATGGAATATATGAAACGAAAGCACAACCTTACGAATTTAAAATTTATCTCTTATGCAACAATAATATACAGTTGAGTGGAATAGTGGTCTAAGGGACAGAACTCTATTCAATATAAATTTTAAAGTGTTCAGCCGCGCTATTTATGTTGTGTCTCAATGTTATAACCTGGCGACTTACGACAACTTAAACGATTAGTGACCTTTCGATTTGTATATAGTATATAGCTATCGACAATGTCTATCCAATGCTATATATATATATATTTTTGTACAATGTTTACTTTGGTTTCAACGGCATCTGAAAATTGCGAATTTAATATAAAACAATCTATTGGATATTATTCTCTGCGTTTGGGCGATTTACAAAATATGAGTTTCAGCGATCCGGATATCTTTTTAGATTAAACAACACTCTTTACATTTTTATTATGATTTTAACTTATTATCTATCTTAATTGATGATGAGGGCTAAGGATGGGGAGGGGCAAAAAGGGGGGAAGGGGAAAAAAGGGGGGGGGGGGGGTATGGGAGCGTTTGTTATGAAATCCAAATCCATTTATAATGCACATTTTCTTTTTAATAAACCCTTTCTATCTTTTGCTTAACGAACAAATCCCTGGATGCAACGCACTGCTTCAGTGCCGTTAGGCGTACGGCTCTAGTTGCAGTGCGTTCATCGAACGCACTGCTTTGTTTTCGAAATGTTTTTTTTTTGCAGTGCGTTCATCGAACGCACTGCTTTGTTTTCGAAATGTTTTTTTTTTTTTTTTTTTTTTTTTCGAATTTCACATTCGATTATTCTCTAAGAAGGCAACATGCTACAAACTACCTGTTGCTGTCTGCTATTCAAACTGCGTGACTTGTATTTGTTAAATGCAAAATGACGTCATTGAGGTCAACCGGAAACGAGCTGTGGGCAATAGCGCTATTTTGGTTTTTGCTATTTATTACCTCTAGTTTTCGACTGATTTTGACAGAACTTCTTTTGCTAGCTTCTTTAAATTGCTAGCTACATAACTGCAGTTTTAAACTGCTAATTTCATTACTTTTGTAGCTGACTTTTTTCATTTCAATTTTTGCGTTTTTTTTAACTTCTACAATTTTATTTCAATTCACCTGAAAACTTACAGGTAGATAGACATTTTTAATGCGATCAAAAATTATCTTTCAAATTTTCGACATCACTTCCGGATTCGACGTTATTCGCTTGTAAATTTTAAAAATCCACTTCCGGAATTCTTAAGATATTTCAAAAAAACGAAGATGAAAAAATCCGGACCGGAAGCAAAAGATAAGCCGCCATATTGAAATGTCAAACTTTTGTAAAATTCAAAATGGGGCCTCAGGGGATAAAGCGATTTCTATTATTTTTTCATATCTTCTGACTAGAATCGATTGCGCAAGTTTATTTGGGAGCCGATTTTTGAATTTTGATTTTAATTTTCTTTTATTTCCATTTTAATTTTTTTGGTAATGACCAAAACTTCAAAGGCCTGTATTTCGTGACCTTGACCTTTGGTGACCTTTTGACCTGAACACGATTTATTGCCCTTGGTGATATCTATCCACTGATATATTCATTTGTGTTGTCCGATAATTAATTCCGGTTTTATAGGCGATTGAAATTTGTAATTTTTATTTTTAAAGAGCTCTTTCACGCGAACTAATTTATAAAAAACAAAAATTCATATTGAATCTGTTTACAGTTTATCCTCTCTTTTTAATGATATATAAACGCACATATTTCCATCAAAAGTGCGCTTTTTAATATTTGAAAATTTTGTATTTTCTTCTCTACTAACTGTGCGTAATTTTCTTTAAATAGAAATGGGGGCTCTGGAGATGTTCTGATTCGTGTAATTTTTATGCCTATAGAATGTAATATCGATTGCTGAATTATATTTGGAAACAGATTTTTGAATTTTGATTTTGATTTTGATATTTACCTGATAGTAATATATAAAAACTTCAAAAGGTCGTATATTGTAACCTTGACCTTTGGTGACCTTGCGAGCTGCACAAATGTGATAGCTCACAAAAAGATCTATCCATTAATATATTATATTTTGATGTACGATGTATACTTTCCGTTTTATCACCATTTCAAAATTGCGAATTTCATCGTTAAAAACTGTTTGTTGAATTATGCGTTTGGGCGATCTACATGACACGAGTTTCAGCGAACCAATTATGCTTTGAAAAAAAACGACTTATACTCTGTAAAATAACGTTAGTGTTCTATAGATACTTTGTGGGGTAGTTTTAAAGCGTATAACAAAACTGCTACGCACTGCGTCAGAACCTCGCGAAGCCTGGGGATCTAGTTTTTTTTTTTTTTTCGAATTCCTCCCATCGCGCCCAGCCAAAACTACAAATGCCACATGGAAACTGTTAACATTTCTTCTGGAAAACCCCCGAATTCAAATCATATGAATGTATTTTGACGCCATTTTGTTCAACCGGAAATGACGTACGGGGCTATGACTAACTTTAGGTTTTTTCTCATTTGTCACGCAAGTTTTTAATCAATTTTGATCGCGTTTTTTTTGTTTATTGCTTTCAATCTTTGTTTACAAGTTAGCAATTTAAGAATTATACATTTCCCAACTTTGTCGCTGACTGAATTAATTTTAATTTTTGCGCTTTTGTCAACTTCTACAATTTTATTTCGATCGATCTGAAAATTTACAGATATATAGACATTTTGATTGCGTACTATAATTAATTTTCAAAATTTCGATATCACTTCCGGTATTGATGTTATTTGCTTTTAAAGTTGAGTTTTGCACTTCCGGAATAATGAAGATATTTGAAAAATTTATTTTGCAATTAGTTACAATTGTCTATTTGATGATGGTTAATTAAGAAAATCCGAACCGGAAGTAACGGATCAGCCGCCATCTTGATATGACCAACTTTTGTTAAACTCAAAATGGGGCCTCAGGGTTAAATCTAATTTGCATGATTTTACATTCTCTAAAAATATCAATCGATTGCGCAAAAAAGTATGGGAAGGGATTTTTGAATTTCGCTTTTGCTTTTTTTTTATTTCCGGTTGAAATTTTTCAGTTATTGTCAAAACTATCAAGGTTCATATTTCGCGACCTTAACCTTTGGTGACCTTTTGACCTGAACAAAGGTTATTGCCCTTGATTATGTCTGCCCAATGGTATCTTCACTTTTGTTGTCCGATGTTCACTTCCGGTTTTGCAGCCAATTGAAAATCACGAATTTTAATTTTAAGGAGCTCTATCACGTGACCTAATTTACATAGGACAGAATTTCTTACATATTCCTTTTACGCTTAATGTCATCTTCCCATTAATATATCAAACTTGGTATTTTAGTCAAAATTGCGCGTTTAAAAATTTCAAAATTTTGTAATTTCTTCTATACTAACTGTGCGTGTTTTTCTTTAAATCGAAATGGGGTCTCGGGGGACAATTCGATTTGTGTTATTTTGATGTATATAGAATCTATAATCGATTGCCGAAATATATATGGAAACCGATTTTTGAATTTTTATTTTGATTTTGATCTTTTTACGATTAAAAGTTTTAAAAACTGTGAAGGGTCGCATATTGTGACGTTGGCATTTGGCGATCTTTTGACCTGTACAAATGTGATAGGTCTCGAGAAGATCTATCCAATGATATATTAAACTTTATTGTAAAATTTATACTTAAGGTTTTATCGGCATTTAAAAATTGCGAATTTTTCCTATAAAACGGTCTGTTCAATGAACGTTGTGTTTGGGCGATCTATAAGATATGAGTTTCAGCGATCCAAATTTATTTTGTAGTTTAATCGTTCTACACCCAGTAAAAAAGATTCTGAGCTGTTATATATCTTAAATAAAGGACATTATTGTGTATTTCTCGCTGTGGGCGATGTATTATATGGAATATTTGGAAGGAAATTACAACCATTGGAAGTTTAAATTTTATCTCTTGAGCAACAACAATATTACAGTTGGGTGGTCTAAGGGACGCGACTCTATAATATACACTTAAAGATGTAAAGTCGCGTTGTTAATTTGTTATACCTGGTCAACTTGCGACAAATTGCAGGATCTTATGTTTTTACTACCTAATGTTATAATAAATGAGATATTGAATGATAAGAGATAAATCTTTATTTGAAATGACAGTTTTATTTAGATAAAAGATACACCAAGTAATTAATACTATCTTTGTGATCTGTAATTTCATATAGTTAATCATAATGTGTTATTCTGAATACGGCGATGTTTTCCGGAACGGTACGCACTGCTTTAGTGCCGTTAGGCGTACGGCTCTAGTTGTGGGACTTTGCTACCGCAAAGTCCCAGTTTGTTTTCGGTTTGTCTTTTTTTTTTTTTTTTTTTTTTTTTTTTTTTTTCGAAATTTACACACCTCACACAGCCTAGACTGCAATAGTTGCAGCAATTTCACAACATCTCCAGAGCTTCTGTAGTGGCGACGTTTCTAATGAATGAACATTTGAACATTTTTGCAAAACCGGAAGTGCTGGATTGCAACATACCTAAAAAGTCGGTCAGTGGCTCTAGAAGTCGCAATTTTCAATCGATTTTCGTCGGGTTTGCATTTTTGGAAACTTGAAATAATTTCCAACAAGATAGCAATTTCAAAATTTCAAAATTCGAAAATTCGTAGCACACATTTTTTTGCCGTATTTTGCACATTTTTGCAACTTTTTTATTTAAAGACCGATTAATCTTAAAAAAATTGAGTATATGTAGCCCATGGAATGATTTCCAAAAAGTAGGTCAAAATTTTTGCGTCACTTCCGGTTTTTGTGAAAAATAGAGTTTTACGTCCGGTTGAATAACTTCCGGTTTTATTAATGTATGAGATTCAAACTTGTATCATCGGGTAGCCATTAGCCATACAAAAAAGCGAAGAAAATAAAATCAAGGCCGCATGCGC